>OX101815.2:37432841-37562841 GCA_944452925.2 Chrysolina oricalcia | reverse complement strand
AAAAAAAATTCGAAAAAAAATTTCGAAAAAAAATTTCAAAAAAAAATTCAAAAAAATTTCAAAAAAATTTTCGAAAAAAAAAAATTTCAAAAAAAAAATTGAAAAAAATTACAAAAAAAAAAAAAAAAAAAAAATTTTTAAAAAAATTTAAAAAAAAATTGAAAAAAAAAATTCGAAAAAAAGTTTCAAAAAAAAAATTTAAAAAAAAAATTAAAAAAAATTGAAAAAAAAAATTCGAAAAAAAATTTCGAAAAAAAAAATTAAAAAAAAAAACTCAAAAAAAAATTCAAAAAAATTTTCGAAAAAAAAAATTTCAAAAAAAAAATTTAAAAAAAAATTGAAAAAAAAAATTCGAAAAAAAATTTCGAAAAAAAAATTTCAAAAAAAAATTTAAAAAAAATTTCAAAAAAAAATTTTAAAAAAAAATTGAAAAAAAAAATTCGAAAAAAAATTTCGAAAAAAAAATTTCAAAAAAAAAATTTAAAAAAAAAATTTAAAAAAAAAATTAAAAAAAAAATTTTAAAAAAAAATTCTAAAAAAAATTTCGAAAAAAAAATTTCAAAAAAAAAAATTCAAAAAAAAATTCAAAAAAATTTTCGAAAAAAAAAATTTCAAAAAAAAATTGTTCAAAAAAAAAATTCAAAAAAATTTCAAAAAAAAAAATAAAAAAAAAATTGAAAAAAAATTGAAAAAAAAAATTCGAAAAAAAAATTCGAAAAAATTTCAAAAAAAAAATTTAAAAAAATATTGAAATTCGAAAAAAAATTTCGAAAAAAAAATTTCAAAAAAAAATTCAAAAAAAATTTCAAAAAAATTTTCGAAAAAAAAAATTTCAAAAAAAAAATTTTCAAAAAAAAATTTAAAAAAATTTCAAAAAAAAAATAAAAAAAAAATTAAAAAAAATTGAAAAAAAAAAATTCGAAAAAAAATTTCGAAAAAAAAATTTCAAAAAAAATTTTCAAAAAAAAATTTTAAAAAAATTTCAAAAAAATTTCAAAAAAAAAATTTAAAAAAATATTGAAATTCGAAAAAAAATTTCGAAAAAAAAATTTCAAAAAAAAATTCAAAAAAAATTTCAAAAAAATTTTCGAAGAAAAAAATTTCAAAAAAAAAATTTTCAAAAAAAAATTTTAAAAAAATTACAAAAAAAAAATTTTAAAAAAAAATTTAAAGAAAAATTGAAAAAAAATTTCGAAAAAAAAATTTCAAAAAAAAATTAAAAAAAAAATTCAAAAAAAAAAATTTCAAAAAAAAAATTTCGAAAAAAATTTCAAAAAATAAATAAAAAAAAAATTTCAAGAAAAAAATCAAAAAAAAATAAAGAATAAAAAAAATTCAAAAAAAATTCAAAAAAAATTCAAAAAAAAAATTTCAAAAAGAAAATTCTAAAACAAATTTCAAAAAAAATTTTCGAAAAAATAATTTTCAAAAAAAAAGATTTCAAAAAAAATTTAAAAAAAAAATTCGAAAAAAAATTTCGAAAAAAAAATTTTCAAAAAAAATTCAGAAAAAATTTCCAAAAAAAAAATTTCAAAAACAAAAAGAATAAAAAAAAATGAAAAGAAATAAAAAATTAAAAAAAATAAAAAAAAATTTAAAAAAAAATTTTAAAAAAATTTTTCAAAAAGAAAATTCGAAAAAAAAATTTTCAAGAAAAAAAAATTAAAAAAAAATTTCAAAAAAATTTTCGAAAAAAAAAATTTTCAAAAAAAATTTAAAAAAAAAAATTTTAAAAAATTTCAAAAAAAAATTTCTAAAAAAAAATAAAAAAAAAATTTTTAAAAAAAATTGAAAAAAAAAATTTTCAAAAAAAAATTTAAAAAAAATTTAAAAAAATTTTCAAAAAAAAAATTTCAAAAAAAAATTTTCAAAAAAAAATTTAAAAAAAATTACAAAAAAAAATTTTAAAAAAAATTTAAAGAAAAATTGAAAAAAAAAATTGGAAAGAAAATTTCGAAAAAAAAATTTCAAAAAAAGAAAATTCAAAAAAATTTCAAAAAAATTTTCGAAAAAAAAAATTTCAAATAAAAATTTTCAAAAAAAAATTTTAAAAAAATTAAAAAAAAAAATTTTAAAAAAAATTTTAAAAAAAATTCGAAAAAAAATTTCGAAAAAAAATTTCAAAAAAAAATTCAAAAAAATTTCAAAAAAATTTTCGAAAAAAAAAAAATTTCAAAAAAAAAAATTTTCAAAAAAAAATTGAAAAAAATTACAAAAAAAAAATAAAAAAAAAAAAAATTGAAAAAAAAAATTCGAAAAAAAATTTCAAAAAAAAATTAAAAAAAAAAATTTAAAAAAAAATTGAAAAAAAAAATTCGAAAAAAAATTTCGAAAAAAAAAAATTCTAAAAAATTTTCGAAAAAAAAAATTTCAAAAAAAATTTTAAAAAAAATTGAAAAAAAATTCTAAAAAAATTTTCGAAAAAAAATTTCAAAAAAAAATTTCAAAAAAAAATTTAAAAAAATTTCAAAAAAAAATTTTTAAAAAAAATTGAAAAAAAAAATCGAAAAAAAATTTCGAAAAAAAAATTTCAAAAAAAAAATTTAAAAAAAAAATTGAAAAAAAAAATTCGAAAAAAAATTTCGAAAAAAAAATTTCAAAAAAAAAATTCAAAAAAAAATTCAAAAAAATTTTCGAAAAAAAAAATTTCAAAAAAAAATTGTTCAAAAAAAAATTTCAAAAAAATTACAAAAAAAAAGTTTAAAAAAAAAATTTAAAAAAATTGAAAAAAAATTCGAAAAAAAATTTCGAAATAAAAATTTCAAAAAAAAAATTCAAAAAAAATTTCAAAAAAAAAATTGAAAAAAAAATTCAAAAAAATTTTCGAAAAAAAAAATTTCAAAAAAAAAATTGTTCAAAATAAAATTTAAAAAAAATTACAAAAAAAAAATAAAAAAAAAATTAAAAAAAATTGAAAAAAAAAATTCGAAAAAAAAATTTCAAAAAAAAAATTCAAAAAAAATTTCAAAAAAATTTTCGAAAAAAAATTTCAAAAAAAAATTTTCAAAAAAAAAATTTAAAAAAAATTACAAGAAAAAAAATTTTAAAAAAAATTGAAAAAAAAAATTCAAAAAAAAATTTCGAAAAAAAAATTTCAAAAAAAAAAATTCAAAAAAAATTTCAAAAAAATTTTCGAAAAAATAATTTCAAAAAAAAAATTTTCAAAAAAAAAATTCAAAAAAAATTTCAAAAAAAAATTTAAAAAAATTTCAAAAAAAAAAAATTTAAAAAAAATTTCGAAAAAATTTTCGAAAAAAAAATTCAAAAAAAAATTTTCAAAAAAAAAATTTAAAAAAAATTACAAGAAAAAAAATTTAAAAAAAAATTTTTAAAAAATATTGAAAAAAAAAATTCGAAAAAAAATTTCGAAAAAAAAATTTCAAAAAAAAAATTCAAAAAAAATTTCAAAAAAATTTTCGAAAACAAAAATTTAAAAAAAAAAAATTCAAAAAAAATTTCAAAAAAATTTTCGAAAAAAAAAATTTCAAAAAAAAAATTTTCAAAAAAAAATTTAAAAAAAATTACAAAAAAAAAATTTAAAAAAAATTATAAAAAAAAATTTTAAAAAAAATTCGAAAAAAAATTTCGAAAAAAAAATTCAAAAAAAATTTCAAAAAAAATTTCGAAAAAAAAATTCAAAAAAAATTTCAAAAAAAATTTCGAAAAAAAAATTTTAAAAAAAAATTTCAAAAAAAAATTTTAAAAAAATTTCAAAAAAAAAAATTTTTAAAAAATTGAAAAAAAAATCAAAAAAAAATTTCGAAAAAAAAATTTTCAAAAAAAAAAATTCAAAAAAAATTTCAAAAAAATTTTCGAAAAAAAAAATTTCAAAAAAAAAAATTTTCAAAAAAAAATTTTAAAAAAATTACAAAAAAAAAATTTTAAAAAAAATTTTAAAAAAAATTGAAAAAAAAATTCGAAAGAAAATTTCGAAAAAAAAATTTCAAAAAAAGAAAATTCAAAAAAAATTTCAAAAAAATTTTCGAAAAAAAAAAATTTCAAAAAAAAATTTCCAAAAAAAAATTTTAAAAAAATTTCAAAAAAAAATTTAAAAAAAAATTTTTAAAAAAATTCGAAAAAAAATTTCGAAAAAAAATTTTCAAAAAAAAATTTTAAAAAAATTTCAAAAAAAAATTTAAAAAAAAATTTAAAAAAAAAATCGAAAAAAAATTTCGAAAAAAAATTTCAAAAAAAAATTCAAAAAAATTTCAAAAAAATTTTCGAAAAAAAAAATTTCAAAAAAAAATTTTCAAAAAAAATTTAAAAAAAATTTCAAAAAAAAATTAAAAAAAATTTTAAAAAAAATTCGAAAAAAAATTTTCAAGAAAAAAAAATTTAAAAAAAATTTCAAAAAAATTTTCGAAAAAAAAATTTTTCAAAAAAAAATTTAAAAAAAAAATTTTTAAAAAATTTCAAAAAAAAATTTCTAAAAAAAAATAAAAAAAAAAATTTTAAAAAAAATTGAAAAAAAAAATTTTCAAAAAAAAAATTAAAAAAAATTTCAAAAAATTTTCAAAAAAAAAATTTCAAAAAAAAATTTTCAAAAAAAAATTTAAAAAAAATTACAAAAAAAAATTTAAAAAAAAATTTAAAGAAAAATTGAAAAAAAAAATTCGAAAGAAAATTTCGAAAAAAAAATTTCAAAAAAAGAAAATTCAAAAAAATTTTCGAAAAAAAAAATTTCAAAAAAAAATTTTCAAAAAAAAATTTTAAAAAAATTTCAAAAAAAAATTTAAAAAAAATAAAAAAAAATTTAAAAAAAAATTCGAAAAAAAATTTCGAAAAAAAATTTCAAAAAAAAATTCAAAAAAATTTCAAAAAAATTTTCGAAAAAAAAAATTTCAAAAAAAAAATTTTCAAAAAAAAATTGAAAAAAATTACAAAAAAAAAATTTAAAAAAAAATTAAAAAAAAAATTGAAAAAAAAAATTCGAAAAAAAATTTCAAAAAAAAATTTTAAAAAAAAATTTTAAAAAAAATTGAAAAAAAAAATTCGAAAAAAAATTTCGAAAAAAAAAATTCAAAAAAATTTTCGAAAAAAAAAATTTCAAAAAAAATTTTAAAAAAAATTGAAAAAAAATTCGAAAAAAATTTTCGAAAAAAAATTTCGAAAAAAAATGTCAAAAAAAAATTTAAAAAAAATTTCAAAAAAAAATTTTTAAAAAAAATTGAAAAAAAAAATTCGAAAAAAAATTTCGAAAAAAAAATTTCAAAAAAAAAATTAAAAAAAAAAATTGAAAAAAAAAATTCGAAAAAAAATTTCAAAAAAAAAATTCAAAAAAAAATTCAAAAAAATTTTCGAAAAAAAAAATTTAAAAAAAAAATTTAAAAAATTGAAAAAAAATTCGAAAAAAAATTTCGAAAAAAAAATTTCAAAAAAAAAATTCAAAAAAAATTTCAAAAAAAAATTAAAAAAAAAATTCAAAAAAATTTTCGAAAAAAAAAATTTCAAAAAAAAAATTGTTCAAAAAAAAATTTAAAAAAAATTACAAAAAAAAATAAAAAAAAAATTAAAAAAAATTGAAAAAAAAATTTCGAAAAAAAAATTTCAAAAAAAAAATTCAAAAAAAATTTCAAAAAAATTTTCGAAAAAAAATTTCAAAAAAAAATTTTCAAAAAAAAAATTTAAAAAAAATTATAAGAAAAAAAATTTTAAAAAAAATTTTAAAAAAAATTGAAAAAAAAATTCAAAAAAAAATTTCGAAAAAAAAATTTCAAAAAAAAAAATTCAAAAAAAATTTTCGAAAAAATAATTTAAAAAAAATTTTTCAAAAAAAAAATTCAAAAAAAATTTCAAAAAAATTTCGAAAAAATTTTCGAAAAAAAATTTAAAAAAAAAATTTTCAAAAAAAAAATTTAAAAAAAATTACAAGAAAAAAAATTTAAAAAAAATTTTCAAAAAATATTGAAAAAAAAAATTCGAAAAAAAATTTCGAAAAAAAAATTCAAAAAAAAAATTCAAAAAAAATTTCAAAAAAATTTTCGAAAACAAAAATTTCAAAAAAAAAATTCAAAAAAAATTTCAAAAAAATTTTCGAAAAAAAAAATTTCAAAAAAAAAATTTTCAAAAAAAAATTTAAAAAAAATTACAAAAAAAAAATTTAAAAAAAAAATTATAAAAAAAAATTTAAAAAAAAATTCGAAAAAAAATTTCGAAAAAAAAATTCAAAAAAAATTTCAAAAAAATTTTCGAAAAAAAAAATTTCAAAAAAATTTTCGAAAAAAAAAATTTAAAAAAAAAATTCGAAAAAAAAATTTAAAAAAAAAATTTCAAAAAAAAATTTTAAAAAAATTTCAAAAAAAAAAATTTTTAAAAAATTGAAAAAAAAAATCAAAAAAAAATTTCAAAAAAAAAATTTTCAAAAAAAAAAATTCAAAAAAAATTTCAAAAAAATTTTCGAAAAAAAAAATTTCAAAAAAAAAAATTTTCAAAAAAAAATTTAAAAAAAATAACAAAAAAAATTTTAAAAAAATTTTAAAAAAAATTGAAAAAAAAATTCGAAATAAAATTTCGAAAAAAAAAATTCAAAAAAAGAAAATTCAAAAAAAATTTCAAAAAAATTTTCGAAAAAAAAAAATTTCAAAAAAAAATTTTCAAAAAAAATTTTAAAAAAATTTCAAAAAAAAATAAAAAAAAAAAAATTAAAAAAAATTTTAAAAAAAATTCGAAAAAAAATTTCGAAAAAAAATTTCAAAAAAAAATTTAAAAAAATTTCAAAAAAATTTTCGAAAAAAAAAAATTTCAAAAAAAAAATTGAAAAAAATTACAAAAAAAAAATTAAAAAAAAAAATTTAAAAAAAAATTTAAAAAAAAAATTGAAAAAAAAATTCGAAAAAAAGTTTCAAAAAAAAAATTTAAAAAAAAAATTAAAAAAAATTGAAAAAAAAAATTCTAAAAAAAATTTCGAAAAAAAAATTTCAAAAAAAAAATTCAAAAAAATTTTCGAAAAAAAAAATTTCAAAAAAAAAATTGTTCAAAAAAAAAATTCAAAAAAATTTCAAAAAAAAAAAAAAAAAAAATTGAAAAAAAATTGAAAAAAAAAATTCGAAAAAAAAATTCGAAAAAATTTCAAAAAAAAAATTTAAAAAAATATTGAAATTCGAAAAAAAATTTCGAAAAAAAAATTTCAAAAAAAAATTCAAAAAAAAATTCAAAAAAATTTTCGAAAAAAAAAATTTCAAAAAAAAAAATTTCAAAAAAAAATTTAAAAAAATTTCAAAAAAAAAAATAAAAAAAAAATTAAAAAAAATTGAAAAAAAAAATTCGAAAAAAAATTTCGAAAAAAAAATTTAAAAAAAAATTTTCAAAAAAAAATTTTAAAAAAATTTTAAAAAAATTTCAAAAAAATTTCAAAAAAAAAATTTAAAAAAATATTGAAATTCGAAAAAAAATTTCGAAAAAAAAATTTCAGAAAAAAATTCAAAAAAAATTTCAAAAAAATTTTCGAAGAAAAAAATTTCAAAAAAAAAAATTTCAAAAAAAAATTTAAAAAAAATTACAAAAAAAAAATTTAAAAAAAAAATTTAAAGAAAAATTGAAAAAAAATTTCGAAAAAAAAATTTCAAAAAAAAATTCAAAAAAAAATTCAAAAAAAAAATTTCAAAAAAAAATTTCGAAAAAAATTTCAAAAAATAAATAAAAAAAAAATTTCAAGAAAAAAATCAAAAAAAAATAAAGAATAAAAAAAATTCAAAAAAAATTCAAAAAAAATTCAAAAAAAAAATTTCAAAAAGAAAATTCGAAAACAAATTTCAAAAAAAATTTCGAAAAAATAATTTTCAAAAAAAAAGATTTCAAAAAAAATTTAAAAAAAAAATTCGAAAAAAAATTTCGAAAAAAAAATTTTCAAAAAAAATTCAGAAAAAATTTCCAAAAAAAAAATTTCAAAAACAAAAAGAATAAAAAAAAATGAAAAGAAATAAAAAATTAAAAAAAATAAAAAAAAATTTAAAAAAAAATTTAAAAAAAATTTTTCAAAAAGAAAATTCGAAAAAAAAATTTTCAAGAAAAAAAAATTTAAAAAAAATTTCAAAAAAATTTTCGAAAAAAAAATTTTTCAAAAAAAAATTTAAAAAAAAAATTTTTAAAAAATTTCAAAAAAAAATTTCTAAAAAAAAATTTAAAAAAAAAATTTTAAAAAAAATTGAAAAAAAAAATTTTCAAAAAAAAATTTAAAAAAAATTTAAAAAAATTTTCAAAAAAAAAATTTCAAAAAAAAATTTTCAAAAAAAAATTTAAAAAAAATTACAAAAAAAAATTTAAAAAAAAATTTAAAGAAAAATTGAAAAAAAAAATTCGAAAGAAAATTTCGAAAAAAAAATTTCAAAAAAAGAAAATTCGAAAAAATTTCAAAAAAATTTTCGAAAAAAAAAATTTCAAAAAAAAATTTTCAAAAAAAAATTTTAAAAAAATTTCAAAAAAAAATTTAAAAAAAATTAAAAAAAAAATTCGAAAAAAAATTTCGAAAGAAAATTTCAAAAAAAAATTCAAAAAAATTTCAAAAAAATTTTCGAAAAAAAAAAAATTTCAAAAAAAAAAATTTTCAAAAAAAAATTTTCAAAAAAAAATTGAAAAAAATTACAAAAAAAAAAAAAAAAAATTGAAAAAAAAAAATTCGAAAAAAAATTTCAAAAAAAAATTTCAAAAAAAAATTTTTTAAAAAAATTGAAAAAAAAAATCGAAAAAAAATTTCGAAAAAAAAATTCAAAAAAAAAATTTAAAAAAAAAATTGAAAAAAAAAATTCGAAAAAAAATTTCGAAAAAAAAATTTCAAAAAAAAATTCAAAAAAAAATTCAAAAAAATTTTCGAAAAAAAAAATTTCAAAAAAAAATTGTTCAAAAAAAAATTTCAAAAAAATTACAAAAAAAAAGTTTAAAAAAAAAATTTAAAAAAATTGAAAAAAAATTCGAAAAAAAATTTCGAAATAAAAATTTCAAAAAAAAAATTCAAAAAAAATTTCAAAAAAAAAATTCAAAAAAAAATTCAAAAAAATTTTCGAAAAAAAAAATTTCAAAAAAAAAATTGTTCAAAATAAAATTTAAAAAAAATTACAAAAAAAAAATAAAAAAAAAATTAAAAAAAATTGAAAAAAAAAATTCGAAAAAAAAATTTCAAAAAAAAAATTCAAAAAAAATTTCAAAAAAATTTTCGAAAAAAAATTTCAAAAAAAAATTTTCAAAAAAAAAATTTAAAAAAAATTACAAGAAAAAAAATTTAAAAAAAAATTGAAAAAAAAAATTCAAAAAAAAATTTCGAAAAAAAAATTTCAAAAAAAAAAATTCAAAAAAATTTCAAAAAAATTTTCGAAAAAATAATTTCAAAAAAAAAATTTTCAAAAAAAAAATTCAAAAAAAATTTCAAAAAAAAATTTAAAAAAATTTCAAAAAAAAAAAATTTAAAAAAAATTTCGAAAAAATTTTCGAAAAAAAAATTCAAAAAAAAATTTTCAAAAAAAAAATTTAAAAAAAATTACAAGAAAAAAAATTTAAAAAAAAATTTTTAAAAAATATTAAAAAAAAAATTCGAAAAAAAATTTCGAAAAAAAAATTTCAAAAAAAAAATTCAAAAAAAATTTCAAAAAAATTTTCGAAAACAAAAATTTAAAAAAAAAAATTCAAAAAAAATTTCAAAAAAATTTTCGAAAAAAAAAATTTCAAAAAAAAAATTTTCAAAAAAAAATTTAAAAAAAATTACAAAAAAAAAATTTAAAAAAAAAATTATAAAAAAAAATTTTAAAAAAAATTCGAAAAAAAATTTCGAAAAAAAAATTCAAAAAAAATTTCAAAAAAAATTTCGAAAAAAAAATTCAAAAAAAATTTCAAAAAAAATTTCGAAAAAAAAATTTTAAAAAAAAATTTCAAAAAAAAATTTTAAAAAAATTTCAAAAAAAAAAATTTTTAAAAAATTGAAAAAAAAATCAAAAAAAAATTTCGAAAAAAAAATTTTCAAAAAAAAAAATTCAAAAAAAATTTCAAAAAAATTTTCGAAAAAAAAAATTTCAAAAAAAAAAATTTTCAAAAAAAAATTTAAAAAAAATTACAAAAAAAAAATTTTAAAAAAAATTTTAAAAAAAATTGAAAAAAAAATTCGAAAGAAAATTTCGAAAAAAAAATTTCAAAAAAAGAAAATTCAAAAAAAATTTCAAAAAAATTTTCGAAAAAAAAAAATTTCAAAAAAAAATTTCCAAAAAAAAATTTTAAAAAAATTTCAAAAAAAAATTTTAAAAAAAATTTTAAAAAAAATTCGAAAAAAAATTTCGAAAAAAAATTTTCAAAAAAAAATTTTAAAAAAATTTCAAAAAAAAATTTAAAAAAAAATTAAAAAAAAAAATCGAAAAAAAATTTCGAAAAAAAATTTCAAAAAAAATTCAAAAAAATTTCAAAAAAATTTTCGAAAAAAAAAATTTCAAAAAAAAATTTTCAAAAAAAATTTAAAAAAAATTTCAAAAAAAAATTTAAAAAAATTTTAAAAAAAATTCGAAAAAAAATTTTCAAGAAAAAAAAATTTTAAAAAAATTTCAAAAAAATTTTCGAAAAAAAAATTTTTCAAAAAAAAATTTAAAAAAAAAATTTTTAAAAAATTTCAAAAAAAAATTTCTAAAAAAAAATAAAAAAAAAAATTTTAAAAAAAATTGAAAAAAAAAATTTTCAAAAAAAAAATTAAAAAAAATTTCAAAAAATTTTCAAAAAAAAAATTTCAAAAAAAAATTTTCAAAAAAAAATTTAAAAAAAATTACAAAAAAAATTTAAAAAAAAAATTTAAAGAAAAATTGAAAAAAAAAATTCGAAAGAAAATTTCGAAAAAAAAATTTCAAAAAAAGAAAATTCAAAAAAATTTTCGAAAAAAAAAATTTCAAAAAAAAATTTTCAAAAAAAAATTTTAAAAAAATTTCAAAAAAAAATTTAAAAAAAATAAAAAAAAATTTAAAAAAAAATTCGAAAAAAAATTTCGAAAAAAAATTTCAAAAAAAAATTCAAAAAAATTTCAAAAAAATTTTCGAAAAAAAAAATTTCAAAAAAAAAAATTTCAAAAAAAAATTGAAAAAAATTACAAAAAAAAAATTAAAAAAAAAATTAAAAAAAAAATTGAAAAAAAAAATTCGAAAAAAAATTTCAAAAAAAAATTTAAAAAAAAAATTTTAAAAAAAATTGAAAAAAAAAATTCGAAAAAAAATTTCGAAAAAAAAAATTCAAAAAAATTTTCGAAAAAAAAAATTTCAAAAAAAATTTTAAAAAAAATTGAAAAAAAATTCGAAAAAAATTTTCGAAAAAAAATTTCGAAAAAAAAATGTCAAAAAAAAATTTAAAAAAAATTTCAAAAAAAAATTTTTAAAAAAAATTGAAAAAAAAAATTCGAAAAAAAATTTCGAAAAAAAAATTTCAAAAAAAAATTAAAAAAAAAAATTGAAAAAAAAAAATTCGAAAAAAAATTTCAAAAAAAAAATTCAAAAAAAAATTCAAAAAAATTTTCGAAAAAAAAAATTTAAAAAAAAAATTTAAAAAATTGAAAAAAAATTCGAAAAAAAATTTCGAAAAAAAAATTTCAAAAAAAAAATTCAAAAAAAATTTCAAAAAAAAATTAAAAAAAAAATTCAAAAAAATTTTCGAAAAAAAAAATTTCAAAAAAAAAATTGTTCAAAAAAAAATTTAAAAAAAATTACAAAAAAAAATAAAAAAAAAATTAAAAAAAATTGAAAAAAAAATTTCGAAAAAAAAATTTCAAAAAAAAAATTCAAAAAAAATTTCAAAAAAATTTTCGAAAAAAAATTTCAAAAAAAAATTTTCAAAAAAAAAATTTAAAAAAAATTACAAGAAAAAAAATTTTAAAAAAAATTTTTAAAAAAATTGAAAAAAAAATTCAAAAAAAAATTTCGAAAAAAAAATTTCAAAAAAAAAAATTCAAAAAAAATTTTCGAAAAAATAATTTAAAAAAAAATTTTTCAAAAAAAAAATTCAAAAAAAATTTCAAAAAAATTTCGAAAAAATTTTCGAAAAAAAATTTTAAAAAAAAATTTTCAAAAAAAAAATTTAAAAAAAATTACAAGAAAAAAAATTTAAAAAAAAATTTCAAAAAATATTGAAAAAAAAAATTCGAAAAAAAATTTCGAAAAAAAAATTCAAAAAAAAAATTCAAAAAAAATTTCAAAAAAATTTTCGAAAACAAAAATTTCAAAAAAAAAAATTCAAAAAAAATTTCAAAAAAATTTTCGAAAAAAAAAATTTCAAAAAAAAAATTTTCAAAAAAAAATTTAAAAAAAATTACAAAAAAAAAATTTAAAAAAAAAATTATAAAAAAAAATTTAAAAAAAAATTCGAAAAAAAATTTCAAAAAAAAAATTCAAAAAAAATTTCAAAAAAATTTTCGAAAAAAAAAAATTTCAAAAAAATTTTCGAAAAAAAAAATTTAAAAAAAAAATTCGAAAAAAAAATTTTAAAAAAAAATTTCAAAAAAAAATTTTAAAAAAATTTCAAAAAAAAAAAATTTTTAAAAAATTGAAAAAAAAAATCAAAAAAAAATTTCAAAAAAAAAATTTTCAAAAAAAAAAATTCAAAAAAAATTTCAAAAAAATTTTCGAAAAAAAAAATTTCAAAAAAAAAAATTTTCAAAAAAAAATTTAAAAAAAATAACAAAAAAAATTTTAAAAAAATTTTAAAAAAAATTGAAAAAAAAATTCGAAATAAAATTTCGAAAAAAAAAATTCAAAAAAAGAAAATTCAAAAAAAATTTCAAAAAAATTTTCGAAAAAAAAAAATTTCAAAAAAAAATTTTCAAAAAAAATTTTAAAAAAATTTCAAAAAAAAATTAAAAAAAAAAATTAAAAAAAATTTTAAAAAAAATTCGAAAAAAAATTTCGAAAAAAAATTTCAAAAAAAAATTAAAAAAAATTTCAAAAAAATTTTCGAAAAAAAAAAATTTCAAAAAAAAAATTGAAAAAAATTACAAAAAAAAAATTAAAAAAAAAAATTTAAAAAAAATTAAAAAAAAAATTGAAAAAAAAATTCGAAAAAAAGTTTCAAAAAAAAAATAAAAAAAAAAAATTAAAAAAAATTGAAAAAAAAAATTCGAAAAAAAATTTCGAAAAAAAAAATTCAAAAAAAAAAACTCAAAAAAAAATTCAAAAAAAATTTCGAAAAAAAAAATTTCAAAAAAAAAATTTAAAAAAAAATTGAAAAAAAAAATTCGAAAAAAAATTTCGAAAAAAAAATTTCAAAAAAAAATTTAAAAAAAATTTCAAAAAAAAATTTTTAAAAAAAATTGAAAAAAAAAATTCGAAAAAAAATTTCGAAAAAAAAAATTCAAAAAAAAAATTTAAAAAAAAAATTAAAAAAAAAAATTAAAAAAAAAATTTTAAAAAAAAATTCTAAAAAAAATTTCGAAAAAAAAATTTCAAAAAAAAAATTCAAAAAAAAATTCAAAAAAATTTTCGAAAAAAAAAATTTCAAAAAAAAAATTGTTCAAAAAAAAAATTCAAAAAAATTTCAAAAAAAAAAAAAAAAAAATTGAAAAAAAATTGAAAAAAAAAATTCGAAAAAAAAATTCGAAAAAATTTCAAAAAAAAAATTTAAAAAAATATTGAAATTCGAAAAAAAATTTCGAAAAAAAAATTTCAAAAAAAAATTCAAAAAAAAATTCAAAAAAATTTTCGAAAAAAAAAATTTCAAAAAAAAAAATTTCAAAAAAAAATTTAAAAAAATTTCAAAAAAAAAAATAAAAAAAAAATTAAAAAAAATTGAAAAAAAAAATTCGAAAAAAAATTTCGAAAAAAAAATTTTAAAAAAAATTTTCAAAAAAAAATTTTAAAAAATTTTAAAAAAATTTCAAAAAAATTTCAAAAAAAAAATTTAAAAAAATATTGAAATTCGAAAAAAAATTTCGAAAAAAAAATTCCAAAAAAAAATTCAAAAAAAATTTCAAAAAAATTTTCGAAGAAAAAAATTTCAAAAAAAAAATTTTCAAAAAAAAATTTAAAAAAAATTACAAAAAAAAATTAAAAAAAAAAATTTAAAGAAAGATTGAAAAAAAATTTCGAAAAAAAATTTCAAAAAAAAATTCAAAAAAAAATTCAAAAAAAAAATTTCAAAAAAAAAATTTCGAAAAAAATTTCAAAAAATAAATAAAAAAAAAATTTCAAGAAAAAAATCAAAAAAAAATAAAGAATAAAAAAAATTAAAAAAAAATTCAAAAAAAATTCAAAAAAAAAATTTCAAAAAGAAAATTCGAAAACAAATTTCAAAAAAAATTTCGAAAAAATAATTTTCAAAAAAAAAGATTTCAAAAAAAATTAAAAAAAAAAATTCGAAAAAAAATTTCGAAAAAAAAATTTTCAAAAAAAATTCAGAAAAAATTTCCAAAAAAAAAATTTCAAAAACAAAAAGAATAAAAAAAAATGAAAAGAAATAAAAAATTAAAAAAAATAAAAAAAAATTTAAAAAAAAATTTAAAAAAAATTTTTCAAAAAGAAAATTCGAAAAAAAAATTTTCAAGAAAAAAAAATTTAAAAAAAATTTCAAAAAAATTTTCGAAAAAAAAATTTTTCAAAAAAAAATTTAAAAAAAAAATTTTTAAAAAATTTCAAAAAAAAATTTCTAAAAAAAAATTAAAAAAAAAAATTTTAAAAAAAATTGAAAAAAAAAATTTTCAAAAAAAAATTTAAAAAAAATTTAAAAAAATTTTCAAAAAAAAAATTTCAAAAAAAAATTTTCAAAAAAAAATTTAAAAAAAATTACAAAAAAAAATTTAAAAAAAAATTTAAAGAAAAATTGAAAAAAAAAATTCGAAAGAAAATTTCGAAAAAAAAATTTCAAAAAAAGAAAATTCGAAAAAATTTCAAAAAAATTTTCGAAAAAAAAAATTTCAAAAAAAAATTTTCAAAAAAAAATTTTAAAAAAATTTCAAAAAAAAATTTAAAATTAAAAAAAAAATTCGAAAAAAAATTTCGAAAGAAAATTTCAAAAAAAAATTCAAAAAAATTTCAAAAAAATTTTCGAAAAAAAAAAAATTTCAAAAAAAAAAATTTTCAAAAAAAAATTTTCAAAAAAAAATTGAAAAAAATTACAAAAAAAAAAAAAAAAAAAATTGAAAAAAAAAAATTCGAAAAAAAATTTCAAAAAAAAATTTTAAAAAAAAATTTAAAAAAAAATTGAAAAAAAAAATTCGAAAAAAAATTTCGAAAAAAAAAATTCAAAAAAATTTTCGAAAAAAAAAATTTCAAAAAAAATTTTAAAAAAAATTGAAAAAAAATTCGAAAAAAATTTTCGAAAAAAAATTTCAAAAAAAAATTTCAAAAAAAAATTTCAAAAAAAAATTTAAAAAAAATTTTTAAAAAAAATTGAAAAAAAAAATCGAAAAAAAATTTCGAAAAAAAAATTTCAAAAAAAAAATTAAAAAAAAAAATTGAAAAAAAAAATTCGAAAAAAAATTCAAAAAAAATTTCAAAAAAAAAATTCAAAAAAAATTCAAAAAAATTTTCGAAAAAAAAAATTTCAAAAAAAAAATTGTTCAAAAAAAAATTTAAAAAAAATTACAAAAAAAAAATAAAAAAAAAATTAAAAAAAATTGAAAAAAAAAATTCGAAAAAAAAATTTCAAAAAAAAAATTCAAAAAAAATTTCAAAAAAATTTTCGAAAAAAAATTTCAAAAAAAAAATTTAAAAAAAATTACAAGAAAAAAAATTAAAAAAAAAATTGAAAAAAAAAATTCAAAAAAAATTTCGAAAAAAAAATTTCAAAAAAAAAAATTCAAAAAAAATTTCAAAAAAATTTTCGAAAAAATAATTTCAAAAAAAAAATTTTCAAAAAAAAAATTCAAAAAAAAAATTTTCAAAAAAAAAATTCAAAAAAAATTTCAAAAAAAATTTTAAAAAAATTTCAAAAAAAAAAATTTAAAAAAAATTTCGAAAAAATTTTCGAAAAAAAAATTCAAAAAAAAATTTTCAAAAAAAAATTTAAAAAAAATTACAAGAAAAAAAATTTTTAAAAAATATTGAAAAAAAAAATTCGAAAAAAAATTTCGAAAAAAAAATTTCAAAAAAAAAATTCAAAAAAAATTTCAAAAAAATTTTCGAAAACAAAAATTTAAAAAAAAAATTCAAAAAAAATTTCAAAAAAATTTTCGAAAAAAAAAATTTCAAAAAAAAAATTTTCAAAAAAAAATTTAAAAAAAATTACAAAAAAAAAATTAAAAAAAAAAATTATAAAAAAAAATTTTAAAAAAAAATTCGAAAAAAAATTTCGAAAAAAAAATTCAAAAAAAATTTCAAAAAAATTTTCGAAAAAAAAAATTTCAAAAAAATTTTCGAAAAAAAAAATTTCGAAAAAAAAATTTAAAAAAAAAATTTCAAAAAAAAATTTTAAAAAAATTTCAAAAAAAAAAATTTTTAAAAAATTGAAGAAAAAATCAAAAAAAAATTTCGAAAAAAAAATTTTCAAAAAAAAAAATTCAAAAAAAAATTCAAAAAAATTTTCGAAAAAAAAAATTTCAAAAAAAAAAATTTTCAAAAAAAAATTTAAAAAAAATTACAAAAAAAAATTTTAAAAAAAATTTTAAAAAAAATTGAAAAAAAAATTCGAAAGAAAATTTCGAAAAAAAAATTTCAAAAAAAGAAAATTCAAAAAAAATTTCAAAAAAATTTTCGAAAAAAAAAAATTTCAAAAAAAAATTTCCAAAAAAAAATTTTAAAAAAATTTCAAAAAAAAATTTAAAAAAAAATTTTAAAAAAAATTCGAAAAAAAATTTCGAAAAAAAATTTTCAAAAAAAAATTTTAAAAAAATTTCAAAAAAAAATTTAAAAAAAAATTTAAAAAAAAATTCGAAAAAAAATTTCGAAAAAAAATTTCAAAAAAAAATTCAAAAAAATTTCAAAAAAATTTTCGAAAAAAAAAAATTCAAAAAAAAATTTTCAAAAAAAAATTTTAAAAAAATTTCAAAAAAAAAATAAAAAAAAAAAATTAAAAAAAATTTTAAAAAAAATTCGAAAAAAAATTTCGAAAAAAAATTTCAAAAAAAAATTCAAAAAAATTTCAAAAAAATTTTCGAAAAAAAAAAATTTCAAAAAAAAATTGAAAAAAATTACAAAAAAAAAATTTAAAAAAAAAATTTAAAAAAAAATTCAAAAAAAAAAATAAAAAAAATTTAAAAAAAATTTTAAAAAAATTTCAAAAAAATTTCAAAAAAAAAATTTAAAAAAATATTGAAATTCGAAAAAAATTTTCGAAAAAAAAATTTCAAAAAAAAATTCAAAAAAAATTTCAAAAAAATTTTCGAAGAAAAAAATTTCAAAAAAAAAATTTTCAAAAAAAAATTTAAAAAAAATTACAAAAAAAAAATTAAAAAAAAAAATTTAAAGAAAAATTGAAAAAAAATTTCGAAAAAAAAATTTCAAAAAAAAATTCAAAAAAAAATTCAAAAAAAAAATGTCAAAAAAAAAATTTCGAAAAAAATTTCAAAAAATAAATAAAAAAAAAATTTCAAGAAAAAAATCAAAAAAAAATAAAAAATAAAAAAAATTCAAAAAAAATTCAAAAAAAATTCAAAAAAAAAATTTCAAAAAGAAAATTCGAAAACAAATTTCAAAAAAAAATTTCGAAAAAATAATTTTCAAAAAAAAAGATTTCAAAAAAAATTTAAAAAAAATTTTAAAAAAATTTCAAAAAGAAAATGAAAAAAAAAATTTCAAAAAAAATTTCAAAACGAAAATTTTTCGAAAAAAAATTTCAAAAAAAAATTCGAAAAAAAAATTAATTTTTTTTTTTTAAATCAGAAAAAAATTTAGAAAAAAATATTTAAAAAAATTCAAAAAAAAAGTTTCAAAAAAAATTCAGAGAAAATTTCCAAAAAAAAAAACAAAATTAAAAAAAAAAATAAAAAAAATAAGAAATAAAAAAAAAATTTGAAAAAAAAAATTTAAAAAAAAATTTCGAAAAGAAAATTAAAAAAAAAAATCAAAAGAAAATTTAAAAAAAATTTTAATAAAAATTTTTAAAAAATTTAAAAAAAAATCATGAAGAAAATTTAAAAAAAAAAATTGAAAAACAAAAATTTTCAAAAAGAAAATTTAAAAAAAAATAAAAAAATTTAAAATTTAAAAAAAAATTGAAAAAAAAAATAAAAAAAAAATTAAAAAAAAAATTCAAAAAAATTTTCAAAAAGAAAAGTCGAAAAAAAAATTTCAAAAAAAAATTGAAAAAAAGCCCAAAAAAAATTTCAAAAAAATTTTCAATAGAAAAAAATTTCGAAAAAAAACTTTCAAAAAAAATAGAAACAAAATTCAAAAAAAAATTTCAAAACAAAATTTTCAAAAAAAAAATTTTCCAAACAAAATTTTCAAAAAAAAATTTTTCAAAAAAAAATAATTTCCAAAAAAATGAAAAAAAATTTTAAAAAAATTTCAAAAAGAAAACCGATGACTGAAAATTGAGAATATCTTTTCTCTGGAGAAAAAAATTTCGAAAAAATAAAAAAAAAATTCAAAAAAAAATTTAAAAAAAAACTGTCAAAAAAATTTTCAAAAGAAAAAAATTTCGGAAAAAACTTCCCAAAAAAATTCAAAAAAAAAAATTTCGAAAAAAAATTCAAAAAAAACTTGAAAAAATTAATTCAAAAAAAAAATAAAAAAAAAAATTCGAAAAAAATATTTTCAAAAAAAAAATTAAAAAAAAAGTTTCAAAAAAAATTCAGAAAAAATTTCCAAAAAAAAAATAAAAAAAAAAAAATTTTCAATAAAAAAATTTAAAAAAATAAAAAAAATATATATAAAAAAAATCAAAAAAAATTTTCAAAAGGAAAATTAAAGAAAAAATTTTAAAAAAAAACTTCAAAAAGAAAATTTTAAAAAAATAAAAAAAAAAAATTCATGAAGAAAATTAAAAAAAAATTTCAAAAAAAAAAATTTCAAAAAAATTTTTAAAAAAAATAGGAAAAAAAAATTTCATGAAGAAAATTTTGAAAAAAAATTTCAAAAAAAACTTTCCAAAAAAACTTTCCAAAAAAAATTTTAAAAAAAATTAAAAAAAAATTTCAAAACGAAAATTTTTCGAAAAAAAAAATTTCAAAAAAAAAATTTTCAAAAAAAAATTTAAAAAAAATTTCAAAAAAAAATTTTAAAAAAATTCAAAAAAAATTTTGAATGAAAAAATAAAAAAAAATTAAGATAAAAATTATCAAAAAATTTTCAAAAAAAAAATACAAATGAAATTTTTCAAAAAAAAAAATTTTCTAAAAAAATCAAGAAAAATAGAAAAAAAATTTTTCAAAACGAAATTTTCAATAAAAAAATTTTCAAAAAAAATTAATTTTCAAAAAAATTTAAAAAAATTCAAAAAAAAATTCAAAACGAAAATATTCAAAAAAAAATTTCGAAAAAAAACTTTCAAAAAAAAATTCAAAAAAAATTTCAAAAAAATTTTCGAAAAAAAAAATTTCAAAAAAAAAAATTTTCAAAAAAAAAATTTTAAAAAAATTTCAAAAAAAAATTAAAAAAAAAAAAAAAAAATTCGAAAAAAAAATTTTCAAGAAAAAAAAATAAAAAAAAAATTTAAAAAAAATTTCAAAAAAAAAATTTTCAAAAAAAATTTTTAAAAAAATTTAAAAAAAAATTCGAAAAAAAATTTCGAAAAAAAAATTTTCAAAAAAAATTCAGAAAAAATTTCCAAAAAAAAAATTTCAAAAACAAAAAAAAATAAAAAAAAATGAAAAGAAATAAAAAATAAAAAAATTAAAAAAAATTAAAAAAAAAATTAAAAAAAAATTTTTCAAAAAGAAAATTCGAAAAAAAAATTTTCAAGAAAAAAAAATTTAAAAAAAATTTCAAAAAAATTTTCGAAAAAAAAAATTTTCAAAAAGAAAATTCGAAAAAAAAATTTTCAAGAAAAAAAAATTAAAAAAAAATTTCAAAAAAATTTTCGAAAAAAAAAATTTTCAAAAAAAAATTAAAAAAAAAAAATTTTTAAAAAATTTAAAAAAAAAAATTCTAAAAAAAAATTTAAAAAAAAATTTTAAAAAAAATTGAAAAAAAAAATTTTCAAAAAAAAAATTTTAAAAAAATTTCAAAAAATTTTCAAAAAAAAATTTTAAAAAAATTTCAAAAAAAAAATAAAAAAAAAAAATTTTTAAAAAAATTTCAAAAAAATTTTTGAAAAAAAAAATTCAAAAAAAAAAATTTTCAAAAAAAAATTTAAAAAAATTTCAAAAAAAAAATTTAAAAAAAAAATTAAAAAAAAAATTGAAAAAAAAATTCGAAAAAAAATTTCGAAAAAAAATTTCGAAAAAAAAATTTCAAAAAAAGAATTCAAAAAAAATTTCAAAAAAATTTTCGAAAAAAAAAATTTCAAAAAAAAAATTTTCAAAAAAAATTTAAAAAAAATTTAAAAAAAAAAAATGTAAAAAAAAAAAATTTTAAAAAAATTGAAAAAAAAATCGAAAAAAAATTTCGAAAAAAAAATTTCGAAAAAAAAAATCAAAAAAAAATTCAAAAAAATTTTCGAAAAAAAAAATTCAAAAAAAAAATTTTTCAAAAAAAAATTTAAAAAAATTACAAAAAAAAAATTTAAAAAAAATTGAAAAAAAAAATCAAAAAAAAAATTCGAAAAAAAAATTTTCAAAAAAAAAAATTCAAAAAAAATTTCAAAAAAATTTTCGAAAAAAAAAATTTCAAAAAAAAAAATAAAAAAAAAATTTCAAAAAAATTTTCGAAAAAAAAAAATTTCAAAAAAAAAAATTTTCAAAAAAAAATTTTAAAAAAATTACAAAAAAAAAATTAAAAAAAAAATTGAAAAAAAAATTGAAAAAAAAAATTCGAAAGAAAATTTCGAAAAAAAAATTTCAAAAAAAAAAAATTAAAATTTCAAAAAAAAATTTCGAAAAAAAAAATTCAAAAAAAAAAATTTTCAAAAAAAAATTGAAAAAAATTACAAAAAAAAAATTAAAAAAAAAATTTAAAAATAAAATTGAAAAAAAAAATTCGAAAAAAAAATTAAAAAAAAAAATTTTCAAAAAAAAATTTAAAAAAAATTTCAAAAAATTTTCAAAAAAAAATTTAAAAAAATATTGAAATTCGAAAAAAAAATTCGAAAAAAAAATTTCAAAAAAAAATTCAAAAAAAATTTCAAAAAAATTTTCGAAAAAAAAAATTTCAAAAAAAAAATTTCGAAAAAAATTTCAAAAAATAAATAAAAAAAAAATTTCAAGAAAAAAATAAAAAAAAAAATGAAAAATTAAAAAAATTCAAAAAAAATTCAAAAAAAAAATTTCAAAAAGAAAATTCGAAAACAAATTTCAAAAAAAAATTTTCGAAAAAATAATTTTCAAAAAAAAAGATTTCAAAAAAAATTTAAAAAAAATTTTAAAAAAATTTCAAAAAGAAAATGAAAAAAAAAATTTGAAAAAAAATTTCAAAACAAAAATTTTTCGAAAAAAAATTTCAAAAAAAAATTCGAAAAAAAAATTAATTTTTTTTTTTAAATCAGAAAAAAATATAAAAAAAAATTCAAAAAAAAAGTTTCAAAAAAAATTCAGAGAAAATTTCCAAAAAAAAAAAAAAAAATTCAAAAAAAAAAATAAAAAAAATAAAAAATAAAAAAAAAATTGAAAAAAAAAATTAAAAAAAAAATTTCGAAAAGAAAATTAAAAAAAAATCAAAAGAAAATTTTAAAAAAATTTTAATAAAAATTTTTAAAAAAATTTAAAAAAAAATCATGAAGAAAATAAAAAAAAAAAATTGAAAAACAAAAATTTTCAAAAAGAAAATTAAAAAAAAAATAAAAAAATAAAAAATTTAAAAAAAAAATTGAAAAAAAAAATAAAAAAAAAAATTTAAAAAAAAAATTCAAAAAAATTTTCAAAAAGAAAAGTCGAAAAAAAAATTTCAAAAAAAAATTGAAAAAAAACCCAAAAAAAATTTCAAAAAAATTTTCAAAAGAAAAAAATTTCGAAAAAAAACTTTCAAAAAAAATAGAAACAAAATTCAAAAAAAAATTTCAAAACAAAATTTTCAAAAAAAAAATTTTCCAAACAAAATTTTCAAAAAAAAATTTTTCAAAAAAAAATAATTTCCAAAAAAATTAAAAAAAATTTTAAAAAAATTTCAAAAAGAAAACCGATGACTGAAAAATGAGAATATCTTTTCTCTGGAGAAAAAAATTTCGAAAAAAATAAAAAAAAAATTAAAAAAAAAAACTGTCAAAAAAATTTTCAAAAGAAAAAAATTTCGGAAAAAACTTCCCAAAAAAATTCAAAAAAAAAATTTCGAAAAAAAATTCAAAAAAAACTTGAAAAAATTAATTCAAAAAAAATTTACAAAAAAAAAATAAAAAAAAAATTCGAAAAAAATATTTTCAAAAAAAAAATTAAAAAAAAGTTTCAAAAAAAATTCAGAAAAAATTTCCAAAAAAAAAATTAAAGAAAAAATTAAAAAAAAACTTCAAAAAGAAAATTTTAAAAAAATAAAAAAAAAAATTCATGAAGAAAATTAAAAAAAAAATTTCAAAAAAAAAAATTTCAAAAAAATTTTTTAAAAAAATAGGAAAAAAAAATTTCATGAAGAAAATTTTGAAAAAAAATTTCAAAAAAAACTTTCCAAAAAAACTTTCCAAAAAAAATTTAAAAAAAAAAAAAAAAAAAAAATTTCAAAACGAAAATTTTTCGAAAAAAAAATTTCAAAAAAAAATTTTCAAAAAAAAAAATTAAAAAAAATTTCAAAAAAAAATTTAAAAAAAATTCAAAAAAAATTTTGAATGAAAAAAAATTAAGATAAAAATTATCAAAAAATTTTCAAAAAAAATACAAATGAAATTTTTCAAAAAAAAAAATTTTCTAAAAAAATCAAGAAAAATAGAAAAAAAATTTTTCAAAACGAAATTTTCAATAAAAAAATTTTCAAAAAAAATTAATTTTCAAAAAAATTTAAAAAAATTCAAAAAAAAATTCAAAACGAAAATATTCAAAAAAAAATTTCGAAAAAAAACTTTCAAAAAAAAATTCAAAAAAAATTTCAAAAAAATTTTCGAAAAAAAAAATTTCAAAAAAAAAAATTTTCAAAAAAAAAATTTAAAAAAAATTTCAAAAAAAAATTTAAAAAAAATTGAAAAAAAATTCGAAAAAAAAATTTTCAAGAAAAAAAAATAAAAAAAAATTTAAAAAAAATTTCAAAAAAAAATTTTCAAAAAAAATTTTTAAAAAAATTTAAAAAAAAATTCGAAAAAAAATTTCGAAAAAAAAAATTTTCAAAAAAAATTCAGAAAAAATTTCCAAAAAAAAAATTTCAAAAACAAAAAAAAATGAAAAGAAATAAAAAATTAAAAAAAAATTAAAAAAATTTTAAAAAAAATTTAAAAAAAAATTTTCAAAAAGAAAATTCGAAAAAAAAATTTTCAAGAAAAAAAAATTAAAAAAAAAATTTCAAAAAAATTTTCGAAAAAAAAAATTTTCAAAAAAAAATTTTAAAAAAAATTTTTTAAAAAATTTCAAAAAAAAATTTCTAAAAAAAAATTAAAAAAAAAATTTAAAAAAAAATTGAAAAAAAAATTTTCAAAAAAAAAATTTAAAAAAAAATTTCAAAAAATTTTCAAAAAAAAATTTCAAAAAAAAATTTTCAAAAAAAAATTTTAAAAAAATTTAAAAAAAAAATTAAAAAAAAAAAATTTTAAAAAAAATTTCAAAAAAATTTTTGAAAAAAAAAAATTTCAAAAAAAAAAATTTTCAAAAAAAAATTTAAAAAAATTTCAAAAAAAAAATTAAAAAAAAAATTTCAAAAAAAATTGAAAAAAAAAATTCGAAAAAAAATTTCGAAAAAAATTTTCGAAAAAAAAAATTTCAAAAATAAAATTTAAAAAAAAAAATTTAAAAAAAATAAAAAAAAAAAGTAAAAAAAAAATTTAAAAAAATTGAAAAAAAAAATCGAAAAAAAATTTCGAAAAAAAAATTTCGAAAAAAAAATTCAAAAAAAATTTCAAAAAAAATTTCAAAAAAAAAAATTTTTCAAAAAAAAATTTAAAAAAATTACAAAAAAAAAATTAAAAAAAAAATTTAAAAAAAAATTGAAAAAAAAATCAAAAAAAAATTTCGAAAAAAAAATTTTCAAAAAAAAAAATTCAAAAAAAATTTCAAAAAAATTTTCGAAAAAAAAAATTTCGAAAAAAAAATAAAAAAAAAATTTCAAAAAAATTTTCGAAAAAAAAAATTTCAAAAAAAAAAATTTCAAAAAAAAATTTAAAAAAAAAATTGAAAAAAAAAATTCGAAAAAAAATTTCGAAAAAAAAATTTCAAAAAAAAAATTAAAAAAAAAAATTTAAAAAAAAATTGAAAAAAAAATTCTGAAAAAAATTTCGAAAAAAAAAATTCAAAAAAATTTTCGAAAAAAAAAATTTCAAAAAAAAAATTGTTCAAAAAAAAATTTCAAAAAAATTTCAAAAAAAAAAATAAAAAAAAAAATTTAAAAAAAATTTCAAAAAAATTTCAAAAAAAAAATTTAAAAAATATTGAAATTCGAAAAAAAAATTCGAAAAAAAAATTTCAAAAAAAAATTCAAAAAAAATTTCAAAAAAATTTTCGAAAAAAAAAATTTCAAAAAAAAATTTTTCAAAAAAAAATTTAAAAAAATTTCAAAAAAAAAATAAAAAAAATTTTAAAAAAATTGAAAAAAAAAATTCGAAAAAAAATTTCAAAAAAAAAATTAAAAAAAAAAATTTAAAAAAAATTTTAAAAAAAATTTTCGAAAAAAAAAAATTCAAAAAAAAAAATTTTCAAAAAAAAATTGAAAAAAATTACAAAAAAAAAATTAAGAAAAAAAAATTAAAAAAAAATTGAAAAAAAAAATTCGAAAAAAAATTTCAAAAAAAAAATTAAAAAAAAAAAATTAAAAAAAATTGAAAAAAAAAATTCGAAAAAAATTTCGAAAAAAAAAATTCAAAAAAAAATTCAAAAAAAAATTCAAAAAAATTTTCGAAAAAAAAAATTTCAAAAAAAAAATTTTAAAAAAAATTGAAAAAAAAATTCGAAAAAAAAATTCGAAAAAAAAATTAAATTTTTTTTTTAAATCAGAAAAAAATTTAGAAAAAAATATAAAAAAAATTCAAAAAAAAAGTTTCAAAAAAAATTCAGAGAAAATTTCCAAAAAAAAAAAATAAAATTAAAAAAATATATAAAAAAAATAAAAAATAAAAAAAAATTGAAAAAAAAAATTAAAAAAAAAATTTCGAAAAGAAAATTTTCAAAAAAAAAATTTCAAAAAAAAATTTTCAAAAAAAAATTTTTAAAAAATTTCAAAAAAAAAATAAAAAAAAAAATTTTTAAAAAAATTTCAAAAAAATTTTTGAAAAAAAAAAATTTCAAAAAAAAAAATTTTCAAAAAAAAATTTAAAAAAATTTCAAAAAAAAAATTAAAAAAAAAATTAAAAAAAAAATTGAAAAAAAAAATTCGAAAAAAAAATCGAAAAAAAATTTCGAAAAAAAAATTTCAAAAAAAAAATTCAAAAAAAATTTCAAAAAAATTTTCGAAAAAAAAAATTTCAAAAAAAAAATTTTTCAAAAAAAAATTTAAAAAAATTACAAAAAAAAAATAAAAAAAAAAATTTAAAAAAAAATTGAAAAAAAAAATCAAAAAAAAATTTCGAAAAAAAAATTTTCAAAAAAAAAATTCAAAAAAA
The DNA here is from genome assembly GCA_944452925.2 of Chrysolina oricalcia. NCBI lineage: Eukaryota > Metazoa > Arthropoda > Insecta > Coleoptera > Chrysomelidae > Chrysolina > Chrysolina oricalcia. The sequence goes on along the minus strand of OX101815.2, from coordinate 37,537,203 downwards.
ATTTCAAAAAAATTTTCGAAAAAAAAAATTAAAAAAAAAAAATAAAAAAAAATTTCAAAAAAATTTTCGAAAAAAAAATTTCAAAAAAAAAAAATTTCAAAAAAAAATTTAAAAAAAATTACAAAAAAAAATTTAAAAAAAAAATTGAAAAAAAAATTGAAAAAAAAATTCGAAAGAAAATTTCGAAAAAAAAATTTCAAAAAAAAAAAATTCAAAAAAAATTTCAAAAAAAATTTTCGAAAAAAAAAATTCAAAAAAAAAAATTTTCAAAAAAAAATTGAAAAAAATTACAAAAAAAAAAAATTTAAAAAAAAATTGAAAAAAAAATTCGAAAAAAAATTTAAAAAAAAAAATTTAAAAAAAAATTAAAAAAAATTGAAAAAAAAAATTCGAAAAAAAATTTCGCAAAAAAAAATTCAAAAAAAAAATTCAAAAAAAAATTCAAAAAAATTTTCGAAAAAAAAAATTTCAAAAAAAATTGAAAAAAAAAATTCGAAAAAAAATTTCGAAAAAAAAATTTCAAAAAAAATTTTTAAAAAATTTCAAAAAAAATTTTTTAAAAAAAATTGAAAAAAAAAATTCGAAAAAAAATTTCAAAAAAAAAATTTCAAAAAAAAAATTCAAAAAAAAAATTTAAAAAAAAATTCAAAAAAAAAATTCTAAAAAAAATTTCAAAAAAAATTTTTGTAAAAAAATTGAAAAAAAAAATTCGAAAAAAAAATTTCAAAAAAAATTTTAGAAAAATTTGAAAAAAAAACTCGAAAAAAAAATTTTCAAGAAAAAAAATTTTAAAAAAATTTCAAAAAAAAATTCAAAAAAAATTTTAAAAAAAATTTTTAAAAAAATTCGAAAAAAAATTTCAAAAAAAAAATTTTCAAAAAAAAAATTTAAAAAACAGTTTAAAAAAAATTCAGAAAAAATTTCAAAAACAAAAAAAAAATAAAAAAAAATAGAAAAAATAAAAAAAAATTTAAAAAAAAAATTCAAAAAAAAAAATTTCAAAAAAAAAATTTTAAAAAAATTTCAAAAAAATTTTCGAAAAAAAAAATTTCAAAAAAAAAAATTTCAAAAAAAATTTAAAAAAAATTTCAAAAAAATTTTTTTTAAAAAAATTGAAAAAAAAAATTCGAAAAAAAATTTCAAAAAAAATTTTAAAAAAATTTCAAAAAAAAATTTTTTTAAAAAAATTGAAAAAAAAAATTCGAAAAAAAATTTCGAAAAAAAAATTTCGAAAAAAATTTTAAAAAAATTTCAAAAAAAAATTTTTAAAAAGAATTGAAAAAAAAATTCGAAAAAAAATTTCGAAAAAAAAAATTCAAAAAAAAAAATAAAAAAAAAAAATTAAAAAAAAAATTGAAAAAAAAAATTCGAAAAAAAATTTCGAAAAAAAAATTTCAAAAAAAAAATTCAAAAAAATTTTCGAAAAAAAAAAATTCAAAAAAAAAATTTTCAAAAAAAAATTTAAAAAAAATTACAAGAAAAAAAATTTTAAAAAAATTTTTAAACAAAATTGAAAAAAAAAATTCAAAAAAAAAATTTCGAAAAAAAAATTTCAAAAAAAAAATTCAAAAAAAATTTCAAAAAAATTTTCGAAAAAAAAAATTTCCAAAAAAAAATTCAAAAATAATTTCAAAAAAAATTTTCGAAAAAAAAAATTTCAAAAAAAAAAATTTTCCAAAAAATTTTTAAAAAAATTTAAAAAAAAAAATTTAAAAAAAATTTCAAAAAAAAATTTAAAAAAAAATTTTTTTAAAAATATTGAAAAAAAAATTCGAAAAAAAATTTCGAAAAAAAAATTCAAAAAAAAATTTAAAAAAAATTACAAAAAAAAAATTAAAAAAAAAATTTAAAAAAAAATTAAAAAAAAAAATTAAAAAAAAAATTCGAAAAAAAATTTCGAAAAAAAAATTCAAAAAAAATTTCAAAAAAATTTTCGAAAAAAAAATTTCAAAAAAATTTTCGAAAAAAAAAATTTAAAAAAAAATTGAAAAAAAAAATTCGAAACAAAATTTCGAAAAAAAAATTCAAAAAAAAAAAATTCAAAAAAAATTTCAAAAAAAATTTTCGAAAAAAAAAATTCAAAAAAAAAAATTTTCAAAAAAAAATTGAAAAAAATTACAAAAAAAAAATTTAAAAAAAAATTGAAAAAAAAAATTCGAAAAAAAATTAAAAAAAAAAAATTTAAAAAAAAATTAAAAAAAATTGAAAAAAAAAATTCGAAAAAAAATTTCGCAAAAAAAAATTCAAAAAAAAAAATTCAAAAAAAAATTCAAAAAAATTTTCGAAAAAAAAAATTTCAAAAAAAATTGAAAAAAAAAATTCGAAAAAAAATTTCGAAAAAAAAATTTCAAAAAAAATTTTTAAAAAATTTCAAAAAAAATTTTTTAAAAAAAATTGAAAAAAAAAATTCGAAAAAAAATTTCGAAAAAAAAATTTCAAAAAAAAAATTCAAAAAAAAATTTAAAAAAAAATTCAAAAAAAAAATTTTAAAAAAAATTTCAAAAAAAATTTTTGTAAAAAAATTGAAAAAAAAAATTCGAAAAAAAAATTTCAAAAAAAATTTTAAAAAAATTTGAAAAAAAAACTCGAAAAAAAAATTTTCAAGAAAAAAAGTTTTAAAAAAATTTCAAAAAAAAATTCAAAAAAAATTTTAAAAAAAATTTTTAAAAAAATTCGAAAAAAAATTTCGAAAAAAAAATTTTCAAAAAAAAAATTTAAAAAACAGTTTAAAAAAAATTCAGAAAAAATTTCAAAAACAAAAAAAAAATAAAAAAAAATAGAAAAAATAAAAAAAAATTTAAAAAAAAAATTCAAAAAAAAAAATTTCAAAAAAAAAATTTTAAAAAAATTTCAAAAAAATTTTCGAAAAAAAAAATTTCAAAAAAAAAAATTTCAAAAAAAATTTAAAAAAAATTTCAAAAAAATTTTTTTTAAAAAAATTGAAAAAAAAAATTCGAAAAAAAATTTCAAAAAAAATTTTAAAAAAATTTCAAAAAAAAATTTTTTTAAAAAAATTGAAAAAAAAAAATTCGAAAAAAAATTTCGAAAAAAAAATTTCGAAAAAAATTTTAAAAAAATTTCAAAAAAAAATTTTTAAAAAGAATTGAAAAAAAAATTCGAAAAAAAAATTCGAAAAAAAAATTTCAAAAAAAAAATAAAAAAAAAAATTAAAAAAAAAATTGAAAAAAAAAATTCGAAAAAAAATTTCGAAAAAAAAATTTCAAAAAAAAAATTCAAAAAAATTTTCGAAAAAAAAAAATTCAAAAAAAAAATTTTCAAAAAAAAATTTAAAAAAAATTACAAGAAAAAAAATTTTAAAAAAATTTTTAAACAAAATTGAAAAAAAAAATTCAAAAAAAAAATTTCGAAAAAAAAATTTCAAAAAAAAAAATTCAAAAAAAATTTCAAAAAAATTTTCGAAAAAAAAAATTTCCAAAAAAAAAATTCAAAAATAATTTCAAAAAAAATTTTCGAAAAAAAAAATTTCAAAAAAAAAAATTTTCCAAAAAAATTTTAAAAAAATTTAAAAAAAAAAATTTAAAAAAAATTTCAAAAAAAAAATTTAAAAAAAATTTTTTTAAAAATATTGAAAAAAAAATTCGAAAAAAAATTTCGAAAAAAAAATTCAAAAAAAAATTTAAAAAAAATTACAAAAAAAAAATTAAAAAAAAAATTTAAAAAAAAATTAAAAAAAAAAATTCGAAAAAAAATTTCGAAAAAAAAATTCAAAAAAAATTTCAAAAAAATTTTCGAAAAAAAAATTTCAAAAAAATTTTCGAAAAAAAAAATTTAAAAAAAAATTGAAAAAAAAAATTCGAAACAAAATTTCGAAAAAAAAATTCAAAAAATTTTCGAAAAAAAAAATTAAAAAAAAAAATTTTCAAAAAAAAATTTAAAAAAAAATACAAAAAAAATTTAAAAAAAGATTTAAAAAAAAATTGAAAAAAAAAATTCAAAAAAATATTTCGAAAAAAAAATTTCAAAAAAAAAAAATTCAAAAAAAATTTCAAAAAAATTTTCGAAAAAAAAATTTAAAAAAAAAATTTTCAAAAAAAAATTTAAAAAAAATTACAAAAAAAAAATTTTAAAAAAAATTGAAAAAAAAAATTCGAAAAAAAATTTCGAAAAAAAAAATTCAAAAAAAAAATTCAAAAAAAATTTAAAAAAAATTTTCGAAAAAAAAAATTAAAAAAAAAAAAATTTCAAAAAAAAATTTTAAAAAAATTACAAAAAAAAAATTTTCAAAAAGAAATTTAAAAAAAATTTCAAAAAAAAAATAAAAAAAAATTTAAAAAAAAAATTAAAGAAAAAAAAATTTTAAAAAAATTGAAAAAAAAATTCGAAAAAAAATTTCAAAAAAAAAAATTTCAAAAAAAAATTTAAAAAAAATTACAAAAAAAAATTTTCAAAAAAAAATTTAAAAAAAATTTCAAAAAAAATTTTTTAAAAAGAATTGAAAAAAAAAATTCGAAAAAAAATTTCGAAAAAAAAATTTCAAAAAAAAAATTCAAAAAAAATTCAAAAAAAATTTCAAAAAAAAAAATTTTCAAAAAGAAATTTTAAAAAAATTTCAAAAAAAAATAAAAAAAAATTAAAAAAAAATTGAAAAAAAAATTCGAAAAAAAATTTCGAAAAAAAAAATTCAAAAAAATTTTCAAAAAAAAATTTAAAAAAAATTAAAAAAAAAATTGAAAAAAAAATTCGAAAAAAAAATTTCAAAAAAAAAATTCAAAAAAAAATTCAAAAAAATTTTCGAAAAAAAAAATTTCAAAAAAGAAATTTTCAAAAAAAAATTTTAAAAAAATTACAAAAAAAAAATTAAAGAAAAAAAATTTTAAAAAAAATTCGAAAAAAAATTTCGAAAAAAAAATTTCAAAAAAAAAAATTAAAAAAAAATTCAAAAAAATTTTCGAAAAAAAAAATTTCAAAAAAAAAAATTTTCAAAAAAAAATTTAAAAAAATTCCAAAAAAAAATTAAAAAAAAAAAAAAAAATTGAAAAAAAAAATTCGAAAAAAAATTTCAAAAAAAAAATAAAAAAAAAAAAATTCAAACAAAATTTCAAAAAAATTTTCGAATTAAAAATTTTCAAGAAAAAAATTTAAAAAAAATTTCAAAAAAAAAATTTCAAAAAAAATTTATAAAAAAATTGAAAAAGAAAAATCGAAAAAAAATTTCGAAAAAAAAATTTTCAAAAAAAAATTTCAAAAAAATTTTCGAAAAAAAAATAAAAAAAAAAAATTTCATAAAAAAATTTTAAAAAAATTTAAAAAAAAATTTAAAAAACTGTTTAAAAAAAATTCAGAAAAAAAAATAAAAAAAAAATAAAAAAAATAAAAAAAAATTTTAAAAAAAATTCGAAAAAAAATTTCGAAAAAAAAATTTTCAAAAAAAAAATTTCAAAAAAATTTTCGAAAAAAAAAATTTGAATTTGAAATTTTTTTTTTCGAAAATTTTTTTTTCGAAAATTTTTTTGAAATTTTTTTTGAATTTTTTTTTTTGAAAATTTTTTTTTCGAAATTTTTTTTTGATTTTTTTTTTCAATTTTTTAAAAATTTTTTTTTTTGAAATTTTTTTAAAATTTTTTTTTGAAATTTTTTTTTTTAATTTTTTTTTCGAAATTTTTTGTTAAATTTTTTTTTTCGAAAATTTTTTTGAATTTTTTTTTTCGAAAATTTTTTTGAAATTTTTTTTGAATTTTTTTTTCGAAATTTTTTTTCGAATTTTTTTTAAAATTTTTTTTTATAATTTTTTTTTTAAATTTTTTTTTTGGAATTTTTTTTAAATTTTTTTTTGAAAATTTTTTTTTTGAAATTTTTTTTTTAGAAAATTTTTTTGAAATTTTTTTTGAATTTTTTTTTTTAAATTTTTGTTTTCGAAAATTTTTTTGAAATTTTTTTTGAATTTTTTTTTTGAAATTTTTTTTTCGAAATTTTTTTTCGAATTTTTTTTTTCAATATTTTTCAAAAAATTTTTTTAAAATTTTTTTTCTTGTAATTTTTTTTAAATTTTTTTTTTGAAAATTTTTTTTTGAATTTTTTTTTCGAAAATTTTTTCGAAATTTTTTTTAAATTTTTTTTTTTTGAAATTTTTTCGAAAATTTTTTTGAAATTTTTTTTGAATTTTTTTTTTTGAAATTTTTTTTTCGAAATTTTTTTTTGAATTTTTTTTTTCAATTTTTTTTTAAATTTTTTCTAAAATTTTTTTTCTTGTAATTTTTTTTAAATTTTTTTTTTGAAAATTTTTTTTTGAAATTTTTTTTCGAAAATTTTTTTGAAATTTTTTTTGAATTTTTTTTTTGAAATTTTTTTTTCGAAATTTTTTTTTCAATTTTTTTTAATTTTTTTTTTATTTTTTTTTTGTAATTTTTTTTAAATTTTTTTTTGAACAATTTTTTTTTTGAAATTTTTTTTTTCGAAAATTTTTTTGAATTTTTTTTTGAATTTTTTTTTTGAAATTTTTTTTGAATTTTTTTTTTGAAATTTTTTTTTCGAAATTTTTTTTCGAATTTTTTTTCAATTTTTTTAAATTTTTTTTTCAAATTTTTTTTTTGTAATTTTTTTGAAATTTTTTTTTGAACAATTTTTTTTTGAAATTTTTTTTTTCGAAAATTTTTTTGAATTTTTTTTTGAATTTTTTTTTTGAAATTTTTTTTTCGAAATTTTTTTTCGTATTTTTTTTTTTCAATTTTTTTTTTTAATTTTTTTTTTGAAATTTTTTTTTCGAAATTTTTTTTCGATTTTTTTTTTTCAATTTTTTTTAAAAATTTTTTTTTGAAATTTTTTTTAAATTTTTTTTTGAAATTTTTTTTTCGAAATTTTTTTTCGAAAATTTTTTTCGAATTTTTTTTCAATTTTTTTTTAAATTTTTTTAGAAATTTTTTTTTTCGAAAATTTTTTTGAATTTTTTTTTTCGAAATTTTTTTTCGAATTTTTTTTTCAATTTTTTTTAAATTTTTTTTTAAAATTTTTTTTTGAAATTTTTTTTCGAATTTTTTTTTTCAATTTTTTTTTTAATTTTTTTTTTATTTTTTTTTTGTAATTTTTTTCAATTTTTCTTTGAAAATTTTTTTTTTTGAAATTTTTTTTTTTTCGAAAATTTTTTTGAAATTTTTTTGAATTTTTTTTTGAAATTTTTTTTCGAAATTTTTTTTCGAATTTTTTTTTTAATTTTTTTTTAAATTTTTTTTTGAAATTTTTTTAAAATTTTTTTTTGAAAATTTTTTTTCGAAATTTTTTTTCGAATTTTTTTTTAAATTTTTTTTTAAATTTTTTTTTGAAATTTTTTTAAAATTTTTTTTTGAAAATTTTTTTTTGAAATTTTTTTTTTTCGAAAATTTTTTTGAAATTTTTTTTGAATTTTCTTTTTTTGAAATTTTTTTTTCGAAATTTTCTTTCGAATTTTTTTTTCAATTTTTTTTTAAATTTTTTTTAAAATTTTTTTTTTGTAATTTTTTTTAATTTTTTTTTTGAAATTTTTTTTTTTTTTAATTTTTTTTTCGAAAATTTTTTTGAAATTTTTTTTGAATTTTTTTTTTTGAAAATTTTTTTTTCGAAATTTTTTTTTGATTTTTTTTTTCAATTTTTTTTTTTGAAATTTTTTTAAAATTTTTTTTTGAAATTTTTTTTTTTTTTTTTTTTCGAAATTTTTTTTTAAATTTTTTTTTTTGAAAATTTTTTTGAAATTTTTTTTTTCGAAAATTTTTTTGAAATTTTTTTTGAATTTTTTTTTCGAAATTTTTTTTCGAATTTTTTTAAAATTTTTTTTTATAATTTTTTTTTTAAATTTTTTTTTTGTAATTTTTTTTAAATTTTTTTTTGAAAATTTTTTTTTTGAAATTTTTTTTTTCGAAAATTTTTTTGAAATTTTTTTTGAATTTTTTTTTTTTTAATTTTTGTTTTTGAAAATTTTTTTGAAATTTTTTTTGAATTTTTTTTTTGAAATTTTTTTTTCGAAATTTTTTTTCGAATTTTTTTTTCAATATTTTTTAAAAATTTTTTTTAAAATTTTTTTTCTTGTAATTTTTTTTAAATTTTTTTTTTGAAAATTTTTTTTTGAATTTTTTTTTCGAAAATTTTTTCGAAATTTTTTTTAAATTTTTTTTTTTGAAATTTTTTTTAAATTTTTTTTGAAATTTTTTTTGAATTTTTTTTTGAAAATTTTTTTTTTGAAATTATTTTTTCGAAAATTTTTTTGAAATTTTTTTTGAATTTTTTTTTTTGAAATTTTTTTTTCGAAATTTTTTTTTGAATTTTTTTTTTCAATTTTTTTAAAAATTTTTTTTTAAATTTTTTTTCTTGTAATTTTTTTTAAATTTTTTTTTTGAAAATTTTTTTTTGAAATTTTTTTTCGAAAATTTTTTTGAAATTTTTTTTGAATTTTTTTTTGAAATTTTTTTTTCGAAATTTTTTTTTCAATTTTTTTTTCAATTTTTTTTATTTTTTTTTTGAAATTTTTTTTAAATTTTTTTTTGAACAATTTTTTTTTTGAAATTTTTTTTTTCGAAAATTTTTTTGAATTTTTTTTTGAATTTTTTTTCTGGAATTTTTTTTGAATTTTTTTTTTGAATTTTTTTTTTCGAAATTTTTTTTCGAATTTTTTTTCAATTTTTTTAAATTTTTTTTTTAAATTTTTTTTGTAATTTTTTTGAAATTTTTTTTTGAACAATTTTTTTTTGAAATTTTTTTTTTCGAAAATTTTTTTGAATTTTTTTTTGAATTTTTTTTTTGAAATTTTTTTTTCGAAATTTTTTTTCGAATTTTTTTTTTCAATTTTTTTTTTTTAATTTTTTTTTTGAATTTTTTTTTTCGAAATTTTTTTTCGATTTTTTTTTTTCAATTTTTTTTAAAATTTTTTTTTTGAAATTTTTTTAAAATTTTTTTTGAAATTTTTTTTTCGAAATTTTTTTTCGAAAATTTTTTTCGAATTTTTTTTCAATTTTTTTTAAAATTTTTTTTGAAATTTTTTTTTTCGTAAATTTTTTTGAATTTTTTTTTTCGAAATTTTTTTTCGAATTTTTTTTTTCAATTTTTTTTTGAAATTTTTTTTCGAATTTTTTTTTTCAATTTTTTTTTTAATTTTTTTTTATTTTTTTTTTGTAATTTTTTTCAATTTTTTTTTGAAAATTTTTTTTTTTGAAATTTTTTTTTTTTCGAAAATTTTTTTGAAATTTTTTTGAATTTTTTTTTGAAATTTTTTTTCGAAATTTTTTTTCGAATTTTTTTTTAAATTTTTTTTTAAATTTTTTTTTGAAATTTTTTTAAAATTTTTTTTTGAAAATTTTTTTTTGAAATTTTTTTTTTCGAAAATTTTTTTTAAATTTTTTTGAATTTTCTTTTTTTGAAATTTTTTTTTCGAAATTTTCTTTCGAATTTTTTTTTCAATTTTTCTTTAAATTTTTTTTAAAATTTTTTTTTGTAATTTTTTTTAAATTTTTTTTTGAAAATTTTTTTTTGAAATTTTTTTTTTGAAAATTTTTTGAAATTTTTTAAAAATTTTTTTTTTAAATTTTTTTTTGAAAAATTTTTTTTTCGAAAATTTTTTTGAAATTTTTTTTTAATTTTTTTTTCTTGAAAATTTTTTTTTCGAATTTTCTTTTTGAAAAAGTTTTTTTAAATTTTTTTTTAAATTTTTTTTTTATTTTTTTTAATTTTTTATTTCTTTTCATTTTTTTTTATTTTTTTTTGTTTTTGAAATTTTTTTTTTGGAAATTTTTTTGAAAATTTTTTTTTCGAAATTTTTTTTCGAATTTTTTTTTAAAATTTTTTTTGAAATCTTTTTTTTTGAAAATTATTTTTTCGAAAATTTTTTTTGAAATTTGTTTTCGAATTTTCTTTTTGAAATTTTTTTTTTGAATTTTTTTTGAATTTTTTTTATTTTTTATTTTTTTTTGATTTTTTTCTTGAAATTTTTTTTTTATTTATTTTTTGAAATTTTTTTCGAAATTTTTTTTTTGAAATTTTTTTTTTGAATTTTTTTTTGAATTTTTTTTTGAAATTTTTTTTTCGAAATTTTTTTTCAATTTTTCTTTAATTTTTTTTTTTAAATTTTTTTTTTGTAATTTTTTTTAAATTTTTTTTTGAAAATTTTTTTTTTGAAATTTTTTTCTTCGAAAATTTTTTTGAAATTTTTTTTGAATTTCTTTTTGAAATTTTTTTTTTGGAAATTTTTTTTCGAATTTCAATATTTTTTTAAATTTTTTTTTTTGAAATTTTTTCGAATTTTTTTTTCGAATTTTTTTTTTCAATTTTTTTTCAATTTTTTTTTTTATATTTTTTTTTGAAATTTTTTTGAATTTTTTTTTGAACAATTTTTTTTTTGAAATTTTTTTTTTCGAAAATTTTTTTGAATTTTTTTTTGAATTTTTTTTTTTGAAATTTTTTTTTCGAAATTTTTTTTAGAATTTTTTTTTTAAATTTTTTTTTAAATTTTTTTTTTAATTTTTTTTTTAAATTTTTTTTTTGAAATTTTTTTTTCGAAATTTTTTTTCGAATTTTTTTTTTCAATTTTTTTTAAAAATTTTTTTTTGAAATTTTTTTTAAATTTTTTTTTGAAATTTTGTTTTCGAAATTTTTTTTCGAATTTTTTTTTTCAATTTTTTTTAAAATTTTTTTTTTGAAATTTTTTTTTTCGAAAATTTTTTTGAATTTTTTTTTGAGTTTTCTTTTTGAATTTTTTTTTTCGAAATTTTTTTTCGAATTTTTTTTTTCAATTTTTTTTAAAAATTTTTTTTTGAAATTTTTTTTAAATTTTTTTTTGAAATTTTTTTTTCGAAATTTTTTTTCGAATTTTTTTTTTCAATTTTTTTTCAAATTTTTTTTTTGAAATTTTTTTTTTCGAAAATTTTTTTGAATTTTTTTTTGAGTTTTTTTTTTGAATTTTTTTTTTCGAAATTTTTTTTCGAATTTTTTTTTTTCAATTTTTTTTAATTTTTTTTTTTTTATTTTTTTTTGAAACTTTTTTTCGAATTTTTTTTTTCAATTTTTTTTTAAATTTTTTTTTAAATTTTTTTTTAAATTTTTTTTTTGTAATTTTTTTCAATTTTTTTTTTGAAATTTTTTTTTTTCGAAAATTTTTTTGAAATTTTTTTGAATTTTTTTTTGAAATTTTTTTTCGAAATTTTTTTTCGATTTTTTTTTAAAATTTTTTTTAATTTTTTTTTTTTTAATTTTTTTTTGAAATTTTTTTTAAATTTTTTTTTGAAAATTTTTTTTTGAAATTTTTTTTTTCGAAAATTTTTTTGAAATTTTTTTGAATTTTTTTTTGAAATTTTTTTTCGAAATTTTTTTTCGAATTTTTTTTTTAAATTTTTTTTTAAATTTTTTTTTGAAATTTTTTTAAAATTTTTTTTTGAAAATTTTTTTTCGAAATTTTTTTTCGAATTTTTTTTAAAATTTTTTTTTTAATTTTTTTTTGAAATTTTTTTAAAATTTTTTTTTGGAAATTTTTTTTTGAAATTTTTTTTTTTCGAAAATTTTTTTGAAATTTTTTTTGAATTTTCTTTTTTTGAAATTTTTTTTTCGAAATTTTCTTTCGAATTTTTTTTTCAATTTTTTTTAAAATTTTTTTTAAAATTTTTTTTTGTAATTTTTTTTAAATTTTTTTTTGAAAATTTTTTTTTTTGAAATTTTTTTTTTCGAAAATTTTTTTGAAATTTTTTTTGAATTTTTTTTTTTGAAAATTTTTTTTTCGAAATTTTTTTTTGATTTTTTTTTCAATTTTTTAAAAATTTTTTTTTTTGAAATTTTTTTAAAATTTTTTTTTGAAATTTTTTTTTTTAATTTTTTTTTCGAAATTTTTTTTTTCGAAAATTTTTTTGAAATTTTTTTTTTCGAAAATTTTTTTGAAATTTTTTTTGAATTTTTTTTTCGAAATTTTTTTTCGAATTTTTTTTAAAATTTTTTTTTATAATTTTTTTTTTAAATTTTTTTTTTGTAATTTTTTTTAAATTTTTTTTTGAAAATTTTTTTTTTGAAATTTTTTTTTTCGAAAATTTTTTTGAAATTTTTTTTGAATTTTTTTTTTAAATTTTTGTTTTCGAAAATTTTTTTGAAATTTTTTTTGAATTTTTTTTTTGAAATTTTTTTTTCGAAATTTTTTTTCGAATTTTTTTTTTCAATATTTTTTAAAAATTTTTTTTTAAATTTTTTTTCTTGTAATTTTTTTTAAATTTTTTTTTTGAAAATTTTTTGTCGAAAATTTTTTCGAAATTTTTTTTAAATTTTTTTTTTTTGAAATTTTTTTAAAATTTTTTTTGAAATTTTTTTTGAATTTTTTTTTTGAAAATTTTTTTTTTGAAATTATTTTTTCGAAAATTTTTTTGAAATTTTTTTTGAATTTTTTTTTTTGAAATTTTTTTTTCGAAATTTTTTTTTGAATTTTTTTTTTCAATTTTTTTTAAAATTTTTTTTAAAATTTTTTTTCTTGTAATTTTTTTTAAATTTTTTTTTTGAAAATTTTTTTTTGAAATTTTTTTTCGAAAATTTTTTTGAAATTTTTTTTGAATTTTTTTTTTGAAATTTTTTTTTCGAATTTTTTTTTTCAATTTTTTTTAATTTTTTTTTTAAACTTTTTTTTTGTAATTTTTTTGAAATTTTTTTTTGAACAATTTTTTTTTGAAATTTTTTTTTTCGAAAATTTTTTTGAATTTTTTTTTGAATTTTTTTTTTGAAATTTTTTTTTCGAAATTTTTTTTCGAATTTTTTTTTTTCAATTTTTTTTTTAATTTTTTTTTTTAAATTTTTTTTTCGAAATTTTTTTTCGATTTTTTTTTTCAATTTTTTTTAAAAATTTTTTTTTGAAATTTTTTTTAAATTTTTTTTTGAAATTTTTTTTTGAAATTTTTTTTCGAAAATTTTTTTCGAATTTTTTTTCAATTTTTTTAAAAAATTTTTTTGAAATTTTTTTTTCGAAAATTTTTTTGAATTTTTTTTTTTCGAAATTTTTTTTCGAATTTTTTTTTTCAATTTTTTTTTAAATTTTTTTTTTAAATTTTTTTTTGAAATTTTTTTTTGAATTTTTTTTTTCAATTTTTTTTTTTTTTTTAATTTTTTTTTTGTAATTTTTTTCAATTTTTTTTAAAATTTTTTTTTTTGAAATTTTTTTTTTTTCGAAAATTTTTTTGAAATTTTTTTGAATTTTTTTTTGAAATTTTCTTTCGAAATTTTTTTTCGAATTTTTTTTTAATTTTTTTTAATTTTTTTTTTGAAATTTTTTTAAAATTTTTTCTTGAAAATTTTTTTTTGAAATTTTTTTTTTCGAAAATTTTTTTGAAATTTTTTCGAATTTTCTTTTTTTGAAATTTTTTTTTCGAAATTTTCTTTCGAATTTTTTTTTTCAATTTTTCTTTAAATTTTTTTTTAAATTTTTTTTTGTAATTTTTTTTAAATTTTTTTTTGAAAATTTTTTTTTGAAATTTTTTTTTTGAAAATTTTTTTAAATTTTTTTTAAATTTTTTTTTGAAAATTTTTTTTTTCAATTTTTTTTAAAATTTTTTTTTTAAATTTTTTTTTAGAAATTTTTTTTTGAAATTTTTTAAAAATTTTTTTTTTAATTTTTTTTTGAAAAATTTTTTTTTCGAAAATTTTTTTGAAATTTTTTTTAAATTTTTTTTTCTTGAAAATTTTTTTTTCGAATTTTCTTTTTGAAAAATTTTTTTTAAATTTTTTTTTAAATTTTTTTTTATTTTTTTTAATTTTTTATTTCTTTTCATTTTTTTTTTATTCTTTTTGTTTTTGAAATTTTTTTTTTGGAAATTTTTTCTGAATTTTTTTTGAAAATTTTTTTTTCGAAATTTTTTTTCGAATTTTTTTTTTAAATTTTTTTTGAAATCTTTTTTTTTGAAAATTATTTTTTCAAAAAAATTTTCGAAAAAAAAAATTAAAAAAAAAAATTTTCAAAAAAAAATTTAAAAAAAAATACAAAAAAAATTTAAAAAAAGATTTTAAAAAAAATTGAAAAAAAAAATTCAAAAAAATATTTCGAAAAAAAAATTTCAAAAAAAAAAAATTCAAAAAAAATTTCAAAAAAATTTTCGAAAAAAAAATTAAAAAAAAAAATTTTCAAAAAAAAATTTAAAAAAAATTACAAAAAAAAAATTTTAAAAAAAATTGAAAAAAAAAATTCGAAAAAAAATTTCGAAAAAAAAAATTCAAAAAAAAAATTCAAAAAAAATTTAAAAAAAATTTTCGAAAAAAAAAATTTAAAAAAAAAAAATTTCAAAAAAAAATTTTAAAAAAATTACAAAAAAAAATTTTCAAAAAGAAATTTAAAAAAAATTTCAAAAAAAAAATAAAAAAAAATTTTAAAAAAAAATTAAAGAAAAAAAATTTTTAAAAAAATTGAAAAAAAAATTCGAAAAAAAATTTCAAAAAAAAAAATTTCAAAAAAAAATTTAAAAAAAATTACAAAAAAAAATTTTCAAAAAAAAATTTTAAAAAAATTTCAAAAAAAATTTTTTAAATAGAATTGAAAAAAAAAATTCGAAAAAAAATTTCGAAAAAAAAATTTCAAAAAAAAAATTCAAAAAAAATTCAAAAAAAATTTCAAAAAAAAAAATTTTCAAAAAGAAATTTTAAAAAAATTTCAAAAAAAAATAAAAAAAAATTAAAAAAAAATTGAAAAAAAAATTCGAAAAAAAATTTCGAAAAAAAAAATTCAAAAAAAATTTTCAAAAAAAAATTTAAAAAAAATTAAAAAAAAAATTGAAAAAAAAATTCGAAAAAAAAATTTCAAAAAAAAAATTCAAAAAAAATTCAAAAAAATTTTCGAAAAAAAAAATTTCAAAAAAGAAATTTTCAAAAAAAAATTTTAAAAAAATTACAAAAAAAAAATTAAAGAAAAAAAATTTTAAAAAAAATTCGAAAAAAAATTTCGAAAAAAAAATTTCAAAAAAAAAAATTAAAAAAAAATTCAAAAAAATTTTCGAAAAAAAAAATTTCAAAAAAAAAAATTTTCAAAAAAAAATTTAAAAAAATTCCAAAAAAAAATTAAAAAAAAAAAAAAAAAAAAAATTGAAAAAAAAAATTCGAAAAAAAATTTCAAAAAAAAAATTAAAAAAAAAAAATTCAAACAAAATTTCAAAAAAATTTTCGAATTAAAAATTTTCAAGAAAAAAATTTAAAAAAAATTTCAAAAAAAAAATTTCAAAAAAAATTTATAAAAAAATTGAAAAAGAAAAATCGAAAAAAAATTTCAAAAAAAAATTTTAAAAAAAATTTCAAAAAAATTTTTGAAAAAAAAAAATTTCAAAAAAAAAAATTTTCAAAAAAAAATTTAAAAAAATTTCAAAAAAAAAATTAAAAAAAAAATTTCAAAAAAAATTGAAAAAAAAAATTCGAAAAAAAATTTCGAAAAAAATTTTCGAAAAAAAAAATTTCAAAAATAAAATTTAAAAAAAAAAATTTAAAAAAAATAAAAAAAAAAAGTAAAAAAAAAATTTAAAAAAATTGAAAAAAAAAATCGAAAAAAAATTTCGAAAAAAAAATTTCGAAAAAAAAATTCAAAAAAAATTTCAAAAAAAATTTCAAAAAAAAAAATTTTTCAAAAAAAAATTTAAAAAAATTACAAAAAAAAAATTAAAAAAAAAATTTAAAAAAAAATTGAAAAAAAAATCAAAAAAAAATTTCGAAAAAAAAATTTTCAAAAAAAAAAATTCAAAAAAAATTTCAAAAAAATTTTCGAAAAAAAAAATTTCGAAAAAAAAATAAAAAAAAAATTTCAAAAAAATTTTCGAAAAAAAAAATTTCAAAAAAAAAAATTTCAAAAAAAAATTTAAAAAAAAAATTGAAAAAAAAAATTCGAAAAAAAATTTCGAAAAAAAAATTTCAAAAAAAAAATTAAAAAAAAAAATTTAAAAAAAAATTGAAAAAAAAATTCTGAAAAAAATTTCGAAAAAAAAAATTCAAAAAAATTTTCGAAAAAAAAAATTTCAAAAAAAAAATTGTTCAAAAAAAAATTTCAAAAAAATTTCAAAAAAAAAAATAAAAAAAAAAATTTAAAAAAAATTTCAAAAAAATTTCAAAAAAAAAATTTAAAAAATATTGAAATTCGAAAAAAAAATTCGAAAAAAAAATTTCAAAAAAAAATTCAAAAAAAATTTCAAAAAAATTTTCGAAAAAAAAAATTTCAAAAAAAAATTTTTCAAAAAAAAATTTAAAAAAATTTCAAAAAAAAAATAAAAAAAATTTTAAAAAAATTGAAAAAAAAAATTCGAAAAAAAATTTCAAAAAAAAAATTAAAAAAAAAAATTTAAAAAAAATTTTAAAAAAAATTTTCGAAAAAAAAAAATTCAAAAAAAAAAATTTTCAAAAAAAAATTGAAAAAAATTACAAAAAAAAAATTAAGAAAAAAAAATTAAAAAAAAATTGAAAAAAAAAATTCGAAAAAAAATTTCAAAAAAAAAATTAAAAAAAAAAAATTAAAAAAAATTGAAAAAAAAAATTCGAAAAAAATTTCGAAAAAAAAAATTCAAAAAAAAATTCAAAAAAAAATTCAAAAAAATTTTCGAAAAAAAAAATTTCAAAAAAAAAATTTTAAAAAAAATTGAAAAAAAAATTCGAAAAAAAAATTCGAAAAAAAAATTAAATTTTTTTTTTAAATCAGAAAAAAATTTAGAAAAAAATATAAAAAAAATTCAAAAAAAAAGTTTCAAAAAAAATTCAGAGAAAATTTCCAAAAAAAAAAAATAAAATTAAAAAAATATATAAAAAAAATAAAAAATAAAAAAAAATTGAAAAAAAAAATTAAAAAAAAAATTTCGAAAAGAAAATTTTCAAAAAAAAAATTTCAAAAAAAAATTTTCAAAAAAAAATTTTTAAAAAATTTCAAAAAAAAAATAAAAAAAAAAATTTTTAAAAAAATTTCAAAAAAATTTTTGAAAAAAAAAAATTTCAAAAAAAAAAATTTTCAAAAAAAAATTTAAAAAAATTTCAAAAAAAAAATTAAAAAAAAAATTAAAAAAAAAATTGAAAAAAAAAATTCGAAAAAAAAATCGAAAAAAAATTTCGAAAAAAAAATTTCAAAAAAAAAATTCAAAAAAAATTTCAAAAAAATTTTCGAAAAAAAAAATTTCAAAAAAAAAATTTTTCAAAAAAAAATTTAAAAAAATTACAAAAAAAAAATAAAAAAAAAAATTTAAAAAAAAATTGAAAAAAAAAATCAAAAAAAAATTTCGAAAAAAAAATTTTCAAAAAAAAAATTCAAAAAAAATTTCAAAAAAATTTTCGAAAAAAAAAATTAAAAAAAAAAAATAAAAAAAAATTTCAAAAAAATTTTCGAAAAAAAAATTTCAAAAAAAAAAAATTTCAAAAAAAAATTTAAAAAAAATTACAAAAAAAAATTTAAAAAAAAAATTGAAAAAAAAATTGAAAAAAAAATTCGAAAGAAAATTTCGAAAAAAAAATTTCAAAAAAAAAAAATTCAAAAAAAATTTCAAAAAAAATTTTCGAAAAAAAAAATTCAAAAAAAAAAATTTTCAAAAAAAAATTGAAAAAAATTACAAAAAAAAAAAATTTAAAAAAAAATTGAAAAAAAAATTCGAAAAAAAATTTAAAAAAAAAAATTTAAAAAAAAATTAAAAAAAATTGAAAAAAAAAATTCGAAAAAAAATTTCGCAAAAAAAAATTCAAAAAAAAAATTCAAAAAAAAATTCAAAAAAATTTTCGAAAAAAAAAATTTCAAAAAAAATTGAAAAAAAAAATTCGAAAAAAAATTTCGAAAAAAAAATTTCAAAAAAAATTTTTAAAAAATTTCAAAAAAAATTTTTTAAAAAAAATTGAAAAAAAAAATTCGAAAAAAAATTTCAAAAAAAAAATTTCAAAAAAAAAATTCAAAAAAAAAATTTAAAAAAAAATTCAAAAAAAAAATTCTAAAAAAAATTTCAAAAAAAATTTTTGTAAAAAAATTGAAAAAAAAAATTCGAAAAAAAAATTTCAAAAAAAATTTTAGAAAAATTTGAAAAAAAAACTCGAAAAAAAAATTTTCAAGAAAAAAAATTTTAAAAAAATTTCAAAAAAAAATTCAAAAAAAATTTTAAAAAAAATTTTTAAAAAAATTCGAAAAAAAATTTCGAAAAAAAAATTTTCAAAAAAAAAATTTAAAAAACAGTTTAAAAAAAATTCAGAAAAAATTTCAAAAACAAAAAAAAAATAAAAAAAAATAGAAAAAATAAAAAAAAATTTAAAAAAAAAATTCAAAAAAAAAAATTTCAAAAAAAAAATTTTAAAAAAATTTCAAAAAAATTTTCGAAAAAAAAAATTTCAAAAAAAAAAATTTCAAAAAAAATTTAAAAAAAATTTCAAAAAAATTTTTTTTAAAAAAATTGAAAAAAAAAATTCGAAAAAAAATTTCAAAAAAAATTTTAAAAAAATTTCAAAAAAAAATTTTTTTAAAAAAATTGAAAAAAAAAATTCGAAAAAAAATTTCGAAAAAAAAATTTCGAAAAAAATTTTAAAAAAATTTCAAAAAAAAATTTTTAAAAAGAATTGAAAAAAAAATTCGAAAAAAAATTTCGAAAAAAAAAATTCAAAAAAAAAAATAAAAAAAAAAAATTAAAAAAAAAATTGAAAAAAAAAATTCGAAAAAAAATTTCGAAAAAAAAATTTCAAAAAAAAAATTCAAAAAAATTTTCGAAAAAAAAAAATTCAAAAAAAAAATTTTCAAAAAAAAATTTAAAAAAAATTACAAGAAAAAAAATTTTAAAAAAATTTTTAAACAAAATTGAAAAAAAAAATTCAAAAAAAAAATTTCGAAAAAAAAATTTCAAAAAAAAAATTCAAAAAAAATTTCAAAAAAATTTTCGAAAAAAAAAATTTCCAAAAAAAAATTCAAAAATAATTTCAAAAAAAATTTTCGAAAAAAAAAATTTCAAAAAAAAAAATTTTCCAAAAAATTTTTAAAAAAATTTAAAAAAAAAAATTTAAAAAAAATTTCAAAAAAAAATTTAAAAAAAAATTTTTTTAAAAATATTGAAAAAAAAATTCGAAAAAAAATTTCGAAAAAAAAATTCAAAAAAAAATTTAAAAAAAATTACAAAAAAAAAATTAAAAAAAAAATTTAAAAAAAAATTAAAAAAAAAAATTAAAAAAAAAATTCGAAAAAAAATTTCGAAAAAAAAATTCAAAAAAAATTTCAAAAAAATTTTCGAAAAAAAAATTTCAAAAAAATTTTCGAAAAAAAAAATTTAAAAAAAAATTGAAAAAAAAAATTCGAAACAAAATTTCGAAAAAAAAATTCAAAAAAAAAAAATTCAAAAAAAATTTCAAAAAAAATTTTCGAAAAAAAAAATTCAAAAAAAAAAATTTTCAAAAAAAAATTGAAAAAAATTACAAAAAAAAAATTAAAAAAAAAATTGAAAAAAAAAATTCGAAAAAAAATTAAAAAAAAAAAATTTAAAAAAAAATTAAAAAAAATTGAAAAAAAAAATTCGAAAAAAAATTTCGCAAAAAAAAATTCAAAAAAAAAAATTCAAAAAAAAATTCAAAAAAATTTTCGAAAAAAAAAATTTCAAAAAAAATTGAAAAAAAAAATTCGAAAAAAAATTTCGAAAAAAAAATTTCAAAAAAAATTTTTAAAAAATTTCAAAAAAAATTTTTTAAAAAAAATTGAAAAAAAAAATTCGAAAAAAAATTTCGAAAAAAAAATTTCAAAAAAAAAATTCAAAAAAAAATTTAAAAAAAAATTCAAAAAAAAAATTCTAAAAAAAATTTCAAAAAAAATTTTTGTAAAAAAATTGAAAAAAAAAATTCGAAAAAAAAATTTCAAAAAAAATTTTAAAAAAATTTGAAAAAAAAACTCGAAAAAAAAATTTTCAAGAAAAAAAGTTTTAAAAAAATTTCAAAAAAAAATTCAAAAAAAATTTTAAAAAAAATTTTTAAAAAAATTCGAAAAAAAATTTCGAAAAAAAAATTTTCAAAAAAAAAATTTAAAAAACAGTTTAAAAAAAATTCAGAAAAAATTTCAAAAACAAAAAAAAAATAAAAAAAAATAGAAAAAATAAAAAAAAATTTAAAAAAAAAATTCAAAAAAAAAAATTTCAAAAAAAAAATTTTAAAAAAATTTCAAAAAAATTTTCGAAAAAAAAAATTTCAAAAAAAAAAATTTCAAAAAAAATTTAAAAAAAATTTCAAAAAAATTTTTTTTAAAAAAATTGAAAAAAAAAATTCGAAAAAAAATTTCAAAAAAAATTTTAAAAAAATTTCAAAAAAAAATTTTTTTAAAAAAATTGAAAAAAAAAAATTCGAAAAAAAATTTCGAAAAAAAAATTTCGAAAAAAATTTTAAAAAAATTTCAAAAAAAAATTTTTAAAAAGAATTGAAAAAAAAATTCGAAAAAAAAATTCGAAAAAAAAATTTCAAAAAAAAAATAAAAAAAAAAATTAAAAAAAAAATTGAAAAAAAAAATTCGAAAAAAAATTTCGAAAAAAAAATTTCAAAAAAAAAATTCAAAAAAATTTTCGAAAAAAAAAAATTCAAAAAAAAAATTTTCAAAAAAAAATTTAAAAAAAATTACAAGAAAAAAAATTTTAAAAAAATTTTTAAACAAAATTGAAAAAAAAAATTCAAAAAAAAAATTTCGAAAAAAAAATTTCAAAAAAAAAAATTCAAAAAAAATTTCAAAAAAATTTTCGAAAAAAAAAATTTCCAAAAAAAAAATTCAAAAATAATTTCAAAAAAAATTTTCGAAAAAAAAAATTTCAAAAAAAAAAATTTTCCAAAAAAATTTTAAAAAAATTTAAAAAAAAAAATTTAAAAAAAATTTCAAAAAAAAAATTTAAAAAAAATTTTTTTAAAAATATTGAAAAAAAAATTCGAAAAAAAATTTCGAAAAAAAAATTCAAAAAAAAATTTAAAAAAAATTACAAAAAAAAAATTAAAAAAAAAATTTAAAAAAAAATTAAAAAAAAAAATTCGAAAAAAAATTTCGAAAAAAAAATTCAAAAAAAATTTCAAAAAAATTTTCGAAAAAAAAATTTCAAAAAAATTTTCGAAAAAAAAAATTTAAAAAAAAATTGAAAAAAAAAATTCGAAACAAAATTTCGAAAAAAAAATTCAAAAAATTTTCGAAAAAAAAAATTAAAAAAAAAAATTTTCAAAAAAAAATTTAAAAAAAAATACAAAAAAAATTTAAAAAAAGATTTAAAAAAAAATTGAAAAAAAAAATTCAAAAAAATATTTCGAAAAAAAAATTTCAAAAAAAAAAAATTCAAAAAAAATTTCAAAAAAATTTTCGAAAAAAAAATTTAAAAAAAAAATTTTCAAAAAAAAATTTAAAAAAAATTACAAAAAAAAAATTTTAAAAAAAATTGAAAAAAAAAATTCGAAAAAAAATTTCGAAAAAAAAAATTCAAAAAAAAAATTCAAAAAAAATTTAAAAAAAATTTTCGAAAAAAAAAATTTAAAAAAAAAAAATTTCAAAAAAAAATTTTAAAAAAATTACAAAAAAAAAATTTTCAAAAAGAAATTTAAAAAAAATTTCAAAAAAAAAATAAAAAAAAATTTAAAAAAAAAATTAAAGAAAAAAAAATTTTAAAAAAATTGAAAAAAAAATTCGAAAAAAAATTTCAAAAAAAAAAATTTCAAAAAAAAATTTAAAAAAAATTACAAAAAAAAATTTTCAAAAAAAAATTTAAAAAAAATTTCAAAAAAAATTTTTTAAAAAGAATTGAAAAAAAAAATTCGAAAAAAAATTTCGAAAAAAAAATTTCAAAAAAAAAATTCAAAAAAAATTCAAAAAAAATTTCAAAAAAAAAAATTTTCAAAAAGAAATTTTAAAAAAATTTCAAAAAAAAATAAAAAAAAATTAAAAAAAAATTGAAAAAAAAATTCGAAAAAAAATTTCGAAAAAAAAAATTCAAAAAAATTTTCAAAAAAAAATTTAAAAAAAATTAAAAAAAAAATTGAAAAAAAAATTCGAAAAAAAAATTTCAAAAAAAAAATTCAAAAAAAAATTCAAAAAAATTTTCGAAAAAAAAAATTTCAAAAAAGAAATTTTCAAAAAAAAATTTTAAAAAAATTACAAAAAAAAAATTAAAGAAAAAAAATTTTAAAAAAAATTCGAAAAAAAATTTCGAAAAAAAAATTTCAAAAAAAAAAATTAAAAAAAAATTCAAAAAAATTTTCGAAAAAAAAAATTTCAAAAAAAAAAATTTTCAAAAAAAAATTTAAAAAAATTCCAAAAAAAAATTAAAAAAAAAAAAAAAAATTGAAAAAAAAAATTCGAAAAAAAATTTCAAAAAAAAAATAAAAAAAAAAAATTCAAACAAAATTTCAAAAAAATTTTCGAATTAAAAATTTTCAAGAAAAAAATTTAAAAAAAATTTCAAAAAAAAAATTTCAAAAAAAATTTATAAAAAAATTGAAAAAGAAAAATCGAAAAAAAATTTCGAAAAAAAAATTTTCAAAAAAAAATTTCAAAAAAATTTTCGAAAAAAAAATAAAAAAAAAAAATTTCATAAAAAAATTTTAAAAAAATTAAAAAAAAAATTTAAAAAACTGTTTAAAAAAAATTCAGAAAAAAAAATAAAAAAAAAATAAAAAAAATAAAAAAAAATTTTAAAAAAAATTCGAAAAAAAATTTCGAAAAAAAAATTTTCAAAAAAAAAATTTCAAAAAAATTTTCGAAAAAAAAAATTTGAATTTGAAATTTTTTTTTTCGAAAATTTTTTTTTCGAAAATTTTTTTGAAATTTTTTTTGAATTTTTTTTTTTGAAAATTTTTTTTTCGAAATTTTTTTTTGATTTTTTTTTTCAATTTTTTAAAAATTTTTTTTTTTGAAATTTTTTTAAAATTTTTTTTTGAAATTTTTTTTTTTAATTTTTTTTTCGAAATTTTTTGTTAAATTTTTTTTTTCGAAAATTTTTTTGAATTTTTTTTTTCGAAAATTTTTTTGAAATTTTTTTTGAATTTTTTTTTCGAAATTTTTTTTCGAATTTTTTTTAAAATTTTTTTTTATAATTTTTTTTTTAAATTTTTTTTTTGGAATTTTTTTTAAATTTTTTTTTGAAAATTTTTTTTTTGAAATTTTTTTTTTAGAAAATTTTTTTGAAATTTTTTTTGAATTTTTTTTTTTAAATTTTTGTTTTCGAAAATTTTTTTGAAATTTTTTTTGAATTTTTTTTTTGAAATTTTTTTTTCGAAATTTTTTTTCGAATTTTTTTTTTCAATATTTTTCAAAAAATTTTTTTAAAATTTTTTTTCTTGTAATTTTTTTTAAATTTTTTTTTTGAAAATTTTTTTTTGAATTTTTTTTTCGAAAATTTTTTCGAAATTTTTTTTAAATTTTTTTTTTTTGAAATTTTTTCGAAAATTTTTTTGAAATTTTTTTTGAATTTTTTTTTTTGAAATTTTTTTTTCGAAATTTTTTTTTGAATTTTTTTTTTCAATTTTTTTTTAAATTTTTTCTAAAATTTTTTTTCTTGTAATTTTTTTTAAATTTTTTTTTTGAAAATTTTTTTTTGAAATTTTTTTTCGAAAATTTTTTTGAAATTTTTTTTGAATTTTTTTTTTGAAATTTTTTTTTCGAAATTTTTTTTTCAATTTTTTTTAATTTTTTTTTTATTTTTTTTTTGTAATTTTTTTTAAATTTTTTTTTGAACAATTTTTTTTTTGAAATTTTTTTTTTCGAAAATTTTTTTGAATTTTTTTTTGAATTTTTTTTTTGAAATTTTTTTTGAATTTTTTTTTTGAAATTTTTTTTTCGAAATTTTTTTTCGAATTTTTTTTCAATTTTTTTAAATTTTTTTTTCAAATTTTTTTTTTGTAATTTTTTTGAAATTTTTTTTTGAACAATTTTTTTTTGAAATTTTTTTTTTCGAAAATTTTTTTGAATTTTTTTTTGAATTTTTTTTTTGAAATTTTTTTTTCGAAATTTTTTTTCGTATTTTTTTTTTTCAATTTTTTTTTTTAATTTTTTTTTTGAAATTTTTTTTTCGAAATTTTTTTTCGATTTTTTTTTTTCAATTTTTTTTAAAAATTTTTTTTTGAAATTTTTTTTAAATTTTTTTTTGAAATTTTTTTTTCGAAATTTTTTTTCGAAAATTTTTTTCGAATTTTTTTTCAATTTTTTTTTAAATTTTTTTAGAAATTTTTTTTTTCGAAAATTTTTTTGAATTTTTTTTTTCGAAATTTTTTTTCGAATTTTTTTTTCAATTTTTTTTAAATTTTTTTTTAAAATTTTTTTTTGAAATTTTTTTTCGAATTTTTTTTTTCAATTTTTTTTTTAATTTTTTTTTTATTTTTTTTTTGTAATTTTTTTCAATTTTTCTTTGAAAATTTTTTTTTTTGAAATTTTTTTTTTTTCGAAAATTTTTTTGAAATTTTTTTGAATTTTTTTTTGAAATTTTTTTTCGAAATTTTTTTTCGAATTTTTTTTTTAATTTTTTTTTAAATTTTTTTTTGAAATTTTTTTAAAATTTTTTTTTGAAAATTTTTTTTCGAAATTTTTTTTCGAATTTTTTTTTAAATTTTTTTTTAAATTTTTTTTTGAAATTTTTTTAAAATTTTTTTTTGAAAATTTTTTTTTGAAATTTTTTTTTTTCGAAAATTTTTTTGAAATTTTTTTTGAATTTTCTTTTTTTGAAATTTTTTTTTCGAAATTTTCTTTCGAATTTTTTTTTCAATTTTTTTTTAAATTTTTTTTAAAATTTTTTTTTTGTAATTTTTTTTAATTTTTTTTTTGAAATTTTTTTTTTTTTTAATTTTTTTTTCGAAAATTTTTTTGAAATTTTTTTTGAATTTTTTTTTTTGAAAATTTTTTTTTCGAAATTTTTTTTTGATTTTTTTTTTCAATTTTTTTTTTTGAAATTTTTTTAAAATTTTTTTTTGAAATTTTTTTTTTTTTTTTTTTTCGAAATTTTTTTTTAAATTTTTTTTTTTGAAAATTTTTTTGAAATTTTTTTTTTCGAAAATTTTTTTGAAATTTTTTTTGAATTTTTTTTTCGAAATTTTTTTTCGAATTTTTTTAAAATTTTTTTTTATAATTTTTTTTTTAAATTTTTTTTTTGTAATTTTTTTTAAATTTTTTTTTGAAAATTTTTTTTTTGAAATTTTTTTTTTCGAAAATTTTTTTGAAATTTTTTTTGAATTTTTTTTTTTTTAATTTTTGTTTTTGAAAATTTTTTTGAAATTTTTTTTGAATTTTTTTTTTGAAATTTTTTTTTCGAAATTTTTTTTCGAATTTTTTTTTCAATATTTTTTAAAAATTTTTTTTAAAATTTTTTTTCTTGTAATTTTTTTTAAATTTTTTTTTTGAAAATTTTTTTTTGAATTTTTTTTTCGAAAATTTTTTCGAAATTTTTTTTAAATTTTTTTTTTTGAAATTTTTTTTAAATTTTTTTTGAAATTTTTTTTGAATTTTTTTTTGAAAATTTTTTTTTTGAAATTATTTTTTCGAAAATTTTTTTGAAATTTTTTTTGAATTTTTTTTTTTGAAATTTTTTTTTCGAAATTTTTTTTTGAATTTTTTTTTTCAATTTTTTTAAAAATTTTTTTTTAAATTTTTTTTCTTGTAATTTTTTTTAAATTTTTTTTTTGAAAATTTTTTTTTGAAATTTTTTTTCGAAAATTTTTTTGAAATTTTTTTTGAATTTTTTTTTGAAATTTTTTTTTCGAAATTTTTTTTTCAATTTTTTTTTCAATTTTTTTTATTTTTTTTTTGAAATTTTTTTTAAATTTTTTTTTGAACAATTTTTTTTTTGAAATTTTTTTTTTCGAAAATTTTTTTGAATTTTTTTTTGAATTTTTTTTCTGGAATTTTTTTTGAATTTTTTTTTTGAATTTTTTTTTTCGAAATTTTTTTTCGAATTTTTTTTCAATTTTTTTAAATTTTTTTTTTAAATTTTTTTTGTAATTTTTTTGAAATTTTTTTTTGAACAATTTTTTTTTGAAATTTTTTTTTTCGAAAATTTTTTTGAATTTTTTTTTGAATTTTTTTTTTGAAATTTTTTTTTCGAAATTTTTTTTCGAATTTTTTTTTTCAATTTTTTTTTTTTAATTTTTTTTTTGAATTTTTTTTTTCGAAATTTTTTTTCGATTTTTTTTTTTCAATTTTTTTTAAAATTTTTTTTTTGAAATTTTTTTAAAATTTTTTTTGAAATTTTTTTTTCGAAATTTTTTTTCGAAAATTTTTTTCGAATTTTTTTTCAATTTTTTTTAAAATTTTTTTTGAAATTTTTTTTTTCGTAAATTTTTTTGAATTTTTTTTTTCGAAATTTTTTTTCGAATTTTTTTTTTCAATTTTTTTTTGAAATTTTTTTTCGAATTTTTTTTTTCAATTTTTTTTTTAATTTTTTTTTATTTTTTTTTTGTAATTTTTTTCAATTTTTTTTTGAAAATTTTTTTTTTTGAAATTTTTTTTTTTTCGAAAATTTTTTTGAAATTTTTTTGAATTTTTTTTTGAAATTTTTTTTCGAAATTTTTTTTCGAATTTTTTTTTAAATTTTTTTTTAAATTTTTTTTTGAAATTTTTTTAAAATTTTTTTTTGAAAATTTTTTTTTGAAATTTTTTTTTTCGAAAATTTTTTTTAAATTTTTTTGAATTTTCTTTTTTTGAAATTTTTTTTTCGAAATTTTCTTTCGAATTTTTTTTTCAATTTTTCTTTAAATTTTTTTTAAAATTTTTTTTTGTAATTTTTTTTAAATTTTTTTTTGAAAATTTTTTTTTGAAATTTTTTTTTTGAAAATTTTTTGAAATTTTTTAAAAATTTTTTTTTTAAATTTTTTTTTGAAAAATTTTTTTTTCGAAAATTTTTTTGAAATTTTTTTTTAATTTTTTTTTCTTGAAAATTTTTTTTTCGAATTTTCTTTTTGAAAAAGTTTTTTTAAATTTTTTTTTAAATTTTTTTTTTATTTTTTTTAATTTTTTATTTCTTTTCATTTTTTTTTATTTTTTTTTGTTTTTGAAATTTTTTTTTTGGAAATTTTTTTGAAAATTTTTTTTTCGAAATTTTTTTTCGAATTTTTTTTTAAAATTTTTTTTGAAATCTTTTTTTTTGAAAATTATTTTTTCGAAAATTTTTTTTGAAATTTGTTTTCGAATTTTCTTTTTGAAATTTTTTTTTTGAATTTTTTTTGAATTTTTTTTATTTTTTATTTTTTTTTGATTTTTTTCTTGAAATTTTTTTTTTATTTATTTTTTGAAATTTTTTTCGAAATTTTTTTTTTGAAATTTTTTTTTTGAATTTTTTTTTGAATTTTTTTTTGAAATTTTTTTTTCGAAATTTTTTTTCAATTTTTCTTTAATTTTTTTTTTAAAATTTTTTTTTTGTAATTTTTTTTAAATTTTTTTTTGAAAATTTTTTTTTTGAAATTTTTTTCTTCGAAAATTTTTTTGAAATTTTTTTTGAATTTCTTTTTGAAATTTTTTTTTTGGAAATTTTTTTTCGAATTTCAATATTTTTTTAAATTTTTTTTTTTGAAATTTTTTCGAATTTTTTTTTCGAATTTTTTTTTTCAATTTTTTTTCAATTTTTTTTTTTATATTTTTTTTTGAAATTTTTTTGAATTTTTTTTTGAACAATTTTTTTTTTGAAATTTTTTTTTTCGAAAATTTTTTTGAATTTTTTTTTGAATTTTTTTTTTTGAAATTTTTTTTTCGAAATTTTTTTTAGAATTTTTTTTTTAAATTTTTTTTTAAATTTTTTTTTTAATTTTTTTTTTAAATTTTTTTTTTGAAATTTTTTTTTCGAAATTTTTTTTCGAATTTTTTTTTTCAATTTTTTTTAAAAATTTTTTTTTGAAATTTTTTTTAAATTTTTTTTTGAAATTTTGTTTTCGAAATTTTTTTTCGAATTTTTTTTTTCAATTTTTTTTAAAATTTTTTTTTTGAAATTTTTTTTTTCGAAAATTTTTTTGAATTTTTTTTTGAGTTTTCTTTTTGAATTTTTTTTTTCGAAATTTTTTTTCGAATTTTTTTTTTCAATTTTTTTTAAAAATTTTTTTTTGAAATTTTTTTTAAATTTTTTTTTGAAATTTTTTTTTCGAAATTTTTTTTCGAATTTTTTTTTTCAATTTTTTTTCAAATTTTTTTTTTGAAATTTTTTTTTTCGAAAATTTTTTTGAATTTTTTTTTGAGTTTTTTTTTTGAATTTTTTTTTTCGAAATTTTTTTTCGAATTTTTTTTTTTCAATTTTTTTTAATTTTTTTTTTTTTATTTTTTTTTGAAACTTTTTTTCGAATTTTTTTTTTCAATTTTTTTTTAAATTTTTTTTTAAATTTTTTTTTAAATTTTTTTTTTGTAATTTTTTTCAATTTTTTTTTTGAAATTTTTTTTTTTCGAAAATTTTTTTGAAATTTTTTTGAATTTTTTTTTGAAATTTTTTTTCGAAATTTTTTTTCGATTTTTTTTTAAAATTTTTTTTAATTTTTTTTTTTTTAATTT
The DNA here is from genome assembly GCA_944452925.2 of Chrysolina oricalcia. Classification (NCBI taxonomy): domain Eukaryota; kingdom Metazoa; phylum Arthropoda; class Insecta; order Coleoptera; family Chrysomelidae; genus Chrysolina; species Chrysolina oricalcia. Next base: position 37,508,831 of record OX101815.2, on the reverse strand, counting down.
TTTTTTGAAATTTTTTTTAAATTTTTTTTTGAAAATTTTTTTTTGAAATTTTTTTTTTCGAAAATTTTTTTGAAATTTTTTTGAATTTTTTTTTGAAATTTTTTTTCGAAATTTTTTTTCGAATTTTTTTTTTAAATTTTTTTTTAAATTTTTTTTTGAAATTTTTTTAAAATTTTTTTTTGAAAATTTTTTTTCGAAATTTTTTTTCGAATTTTTTTTAAAATTTTTTTTTTAATTTTTTTTTGAAATTTTTTTAAAATTTTTTTTTGGAAATTTTTTTTTGAAATTTTTTTTTTTCGAAAATTTTTTTGAAATTTTTTTTGAATTTTCTTTTTTTGAAATTTTTTTTTCGAAATTTTCTTTCGAATTTTTTTTTCAATTTTTTTTAAAATTTTTTTTAAAATTTTTTTTTGTAATTTTTTTTAAATTTTTTTTTGAAAATTTTTTTTTTTGAAATTTTTTTTTTCGAAAATTTTTTTGAAATTTTTTTTGAATTTTTTTTTTTGAAAATTTTTTTTTCGAAATTTTTTTTTGATTTTTTTTTCAATTTTTTAAAAATTTTTTTTTTTGAAATTTTTTTAAAATTTTTTTTTGAAATTTTTTTTTTTAATTTTTTTTTCGAAATTTTTTTTTTCGAAAATTTTTTTGAAATTTTTTTTTTCGAAAATTTTTTTGAAATTTTTTTTGAATTTTTTTTTCGAAATTTTTTTTCGAATTTTTTTTAAAATTTTTTTTTATAATTTTTTTTTTAAATTTTTTTTTTGTAATTTTTTTTAAATTTTTTTTTGAAAATTTTTTTTTTGAAATTTTTTTTTTCGAAAATTTTTTTGAAATTTTTTTTGAATTTTTTTTTTAAATTTTTGTTTTCGAAAATTTTTTTGAAATTTTTTTTGAATTTTTTTTTTGAAATTTTTTTTTCGAAATTTTTTTTCGAATTTTTTTTTTCAATATTTTTTAAAAATTTTTTTTTAAATTTTTTTTCTTGTAATTTTTTTTAAATTTTTTTTTTGAAAATTTTTTGTCGAAAATTTTTTCGAAATTTTTTTTAAATTTTTTTTTTTTGAAATTTTTTTAAAATTTTTTTTGAAATTTTTTTTGAATTTTTTTTTTGAAAATTTTTTTTTTGAAATTATTTTTTCGAAAATTTTTTTGAAATTTTTTTTGAATTTTTTTTTTTGAAATTTTTTTTTCGAAATTTTTTTTTGAATTTTTTTTTTCAATTTTTTTTAAAATTTTTTTTAAAATTTTTTTTCTTGTAATTTTTTTTAAATTTTTTTTTTGAAAATTTTTTTTTGAAATTTTTTTTCGAAAATTTTTTTGAAATTTTTTTTGAATTTTTTTTTTGAAATTTTTTTTTCGAATTTTTTTTTTCAATTTTTTTTAATTTTTTTTTTAAACTTTTTTTTTGTAATTTTTTTGAAATTTTTTTTTGAACAATTTTTTTTTGAAATTTTTTTTTTCGAAAATTTTTTTGAATTTTTTTTTGAATTTTTTTTTTGAAATTTTTTTTTCGAAATTTTTTTTCGAATTTTTTTTTTTCAATTTTTTTTTTAATTTTTTTTTTTAAATTTTTTTTTCGAAATTTTTTTTCGATTTTTTTTTTCAATTTTTTTTAAAAATTTTTTTTTGAAATTTTTTTTAAATTTTTTTTTGAAATTTTTTTTTGAAATTTTTTTTCGAAAATTTTTTTCGAATTTTTTTTCAATTTTTTTAAAAAATTTTTTTGAAATTTTTTTTTCGAAAATTTTTTTGAATTTTTTTTTTTCGAAATTTTTTTTCGAATTTTTTTTTTCAATTTTTTTTTAAATTTTTTTTTTAAATTTTTTTTTGAAATTTTTTTTTGAATTTTTTTTTTCAATTTTTTTTTTTTTTTTAATTTTTTTTTTGTAATTTTTTTCAATTTTTTTTAAAATTTTTTTTTTTGAAATTTTTTTTTTTTCGAAAATTTTTTTGAAATTTTTTTGAATTTTTTTTTGAAATTTTCTTTCGAAATTTTTTTTCGAATTTTTTTTTAATTTTTTTTAATTTTTTTTTTGAAATTTTTTTAAAATTTTTTCTTGAAAATTTTTTTTTGAAATTTTTTTTTTCGAAAATTTTTTTGAAATTTTTTCGAATTTTCTTTTTTTGAAATTTTTTTTTCGAAATTTTCTTTCGAATTTTTTTTTTCAATTTTTCTTTAAATTTTTTTTTAAATTTTTTTTTGTAATTTTTTTTAAATTTTTTTTTGAAAATTTTTTTTTGAAATTTTTTTTTTGAAAATTTTTTTAAATTTTTTTTAAATTTTTTTTTGAAAATTTTTTTTTTCAATTTTTTTTAAAATTTTTTTTTTAAATTTTTTTTTAGAAATTTTTTTTTGAAATTTTTTAAAAATTTTTTTTTTAATTTTTTTTTGAAAAATTTTTTTTTCGAAAATTTTTTTGAAATTTTTTTTAAATTTTTTTTTCTTGAAAATTTTTTTTTCGAATTTTCTTTTTGAAAAATTTTTTTTAAATTTTTTTTTAAATTTTTTTTTATTTTTTTTAATTTTTTATTTCTTTTCATTTTTTTTTTATTCTTTTTGTTTTTGAAATTTTTTTTTTGGAAATTTTTTCTGAATTTTTTTTGAAAATTTTTTTTTCGAAATTTTTTTTCGAATTTTTTTTTTAAATTTTTTTTGAAATCTTTTTTTTTGAAAATTATTTTTTCAAAAAAATTTTCGAAAAAAAAAATTAAAAAAAAAAATTTTCAAAAAAAAATTTAAAAAAAAATACAAAAAAAATTTAAAAAAAGATTTTAAAAAAAATTGAAAAAAAAAATTCAAAAAAATATTTCGAAAAAAAAATTTCAAAAAAAAAAAATTCAAAAAAAATTTCAAAAAAATTTTCGAAAAAAAAATTAAAAAAAAAAATTTTCAAAAAAAAATTTAAAAAAAATTACAAAAAAAAAATTTTAAAAAAAATTGAAAAAAAAAATTCGAAAAAAAATTTCGAAAAAAAAAATTCAAAAAAAAAATTCAAAAAAAATTTAAAAAAAATTTTCGAAAAAAAAAATTTAAAAAAAAAAAATTTCAAAAAAAAATTTTAAAAAAATTACAAAAAAAAATTTTCAAAAAGAAATTTAAAAAAAATTTCAAAAAAAAAATAAAAAAAAATTTTAAAAAAAAATTAAAGAAAAAAAATTTTTAAAAAAATTGAAAAAAAAATTCGAAAAAAAATTTCAAAAAAAAAAATTTCAAAAAAAAATTTAAAAAAAATTACAAAAAAAAATTTTCAAAAAAAAATTTTAAAAAAATTTCAAAAAAAATTTTTTAAATAGAATTGAAAAAAAAAATTCGAAAAAAAATTTCGAAAAAAAAATTTCAAAAAAAAAATTCAAAAAAAATTCAAAAAAAATTTCAAAAAAAAAAATTTTCAAAAAGAAATTTTAAAAAAATTTCAAAAAAAAATAAAAAAAAATTAAAAAAAAATTGAAAAAAAAATTCGAAAAAAAATTTCGAAAAAAAAAATTCAAAAAAAATTTTCAAAAAAAAATTTAAAAAAAATTAAAAAAAAAATTGAAAAAAAAATTCGAAAAAAAAATTTCAAAAAAAAAATTCAAAAAAAATTCAAAAAAATTTTCGAAAAAAAAAATTTCAAAAAAGAAATTTTCAAAAAAAAATTTTAAAAAAATTACAAAAAAAAAATTAAAGAAAAAAAATTTTAAAAAAAATTCGAAAAAAAATTTCGAAAAAAAAATTTCAAAAAAAAAAATTAAAAAAAAATTCAAAAAAATTTTCGAAAAAAAAAATTTCAAAAAAAAAAATTTTCAAAAAAAAATTTAAAAAAATTCCAAAAAAAAATTAAAAAAAAAAAAAAAAAAAAAATTGAAAAAAAAAATTCGAAAAAAAATTTCAAAAAAAAAATTAAAAAAAAAAAATTCAAACAAAATTTCAAAAAAATTTTCGAATTAAAAATTTTCAAGAAAAAAATTTAAAAAAAATTTCAAAAAAAAAATTTCAAAAAAAATTTATAAAAAAATTGAAAAAGAAAAATCGAAAAAAAATTTCGAAAAAAAAATTTTCAAAAAAAAATTTCAAAAAAATTTTCGAAAAAAAAATAAAAAAAAAAAATTTCATAAAAAAATTTTAAAAAAATTAAAAAAAAAATTTAAAAAACTGTTTAAAAAAAATTCAGAAAAAAAAATAAAAAAAAAATAAAAAAAATAAAAAAAAATTTAAAAAAAAATTCGAAAAAAAATTTCGAAAAAAAAATTTTCAAAAAAAAAATTTCAAAAAAATTTTCGAAAAAAAAAATTTGAATTTGAAATTTTTTTTTTCGAAAATTTTTTTTTCGAAAATTTTTTTGAAATTTTTTTTGAATTTTTTTTTTTGAAAATTTTTTTTTCGAAATTTTTTTTTGATTTTTTTTTTTCAATTTTTTAAAAATTTTTTTTTTTGAAATTTTTTTAAAATTTTTTTTTGAAATTTTTTTTTTAAATTTTTTTTTCGAAATTTTTTGTTAAATTTTTTTTTTCGAAAATTTTTTTGAAATTTTTTTTTCGAAAATTTTTTTGAAATTTTTTTTGAATTTTTTTTTCGAAATTTTTTTTCGAATTTTTTTTAAAATTTTTTTTTATAATTTTTTTTTTAATTTTTTTTTTGGAATTTTTTTTAAATTTTTTTTTGAAAATTTTTTTTTTGAAATTTTTTTTTTCGAAAATTTTTTTGAAATTTTTTTTGAATTTTTTTTTTTAAATTTTTGTTTTCGAAAATTTTTTTGAAATTTTTTTTGAATTTTTTTTTTGAAATTTTTTTTTCGAAATTTTTTTTCGAATTTTTTTTTTCAATATTTTTTAAAAAATTTTTTTAAAATTTTTTTTCTTGTAATTTTTTTTAAATTTTTTTTTTGAAAATTTTTTTTTGAATTTTTTTTTCGAAAATTTTTTCGAAATTTTTTTTTTTTGAAATTTTTTCGAAAATTTTTTTGAAATTTTTTTTGAATTTTTTTTTTTGAAATTTTTTTTGAATTTTTTTTTTTGAAATTTTTTTTTCGAAATTTTTTTTTGAATTTTTTTTTTCAATTTTTTTTTAAATTTTTTCTAAAATTTTTTTTCTTGTAATTTTTTTTAAATTTTTTTTTTGAAAATTTTTTTTTGAAATTTTTTTTCGAAAATTTTTTTGAAATTTTTTTTGAATTTTTTTTTTGAAATTTTTTTTTCGAAATTTTTTTTTCAATTTTTTTTAATTTTTTTTTTATTTTTTTTTTGTAATTTTTTTTAAATTTTTTTTTGAACAATTTTTTTTTTGAAATATTTTTTTTCGAAAATTTTTTTGAATTTTTTTTTGAATTTTTTTTTTGAAATTTTTTTTGAATTTTTTTTTTGAAATTTTTTTTTCGAAATTTTTTTTCGAATTTTTTTTCAATTTTTTTAAATTTTTTTTTCAAATTTTATTTTTGTAATTTTTTTGAAATTTTTTTTTGAACAATTTTTTTTTGAAATTTTTTTTTTCGAAAATTTTTTTGAATTTTTTTTTGAATTTTTTTTTTGAAATTTTTTTTTCGAAATTTTTTTTCGTATTTTTTTTTTCAATTTTTTTTTTTAATTTTTTTTTTGAAATTTTTTTTTCGAAATTTTTTTTCGATTTTTTTTTCAATTTTTTTTAAAAATTTTTTTTTGAAATTTTTTTTAAATTTTTTTTTGAAATTTTTTTTTCGAAATTTTTTTTCGAAAATTTTTTTCGAATTTTTTTTCAATTTTTTTTTAAATTTTTTTAGAAATTTTTTTTTTCGAAAATTTTTTTGAATTTTTTTTTTCGAAATTTTTTTTCGAATTTTTTTTTCAATTTTTTTTAAATTTTTTTTTAAAATTTTTTTTTGAAATTTTTTTTCGAATTTTTTTTTTTCAATTTTTTTTTTAATTTTTTTTTTATTTTTTTTTTGTAATTTTTTTCAATTTTTTTTTGAAAATTTTTTTTTTTGAAATTTTTTTTTTTTCGAAAATTTTTTTGAAATTTTTTTGAATTTTTTTTTGAAATTTTTTTTCGAAATTTTTTTTCGAATTTTTTTTTTAATTTTTTTTTAAATTTTTTTTTGAAATTTTTTTAAAATTTTTTTTTGAAAATTTTTTTTCGAAATTTTTTTTCGAATTTTTTTTTAAATTTTTTTTTAAATTTTTTTTTGAAATTTTTTTAAAATTTTTTTTTGAAAATTTTTTTTTGAAATTTTTTTTTTTCGAAAATTTTTTTGAAATTTTTTTTGAATTTTCTTTTTTTGAAATTTTTTTTTCGAAATTTTCTTTCGAATTTTTTTTTCAATTTTTTTTTAAATTTTTTTTAAAATTTTTTTTTTGTAATTTTTTTTAATTTTTTTTTTGAAAATTTTTTTTTTTTTAATTTTTTTTTCGAAAATTTTTTTGAAATTTTTTTTGAATTTTTTTTTTTGAAAATTTTTTTTTCGAAATTTTTTTTTGATTTTTTTTTTCAATTTTTTTTTTTGAAATTTTTTTAAAATTTTTTTTTGAAATTTTTTTTTTTAATTTTTTTTTCGAAATTTTTTTTTAAATTTTTTTTTTTGAAAATTTTTTTGAAATTTTTTTTTTCGAAAATTTTTTTGAAATTTTTTTTGAATTTTTTTTTCGAAATTTTTTTTCGAATTTTTTTTAAATTTTTTTTTATAATTTTTTTTTTAAATTTTTTTTTTGTAATTTTTTTTAAATTTTTTTTTGAAAATTTTTTTTTTGAAATTTTTTTTTTCGAAAATTTTTTTGAAATTTTTTTTGAATTTTTTTTTTTTTAATTTTTGTTTTTGAAAATTTTTTTGAAATTTTTTTTGAATTTTTTTTTTGAAATTTTTTTTTCGAAATTTTTTTTCGAATTTTTTTTTAAAATTTTTTTTCTTGTAATTTTTTTTAAATTTTTTTTTTGAAAATTTTTTTTTGAATTTTTTTTTCGAAAATTTTTTCGAAATTTTTTTTAAATTTTTTTTTTTGAAATTTTTTTTAAATTTTTTTTGAAATTTTTTTTGAATTTTTTTTTGAAAATTTTTTTTTTGAAATTATTTTTTCGAAAATTTTTTTGAAATTTTTTTTGAATTTTTTTTTTTGAAATTTTTTTTTCGAAATTTTTTTTTGAATTTTTTTTTTCAATTTTTTTTAAAATTTTTTTTTAAATTTTTTTTCTTGTAATTTTTTTTAAATTTTTTTTTTGAAAATTTTTTTTTGAAATTTTTTTTCGAAAATTTTTTTGAAATTTTTTTTGAATTTTTTTTTTGAAATTTTTTTTTCGAAATTTTTTTTTCAATTTTTTTTATTTTTTTTTTGAAATTTTTTTTTGAACAATTTTTTTTTTGAAATTTTTTTTTTCGAAAATTTTTTTGAATTTTTTTTTGAATTTTTTTTTTGGAATTTTTTTTGAATTTTTTTTTTGAAATTTTTTTTTCGAAATTTTTTTTCGAATTTTTTTTCAATTTTTTTAAATTTTTTTTTTAAATTTTTTTTTGTAATTTTTTTGAAATTTTTTTTTGAACAATTTTTTTTTGAAATTTTTTTTTTCGAAAATTTTTTTGAATTTTTTTTTGAATTTTTTTTTTGAAATTTTTTTTTGAAATTTTTTTTCGAATTTTTTTTTTCAATTTTTTTTTTTTAATTTTTTTTTTGAATTTTTTTTTTTGGAATTTTTTTTCGATTTTTTTTTTTCAATTTTTTTTAAAATTTTTTTTTTGAAATTTTTTTAAAATTTTTTTTTGAAATTTTTTTTTCGAAATTTTTTTTCGAAAATTTTTTTCGAATTTTTTTTCAATTTTTTTTTAAATTTTTTTTGAAATTTTTTTTTTCGTAAATTTTTTTGAATTTTTTTTTTCGAAATTTTTTTTCGAATTTTTTTTTTCAATTTTTTTTTGAAATTTTTTTTCGAATTTTTTTTTTCAATTTTTTTTTTTAATTTTTTTTTATTTTTTTTTTGTAATTTTTTTCAATTTTTTTTTGAAAATTTTTTTTTTTGAAATTTTTTTTTTTTCGAAAATTTTTTTGAAATTTTTTTGAATTTTTTTTTGAAATTTTTTTTCGAAATTTTTTTTCGAATTTTTTTTTAAATTTTTTTTTAAATTTTTTTTTGAAATTTTTTTAAAATTTTTTTTTGAAAATTTTTTTTTGAAATTTTTTTTTTCGAAAATTTTTTTTAAATTTTTTTGAATTTTCTTTTTTTGAAATTTTTTTTTCGAAATTTTCTTTCGAATTTTTTTTTCAATTTTTCTTTAAATTTTTTTTAAAATTTTTTTTTGTAATTTTTTTTAAATTTTTTTTTGAAAATTTTTTTTTGAAATTTTTTTTTTGAAAATTTTTTGAAATTTTTTAAAAATTTTTTTTTTTAATTTTTTTTTGAAAAATTTTTTTTTCGAAAATTTTTTTGAAATTTTTTTTAAATTTTTTTTTCTTGAAAATTTTTTTTTCGAATTTTCTTTTTGAAAAAGTTTTTTTAAATTTTTTTTTAAATTTTTTTTTATTTTTTTTAATTTTTTATTTCTTTTCATTTTTTTTTATTTTTTTTTGTTTTTGAAATTTTTTTTTTGGAAATTTTTTTGAAAATTTTTTTTTCGAAATTTTTTTTCGAATTTTTTTTTAAAATTTTTTTTGAAATCTTTTTTTTTGAAAATTATTTTTTCGAAAATTTTTTTTGAAATTTGTTTTCGAATTTTCTTTTTGAAATTTTTTTTTTGAATTTTTTTTGAATTTTTTTTATTTTTTATTTTTTTTTGATTTTTTTCTTGAAATTTTTTTTTTATTTATTTTTTGAAATTTTTTTTGAAATTTTTTTTTTGAAATTTTTTTTTTGAATTTTTTTTTGAATTTTTTTTTGAAATTTTTTTTTCGAAATTTTTTTTCAATTTTTCTTTAATTTTTTTTTTAAAATTTTTTTTTTGTAATTTTTTTTAAATTTTTTTTTGAAAATTTTTTTTTTGAAATTTTTTTCTTCGAAAATTTTTTTGAAATTTTTTTTGAATTTCTTTTTGAAATTTTTTTTTTGGAAATTTTTTTTCGAATTTCAATATTTTTTTAAATTTTTTTTTTGAAATTTTTTCGAATTTTTTTTTCGAATTTTTTTTTTCAATTTTTTTTCAATTTTTTTTTTTATATTTTTTTTTGAAATTTTTTTGAATTTTTTTTTGAACAATTTTTTTTTTGAAATTTTTTTTTTCGAAAATTTTTTTGAATTTTTTTTTGAATTTTTTTTTTTGAAATTTTTTTTTCGAAATTTTTTTTAGAATTTTTTTTTTTAATTTTTTTTTAAATTTTTTTTTAAATTTTTTTTTTAAATTTTTTTTTTGAAATTTTTTTTTCGAAATTTTTTTTCGAATTTTTTTTTTCAATTTTTTTTAAAAATTTTTTTTTGAAATTTTTTTTAAATTTTTTTTTGAAATTTTTTTTTCGAAATTTTTTTTCGAATTTTTTTTTTCAATTTTTTTTAAAATTTTTTTTTTGAAATTTTTTTTTTCGAAAATTTTTTTGAATTTTTTTTTGAGTTTTCTTTTTGAATTTTTTTTTTCGAAATTTTTTTTCGAATTTTTTTTTTCAATTTTTTTTAAAAATTTTTTTTTGAAATTTTTTTTAAATTTTTTTTTGAAATTTTTTTTTCGAAATTTTTTTTCGAATTTTTTTTTTCAATTTTTTTTTAAATTTTTTTTTTGAAATTTTTTTTTTCGAAAATTTTTTTGAATTTTTTTTTGAGTTTTTTTTTTGAATTTTTTTTTTCGAAATTTTTTTTCGAATTTTTTTTTTTCAATTTTTTTTAATTTTTTTTTTTTATTTTTTTTTGAAACTTTTTTTCGAATTTTTTTTTCAATTTTTTTTTAAATTTTTTTTTAATTTTTTTTTTAAATTTTTTTTTTGTAATTTTTTTCAATTTTTTTTTTGAAATTTTTTTTTTTCGAAAATTTTTTTGAAATTTTTTTGAATTTTTTTTTGAAATTTTTTTTCGAAATTTTTTTTCGATTTTTTTTTTAAATTTTTTTTAATTTTTTTTTGAAATTTTTTTTAAATTTTTTTTTGAAAATTTTTTTTTGAAATTTTTTTTTTCGAAAATTTTTTTGAAATTTTTTTGAATTTTTTTTTGAAATTTTTTTTCGAAATTTTTTTTCGATTTTTTTTTTTAAATTTTTTTTTAAATTTTTTTTTGAAATTTTTTTAAAATTTTTTTTTGAAAATTTTTTTTCGAAATTTTTTTTCGAATTTTTTTTAAAATTTTTTTTTTAATTTTTTTTTGAAATTTTTTTAAAATTTTTTTTTGGAAATTTTTTTTTGAAATTTTTTTTTTTCGAAAATTTTTTTGAAATTTTTTTTGAATTTTCTTTTTTTGAAATTTTTTTTTCGAAATTTTCTTTCGAATTTTTTTTTCAATTTTTTTTAAAATTTTTTTTAAAATTTTTTTTTGTAATTTTTTTTAAATTTTTTTTTGAAAATTTTTTTTTTTGAAATTTTTTTTTTCGAAAATTTTTTTGAAATTTTTTTTGAATTTTTTTTTTTGAAAATTTTTTTTTCGAAATTTTTTTTTGATTTTTTTTTCAATTTTTTAAAAATTTTTTTTTTTGAAATTTTTTTAAAATTTTTTTTTGAAATTTTTTTTTTAAATTTTTTTTTCGAAATTTTTTTTTTCGAAAATTTTTTTGAAATTTTTTTTTTCGAAAATTTTTTTGAAATTTTTTTTGAATTTTTTTTTCGAAATTTTTTTTCGAATTTTTTTTAAAATTTTTTTTTATAATTTTTTTTTTAAATTTTTTTTTTGTAATTTTTTTTAAATTTTTTTTTGAAAATTTTTTTTTTGAAATTTTTTTTTTCGAAAATTTTTTTGAAATTTTTTTTGAATTTTTTTTTTAAATTTTTGTTTTCGAAAATTTTTTTGAAATTTTTTTTGAATTTTTTTTTTGAAATTTTTTTTTCGAAATTTTTTTTCGAATTTTTTTTTTCAATATTTTTTAAAAATTTTTTTTTAAATTTTTTTTCTTGTAATTTTTTTTAAATTTTTTTTTTGAAAATTTTTTGTCGAAAATTTTTTCGAAATTTTTTTTAAATTTTTTTTTTTTGAAATTTTTTTAAAATTTTTTTTGAAATTTTTTTTGAATTTTTTTTTTGAAAATTTTTTTTTTAAAATTATTTTTTCGAAAATTTTTTTGAAATTTTTTTTGAATTTTTTTTTTTGAAATTTTTTTTTCGAAATTTTTTTTTGAATTTTTTTTTTCAATTTTTTTTAAAATTTTTTTTAAAATTTTTTTTTTGTAATTTTTTTTAAATTTTTTTTTTGAAAATTTTTTTTTGAAATTTTTTTTCGAAAATTTTTTTGAAATTTTTTTTGAATTTTTTTTTTGAAATTTTTTTTTCGAATTTTTTTTTTCAATTTTTTTTAATTTTTTTTTTATTTTTTTTTTGTAATTTTTTTTAAATTTTTTTTTGAACAATTTTTTTTTTGAAATTTTTTTTTTCGAAAATTTTTTTGAATTTTTTTTTGAATTTTTTTTTTGAAATTTTTTTTGAATTTTTTTTTTGAAATTTTTATTTCGGAATTTTTTTTCGAATTTTTTTTCAATTTTTTTAAATTTTTTTTTTAAACTTTTTTTTTGTAATTTTTTTGAAATTTTTTTTTGAACAATTTTTTTTTGAAATTTTTTTTTTCGAAAATTTTTTTGAATTTTTTTTTGAATTTTTTTTTTGAAATTTTTTTTTCGAAATTTTTTTTCGAATTTTTTTTTTTCAATTTTTTTTTTAATTTTTTTTTTTTAATTTTTTTTTCGAAATTTTTTTTCGATTTTTTTTTTCAATTTTTTTTAAAAATTTTTTTTTGAAATTTTTTTTAAATTTTTTTTTGAAATTTTTTTTTGAAATTTTTTTTCGAAAATTTTTTTCGAATTTTTTTTCAATTTTTTTAAAAAATTTTTTTGAAATTTTTTTTTTCGAAAATTTTTTTGAATTTTTTTTTTCGAAATTTTTTTTCGAATTTTTTTTTTCAATTTTTTTTTAAATTTTTTTTTTAAATTTTTTTTTGAAATTTTTTTTTGAATTTTTTTTTTCAATTTTTTTTTTTTTTTTTATTTTTTTTTTGTAATTTTTTTCAATTTTTTTTAAAATTTTTTTTTTTGAAATTTTTTTTTTTTCGAAAATTTTTTTGAAATTTTTTTGAATTTTTTTTTGAAATTTTCTTTCGAAATTTTTTTTCGAATTTTTTTTTTAATTTTTTTTAATTTTTTTTTTGAAATTTTTTTAAAATTTTTTCTTGAAAATTTTTTTTTGAAATTTTTTTTTTCGAAAATTTTTTTGAAATTTTTTCGAATTTTCTTTTTTTGAAATTTTTTTTTCGAAATTTTCTTTCGAATTTTTTTTTTCAATTTTTCTTTAAATTTTTTTTTAAATTTTTTTTTGTAATTTTTTTTAAATTTTTTTTTGAAAATTTTTTTTTGAAATTTTTTTTTTGAAAATTTTTTTAAATTTTTTTTAAATTTTTTTTTGAAAATTTTTTTTTTTAATTTTTTTTAAAATTTTTTTTTTAAATTTTTTTTTAGAAATTTTTTTTTGAAATTTTTTAAAAATTTTTTTTTTAAATTTTTTTTTGAAAAATTTTTTTTTCGAAAATTTTTTTGAAATTTTTTTTAAATTTTTTTTTCTTGAAAATTTTTTTTTCGAATTTTCTTTTTGAAAAATTTTTTTTAAATTTTTTTTTAAATTTTTTTTTATTTTTTTTTATTTTTTATTTCTTTTCATTTTTTTTTTTATTCTTTTTGTTTTTGAAATTTTTTTTTTGGAAATTTTTTCTGAATTTTTTTTGAAAATTTTTTTTTCGAAATTTTTTTTCGAATTTTTTTTTTAAATTTTTTTTGAAATCTTTTTTTTTGAAAATTATTTTTTCGAAATTTTTTTTGAAATTTGTTTTCGAATTTTCTTTTTGAAATTTTTTTTTTGAATTTTTTTTGAATTTTTTTTGAATTTTTTTTATTCTTTATTTTTTTTTTATTTTTTTCTTGAAATTTTTTTTTTATTTATTTTTTGAAATTTTTTTCGAAATTTTTTTTTTGAAATTTTTTTTTTTGAATTTTTTTTTGAATTTTTTTTTGAAATTTTTTTTTCGAAATTTTTTTTCAATTTTTCTTTAAATTTTTTTTTAAATTTTTTTTTTGTAATTTTTTTTAAATTTTTTTTTGAAAATTTTTTTTTTGAAATTTTTTTCTTCCAAAATTTTTTTGAAATTTTTTTTGAATTTTTTTTTGAAATTTTTTTTTCGAAATTTTTTTTCGAATTTCAATATTTTTTTAAATTTTTTTTTTGAAATTTTTTTGAAATTTTTTTAAAATTTTTTTAAAATTTTTTTTTGAAAATTTTTTTTGAAATTTTTTTTTCGAAATTTTTTTTCGAATTTTTTTTTTCAATTTTTTTTAATTTTTTTTTTATTTTTTTTTTTGAAATTTTTTTAAATTTTTTTTTGAAAATTTTTTTTTTGAAATTTTTTTTTTCGAAAATTTTTTTGAATTTTTTTTTAAATTTTTTTTTGAAATTTTTTTTTCGAAATTTTTTTTCGAATTTCAATATTTTTTTAAATTTTTTTTTTGAAATTTTTTCGAATTTTTTTTTCGAATTTTTTTTTTCAATTTTTTTTCAATTTTTTTTTTTTTGAAATTTTTTTGAATTTTTTTTTTGAACAATTTTTTTTTTGAAATTTTTTTTTTCGAAAATTTTTTTGAATTTTTTTTTGAATTTTTTTTTTGAAATTTTTTTTCGAATTTTTTTTTTCAATTTTTTTTTAAATTTTTTTTTTAATTTTTTTTTTTGTAATTTTTTTTAAATTTTTTTTTGAAAATTTTTTTTTTTAAATTTTTTTTTTCGAAAATTTTTTTGAAATTTTTTTTGAATTTTTTTTTTTGAAATTTTTTTTTCGAAATTTTTTTTTGAATTTTTTTTTCAATTTTTTTAAAATCTTTTTTTTAATTTTTTTTTTGTAATTTTTTTTAATTTTTTTCTTGAAATTTTTTTTTCGAAATTTTTTTTCGAATTTTTTTTTTCAATTCTTTTTAAAAATTTTTTTTTGAAATTTTTTTTAAATTTTTTTTGAAATTTTTTTTTTCGAAATTTTTTTTCGAATTCTTTCTTTCAATTTTTTTAAAAATTTTTTTTTTGAAATTTTTTTAAAATTTTTTTTGAAATTTTTTTTTTTTGAAATTTTTTGTTTCGAAAATTTTTTTGAAATTTTTTTTTTGAAAATTTTTTTTTCGAAATTTTTTTTCGAATTTTTTTAAAAATTTTTTTTTATTTTTTTTATTTTTTTTTTATTTTTTTTTTCTGAATTTTTTTTAAACAGTTTTTTAAATTTTTTTTTTAAATTTTTTTAAAATTTTTTTATGAAATTTTTTTTTTTTATTTTTTTTTCGAAAATTTTTTTGAAATTTTTTTTTGAAAATTTTTTTTTCGAAATTTTTTTTCGATTTTTCTTTTTCAATTTTTTTATAAATTTTTTTTTAAATTTTTTTTTTGAAATTTTTTTTAAATTTTTTTCTTGAAAATTTTTAATTCGAAAATTTTTTTGAAATTTTGTTTGAATTTTTTTTTTAATTTTTTTTTCGAAATTTTTTTTCGAATTTTTTTTTTCAATTTTTTTTTTTTTTTTTTTTTAATTTTTTTTTGGAATTTTTTTAAATATTTTTTTGAAAATTTTTTTTTTTGAAATTTTTTTTTTCGAAAATTTTTTTGAATTTTTTTTTAATTTTTTTTTTTGAAATTTTTTTTTCGAAATTTTTTTTCGAATTTTTTTTAAAATTTTTTTTCTTTAATTTTTTTTTTGTAATTTTTTTAAAATTTTTTTTTGAAAATTTCTTTTTTGAAATTTTTTTTTTCGAAAATTTTTTTGAATTTTTTTTGAATTTTTTTTTTGAAATTTTTTTTTCGAATTTTTTTTTCAATTTTTTTTTAATTTTTTTTTTAATTTTTTTTTTGAATTTTTTTTAAATTTTTTTTTGAAAATTTTTTTTGAATTTTTTTTTTCGAAATTTTTTTTCGAATTTTTTTTTTCAATTTTTTTTTAATTTTTTTTTATTTTTTTTTGAAATTTTTTTAAAATTTCTTTTTGAAAATTTTTTTTTTTGAAATTTTTTTTGAATTTTTTTTGAATTTTTTTTTTGAAATTTTTTTTTCGAAATTTTTTTTCGAATTTTTTTTTTCAATTCTTTTTAAAAAATTTTTTTTGAAATTTTTTTAAAATTTTTTTTTGAAAATTTTTTTTTGTAATTTTTTTTAAATTTTTTTTTGAAATTTTTTTTTTTGAAATTTTTTTTCGAATTTTTTTTTCAATTTTTTTAAAAATTTTTTTTCTTTAATTTTTTTTTTTAATTTTTTTTTATTTTTTTTTTTTAATTTTTTTTAAATTTCTTTTTGAAAATTTTTTTTTTGTAATTTTTTTAAAATTTTTTTTTGAAATTTTTTTTTTTAAATTTTTTTTTTCGAAAATTTTTTTTAAATTTTTTTTGAATTTTTTTTTTGAATTTTTTTTTTCGAAATTTTTTTTTCGAATTTTTTTTTTCAATTTTTTTTAAAATTTTTTTTTTGTAATTTTTTTTAAATTTTCAAAAAAAAATTTAAAAAAAATTACAAAAAAAAAATTTTAAAAAAAATTGAAAAAAAAAATTCGAAAAAAAATTTCGAAAAAAAAAATTCAAAAAAAAAATTCAAAAAAAATTTAAAAAAAATTTTCGAAAAAAAAAATTTTAAAAAAAAAAATTTCAAAAAAAAATTTTAAAAAAATTACAAAAAAAAAATTTTCAAAAAGAAATTTAAAAAAAATTTCAAAAAAAAAATAAAAAAAAATTTAAAAAAAAAAATTAAAGAAAAAAAATTTTTAAAAAAATTGAAAAAAAAATTCGAAAAAAAATTTCAAAAAAAAAAATTTCAAAAAAAAATTTAAAAAAAATTACAAAAAAAAATTTTCAAAAAAAAATTTAAAAAAAATTTCAAAAAAAATTTTTTAAAAAGAATTGAAAAAAAAAATTCGAAAAAAAATTTCGAAAAAAAAATTTCAAAAAAAAAATTCAAAAAAAATTCAAAAAAAATTTCAAAAAAAAAAATTTTCAAAAAGAAATTTTAAAAAAATTTCAAAAAAAAATAAAAAAAAATTTAAAAAAAATTGAAAAAAAAAATTCGAAAAAAAATTTCGAAAAAAAAATTCAAAAAAAATTTTCAAAAAAAAATTTAAAAAAAATTCAAAAAAAAAATTAAAAAAAAAATTAAAAAAAAAATTGAAAAAAAAATTCGAAAAAAAAATTTCAAAAAAAAAATTCAAAAAAAATTCAAAAAAATTTTCGAAAAAAAAAATTTCAAAAAAGAAATTTTCAAAAAAAAATTTTAAAAAAATTACAAAAAAAAAATTAAAGAAAAAAAATTTTAAAAAAAATTCGAAAAAAAATTTCGAAAAAAAAATTTCAAAAAAAAAAATTAAAAAAAAATTCAAAAAAATTTTCGAAAAAAAAAATTTCAAAAAAAAAAATTTTCAAAAAAAAATTTAAAAAAATTCCAAAAAAAAATTAAAAAAAAAAAAAAAAAAAAAATTGAAAAAAAAAATTCGAAAAAAAATTTCGAAAAAAAAATTAAAAAAAAAAAATTCAAACAAAATTTCAAAAAAATTTTCGAAATAAAAATTTTCAAGAAAAAAATTTAAAAAAAATTTCAAAAAAAAAATTTAAAAAAAAATTTATAAAAAAATTGAAAAGAAAAATTGAAAAAGAAAAATCGAAAAAAATTTTCAAAAAAAAATTTCAAAAAAATTTTCGAAAAAAAAAAAAAAAAAAAAAATTTCATAAAAAAATTTTAAAAAAATTAAAAAAAAAATTTAAAAAACTGTTTAAAAAAAATTCAGAAAAAAAAATAAAAAAAAAATAAAAAAAATAAAAAAAAATTTTTTAAAAAATTCGAAAAAAAATTTCGAAAAAAAAATTTTCAAAAAAAAAATTTCAAAAAAATTTTCGAAAAAAAAAATTTCAAAAAAAAAAAATTTCAAAAAAAATTTTAAAAAAATTTCAAAAAAAAAATTTTTAAAAAAATTGAAAGAAAGAATTCGAAAAAAAATTTCGAAAAAAAAAATTTCAAAAAAAATTTAAAAAAAATTTCAAAAAAAAATTTTTAAAAAGAATTGAAAAAAAAAATTCGAAAAAAAATTTCGAAAAAAAAATTTCAAAAAAAAAATTAAAAAAAATTACAAAAAAAAAAATTAAAAAAAAGATTTTAAAAAAATTACAAAAAAAAAAATTCAAAAAAAATTTCAAAAAAATTTTCGAAAAAAAAAATTTAAAAAAAAAAATTTTCAAAAAAAAATTTAAAAAAAATTACAAAAAAAAAAATTAAAAAAAAAATTTAAAAAAAAATTGAAAAAAAAAATTCGAAAAAAAATTTCAAAAAAAAAAATTCAAAAAAAAATTCAAAAAAATTTTCGAAAAAAAAAATTTCAAAAAAAAAATTGTTCAAAAAAAAAATTCAAAAAAATTTCGAAAAAAAAAAAAAAAAATTGAAAAAAAATTGAAAAAAAAAATTCGAAAAAAAAATTCGAAAAAATTTCAAAAAAAAAATTTAAAAAAATATTGAAATTCGAAAAAAAATTTCGAAAAAAAAATTTCAAAAAAAAATTCAAAAAAAAATTCAAAAAAATTTTCGAAAAAAAAAATTTCAAAAAAAAAATTTTCAAAAAAAAATTTAAAAAAATTTCAAAAAAAAAAATAAAAAAAAATTAAAAAAAATTGAAAAAAAAAATTCGAAAAAAAATTTCGAAAAAAAAATTTCAAAAAAAATTTTCAAAAAAAAATTTTAAAAAAATTTTAAAAAAATTTCAAAAAAATTTCAAAAAAAAAATTTAAAAAAATATTGAAATTCGAAAAAAAATTTCGAAAAAAAAATTTCAAAAAAAAATTCAAAAAAAATTTCAAAAAAATTTTGGAAGAAAAAAATTTCAAAAAAAAAATTTTCAAAAAAAAATTTAAAAAAAATTACAAAAAAAAAAATTTAAAAAAAAATTTAAAGAAAAATTGAAAAAAAATTTCGAAAAAAAAATTTCAAAAAAAAATTCAAAAAAAAATTCAAAAAAAAATTTCAAAAAAAAAATTTCGAAAAAAATTTCAAAAAATAAATAAAAAAAAAATTTCAAGAAAAAAATAAAAAAAAAATAAAGAATAAAAAAAATTCAAAAAAAATTCAAAAAAAATTCAAAAAAAAAATTTCAAAAAGAAAATTCGAAAACAAATTTCAAAAAAAATTTCGAAAAAATAATTTTCAAAAAAAAAGATTTCAAAAAAAATTTAAAAAAAAAATTCGAAAAAAAATTTCGAAAAAAAAATTTTCAAAAAAAATTCAGAAAAAATTTCCAAAAAAAAAATTTCAAAAACAAAAAGAATTAAAAAAAAATGAAAAGAAATAATAAATTAAAAAAAATAAAAAAAAATTTAAAAAAAAATTTAAAAAAAATTTTTCAAAAAGAAAATTCGAAAAAAAAATTTTCAAGAAAAAAAAATTTAAAAAAAATTTCAAAAAAATTTTCGAAAAAAAAATTTTTCAAAAAAAAATTTAAAAAAAAAATTTTTAAAAAATTTCAAAAAAAAAATTCTAAAAAAAAATTAAAAAAAAAAATTTTAAAAAAAATTGAAAAAAAAAATTTTCAAAAAAAAATTTAAAAAAAATTTAAAAAAATTTTCAAAAAAAAAATTTCAAAAAAAAAATTTCAAAAAAAAATTTAAAAAAAATTACAAAAAAAAATTTAAAAAAAAATTTAAAGAAAAATTGAAAAAAAAAATTCGAAAGAAAATTTCGAAAAAAAAATTTCAAAAAAAGAAAATTCGAAAAAATTTCAAAAAAATTTTCGAAAAAAAAAATTTCAAAAAAAAATTTTCAAAAAAAAATTTTCAAAAAAAAATTTTAAAAAAATTTCAAAAAAAAATTTAAAAAAAATTAAAAAAAAAATTCGAAAAAAAATTTCGAAAGAAAATTTCAAAAAAAAATTCAAAAAAATTTCAAAAAAATTTTCGAAAAAAAAAAAATTTCAAAAAAAAAAATTTTTAAAAAAAATTGAAAAAAATTACAAAAAAAAAATAAAAAAAAAAAAAAAAAAATTGAAAAAAAAATTCAAAAAAAAATTTCAAAAAAAAATTAAAAAAAAAAATTTAAAAAAAAATTGAAAAAAAAAATTCGAAAAAAAATTTCGAAAAAAAAAATTTAAAAAAATTTTCGAAAAAAAAAATTTCAAAAAAAATTTTTAAAAAAATTGAAAAAAAATTCGAAAAAAATTTTCGAAAAAAAATTTCAAAAAAAAATTTCAAAAAAAAATTTAAAAAAAATTTCAAAAAAAAATTTTTAAAAAAAATTGAAAAAAAAAATCGAAAAAAAATTTCGAAAAAAAAATTTAAAAAAAAAAATTAAAAAAAAAATTGAAAAAAAAAAATTCGAAAAAAAATTTCGAAAAAAAAATTTCAAAAAAAAAATTCAAAAAAAAATTCAAAAAAATTTTCGAAAAAAAAAATTTCAAAAAAAAATTGTTCAAAAAAAAATTTCAAAAAAATTACAAAAAAAAAGTTTAAAAAAAAAATTTAAAAAAATTGAAAAAAAATTCGAAAAAATATTCCGAAATAAAAATTTCAAAAAAAAAATTCAAAAAAAATTTCAAAAAAAAAATTCAAAAAAAAATTCAAAAAAATTTTCGAAAAAAAAAATTTCAAAAAAAAAATTGTTCAAAAAAAAATTTAAAAAAAATTACAAAAAAAAAATAAAAAAAAAATTAAAAAAAATTGAAAAAAAAAATTCAAAAAAAAAATTTCAAAAAAAAATTCAAAAAAAATTTCAAAAAAATTTTCGAAAAAAAATTTCAAAAAAAAATTTTCAAAAAAAAAATTTAAAAAAAATTACAAGAAAAAAAATTTTAAAAAAAATTTTAAAAAAAATTGAAAAAAAAAATTCAAAAAAAAATTTCGAAAAAAAAATTTCAAAAAAAAAAATTCAAAAAAAATTTCAAAAAAATTTTCGAAAAAATAATTTCAAAAAAAAAATTTTCAAAAAAAAAATTCAAAAAAAATTTCAAAAAAAATTTTAAAAAAATTTCAAAAAAAAAAAATTTAAAAAAAATTTCGAAAAAATTTTCGACAAAAAATTTTCAAAAAAAAAAATTTAAAAAAAATTACAAGAAAAAAAATTTAAAAAAAAATTTTTAAAAAATATTGAAAAAAAAAATTCGAAAAAAAATTTCGAAAAAAAAATTTCAAAAAAAAAATTCAAAAAAAATTTCAAAAAAATTTTCGAAAACAAAAATTTAAAAAAAAAATTCAAAAAAAATTTCAAAAAAATTTTCGAAAAAAAAAATTTCAAAAAAAAAATTTTCAAAAAAAAATTTTAAAAAAATTACAAAAAAAAAATTAAAAAAAAAATTATAAAAAAAAATTTAAAAAAAAATTCGAAAAAAAATTTCGAAAAAAAAATTCAAAAAAAATTTCAAAAAAATTTTCGAAAAAAAAAATTTCAAAAAAATTTTCGAAAAAAAAAATTTCGAAAAAAAAATTTAAAAAAAAAATTTCAAAAAAAAATTTTAAAAAAATTTCAAAAAAAAAAATTTTTAAAAAATTGAAAAAAAAATCAAAAAAAAATTTCGAAAAAAAAATTTTCAAAAAAAAAAATTCAAAAAAAATTTTCGAAAAAAAAAATTTCAAAAAAAAAATTTTCAAAAAAAAATTAAAAAAAAATTACAAAAAAAAATTTTAAAAAAAATTTTAAAAAAAATTCGAAAAAAAATTTCGAAAAAAAATTTTCAAAAAAAAATTTTAAAAAAATTTCAAAAAAAAATTTAAAAAAAAATTTTAAAAAAAATTCGAAAAAAAATTTCGAAAAAAAATTTCAAAAAAAAATTCAAAAAAATTTCAAAAAAATTTTCGAAAAAAAAAATTTCAAAAAAAAATTTTCAAAAAAAAATTTAAAAAAAATTTCAAAAAAAAATTAAAAAAAAAAAAATTAAAAAAAATTTTAAAAAAAAATCGAAAAAAAATTTCGAAAAAAAATTTCAAAAAAAAATTCAAAAAAATTTCAAAAAAATTTTCGAAAAAAAAAAATTTCAAAAAAAAAATTGAAAAAAAAAAACTCAAAAAAAAATTCAAAAAAATTTTCGAAAAAAAAAATTTCAAAAAAAAAATTTAAAAAAAAATTGAAAAAAAAAATTCGAAAAAAAATTTCGAAAAAAAAATTTCAAAAAAAAATTTAAAAAAAATTTCAAAAAAAAATTTTTAAAAAAAATTGAAAAAAAAAATTCGAAAAAAAATTTCGAAAAAAAAATTTCAAAAAAAAAATTTTAAAAAAAAATTAAAAAAAAAATTAAAAAAAAAATTTTAAAAAAAAATTCTAAAAAAAATTTCGAAAAAAAAATTTCAAAAAAAAAAATTCAAAAAAAAATTCAAAAAAATTTTCGAAAAAAAAAATTTCAAAAAAAAAATTGTTCAAAAAAAAATTCAAAAAAATTTCAAAAAAAAAAATAAAAAAAAAAATTGAAAAAAAATTGAAAAAAAAAATTCGAAAAAAAAATTCGAAAAAATTTCAAAAAAAAAATTTAAAAAAATATTGAAATTCGAAAAAAAATTTCGAAAAAAAAATTTCAAAAAGAAATTCAAAAAAAATTTCAAAAAAATTTTCGAAGAAAAAAATTTCAAAAAAAAAATTTTCAAAAAAAAATTTAAAAAAAATTACAAAAAAAAAATTTAAAAAAAAAAATTAAAGAAAAATTGAAAAAAAATTTCGAAAAAAAAATTTCAAAAAAAAATTCAAAAAAAAATTCAAAAAAAAAATTTCAAAAAAAAAATTTCGAAAAAAATTTCAAAAAATAAATAAAAAAAAAATTTCAAGAAAAAAATCAAAAAAAAATAAAAAATAAAAAAAATTCAAAAAAAATTCAAAAAAAATTCAAAAAAAAAATTTCAAAAAGAAAATTCGAAAACAAATTTCAAAAAAAATTTTCGAAAAAATAATTTTCAAAAAAAAAGATTTCAAAAAAAATTTTAAAAAAAAATTCGAAAAAAAATTTCGAAAAAAAAATTTTCAAAAAAAATTCAGAAAAAATTTCCAAAAAAAAAATTTCAAAAACAAAAAAAAATAAAAAAAAATGAAAAGAAATAAAAAATTTAAAAAAATAAAAAAAAATTTAAAAAAAAATTTTAAAAAACTTTTTCAAAAAGAAAATTCGAAAAAAAAATTTTCAAGAAAAAAAAATTAAAAAAAAATTTCAAAAAAATTTTCGAAAAAAAAATTTTTCAAAAAAAAATTTAAAAAAAAAATTTTTAAAAAATTTCAAAAAATTTTCAAAAAAAAAATTTCAAAAAAAAATTTTCAAAAAAAAATTTAAAAAAAATTACAAAAAAAAATTTTAAAAAAAATTTAAAGAAAAATTGAAAAAAAAATTCGAAAGAAAATTTCGAAAAAAAAATTTCAAAAAAAGAAAATTCAAAAAAATTTCAAAAAAATTTTCGAAAAAAAAAATTTCAAAAAAAAATTTTCAAAAAAAAATTTTAAAAAAATTTCAAAAAAAAATTTTAAAAAAAATTTAAAAAAAAATTCGAAAAAAAATTTCGAAAAAAAATTTCAAAAAAAAATTCAAAAAAATTTCAAAAAAATTTTCGAAAAAAAAAAAATTTCAAAAAAAAAAATTTTCAAAAAAAAATTGAAAAAAATTACAAAAAAAAAATAAAAAAAAATTTAAAAAAAAATTGAAAAAAAAAATTCGAAAAAAATTTCAAAAAAAAATTGAAAAAAAAAATTCGAAAAAAAATTTCGAAAAAAAAAATTCAAAAAAATTTACGAAAAAAAAAATTTCAAAAAAAATTTAAAAAAAAATTGAAAAAAAATTCGAAAAAAATTTTCGAAAAAAAATTTCGAAAAAAAAATTTCAAAAAAAAATTTTAAAAAAATTTCGAAAAAAAAAATTCAAAAAAAAAATTAAAAAAAAAAATTGAAAAAAAAAATTCGAAAAAAAATTTCGAAAAAAAAATTTCAAAAAAAAAATTCAAAAAAAAATTCAAAAAAATTTTTGAAAAAAAAAATTTCAAAAAAAAATTGTTCAAAAAAAAATTTCAAAAAAATTACAAAAAAAAATTAAAAAAAAAAATTTAAAAAAATTGAAAAAAAATTCGAAAAAAAATTTCGAAAAAAAAATTTCAAAAAAAAAATTCAAAAAAAATTCCAAAAAAAAAATTCAAAAAAAAATTCAAAAAAATTTTCGAAAAAAAAAATTTCAAAAAAAAAATTGTTCAAAAAAAAATTTAAAAAAAATTTCAAAAAAAAAATAAAAAAAAAATTGAAAAAAAAATTGAAAAAAAAATTTCGAAAAAAAAATTTCAAAAAAAAAATTCAAAAAAAATTTCAAAAAAATTTTCGAAAAAAAATTTCAAAAAAAAATTTTCAAAAAAAAAATTTAAAAAAAATTACAAGAAAAAAAATTTAAAAAAAAATTTTAAAAAAAATTGAAAAAAAAAATTCAAAAAAAAATTTCGAAAAAAAAATTTCAAAAAAAAAAATTTAAAAAAAATTTCAAAAAAATTTTCGAAAAAATAATTTCAAAAAAAAAATTTTCAAAAAAAAATTCAAAAAAAATTTCAAAAAAAATTTAAAAAAAATTTCAAAAAAAAAATTTAAAAAAAATTTCGAAAAAATTTTCGAAAAAAAAATTCAAAAAAAAATTTTCAAAAAAAAAATTTAAAAAAAATTACAAGAAAAAAAATTTTAAAAAAAATTTTTAAAAAATATTGAAAAAAAAATTCGAAAAAAAATTTCGAAAAAAAAATTTCAAAAAAAAAATTCAAAAAAAATTTCAAAAAAATTTTCAAAAACAAAAATTAAAAAAAAAAAAATTCAAAAAAAATTTCAAAAAAATTTTCGAAAAAAAAAATTTCAAAAAAAAAATTTTCAAAAAAAAATTTAAAAAAAATTACAAAAAAAAAAAAAAAAAAATTTCAAAAAAATTTTCGAAAAAAAATTTCAAAAAAAAATTTTCAAAAAAAAAATTTAAAAAAAATTACAAGAAAAAAAATTTTAAAAAAAATTTTAAAAAAAATTGAAAAAAAAAATTCAAAAAAAAATTTCGAAAAAAAAATTTCAAAAAAAAAAATTCAAAAAAAATTTCAAAAAAATTTTCGAAAAAATTTCAAAAAAAAAAAATTTAAAAAAAATTTCGAAAAAATTTTCGAAAAAAAAATTCAAAAAAAAATTTTCAAAAAAAAAATTTAAAAAAAATTACAAGAAAAAAAATTTTAAAAAATTTTTTTAAAAAATATTGAAAAAAAAAATTCGAAAAAAAATTTCGAAAAAAAAATTTCAAAAAAAAAATTCAAAAAAAATTTCAAAAAAATTTTCGAAAACAAAAATTAAAAAAAAAAAAATTCAAAAAAAATTTCAAAAAAATTTTCGAAAAAAAAAATTTCAAAAAAAAAATTTTCAAAAAAAAATTTAAAAAAAATTCCAAAAAAAAAATTAAAAAAAAAAATTATAAAAAAAAATTTTAAAAAAAATTCGAAAAAAAATTTCGAAAAAAAAATTCAAAAAAAATTTCAAAAAAATTTTCGAAAAAAAAATTTCAAAAAAATTTTCGAAAAAAAAAATTTAACAAAAAATTTCGAAAAAAAAATTTAAAAAAAAAATTTCAAAAAAAAATTTTAAAAAAATTTCAAAAAAAAAAATTTTTAAAAAATTGAAAAAAAAAATCAAAAAAAAATTTCGAAAAAAAAATTTTCAAAAAAAAAAATTCAAAAAAAATTTCAAAAAAATTTTCGAAAAAAAAATTTTCGAAAAAAAAAATTTCAAAAAAAAAAATTTTCAAAAAAAAATTTAAAAAAAATTACAAAAAAAAATTTTAAAAAAAATTTTAAAAAAAATTGAAAAAAAAATTCGAAAGAAAATTTCGAAAAAAAAATTTCAAAAAAAGAAAATTCAAAAAAAATTTCAAAAAAATTTTCGAAAAAAAAAAATTTCAAAAAAAAATTTTCAAAAAATTTCAAAAAAAAATTTAAAAAAAAAAATTAAAAAAAATTTTAAAAAAAATTCGAAAAAAAATTTCGAAAAAAAATTTCAAAAAAAAATTCAAAAAAATGTCAAAAAAATTTTCGAAAAAAAAAAATTTCAAAAAAAAAATTGAAAAAAATTACAAAAAAAAAATTTAAAAAAAAAATTTAAAAAAAAATTTTAAAAAAAATTGAAAAAAAAATTCGAAAAAAAGTTTCAAAAAAAAAATTAAAAAAAAAATTAAAAAAAATTGAAAAAAAAAATTCGAAAAAAAATTTCGAAAAAAAAAATTCAAAAAAAAAACTCAAAAAAAAATTCAAAAAAATTTTCGAGAAAAATAATTTCAAAAAAAAAATTTAAAAAAAAATTGAAAAAAAAAAATTCGAAAAAAAATTTCGAAAAAAAAATTTCAAAAAAAAATTTAAAAAAAATTTCAAAAAAAAATTTTTAAAAAAAATTGAAAAAAAAAATTCGAAAAAAAATTTCGAAAAAAAAATTTCAAAAAAAAAATTTAAAAAAAAAATTTAAAAAAAAATTTAAAAAAAAAATTCTAAAAAAAATTTCGAAAAAAAATTTCAAAAAAAAAAATTCAAAAAAAAATTCAAAAAAATTTTCGAAAAAAAAAATTTCAAAAAAAAAATTGTTCAAAAAAAAAATTCAAAAAAATTTCAAAAAAAAATAAAAAAAAATTTGAAAAAAAATTGAAAAAAAAAATTCGAAAAAAAAATTCGAAAAAATTTCAAAAAAAAAATTTAAAAAAATATTGAAATTCGAAAAAAAATTTCGAAAAAAAAATTTCAAAAAAAAATTCAAAAAAAATTTCAAAAAAATTTTCGAAAAAAAAAATTTCAAAAAAAAAATTTTCAAAAAAAAATTTAAAAAAATTTCAAAAAAAAAAATAAAAAAAAATTTAAAAAAAATTGAAAAAAAAAATTCGAAAAAAAATTTCGAAAAAAAAATTTCAAAAAAAATTTTCAAAAAAAAATTTTAAAAAAATTTAAAAAAAATTTCAAAAAAAAAATTTAAAAAAATATTGAAATTCGAAAAAAATTTTCGAAAAAAAAATTTCAAAAAAAAATTCAAAAAAAATTTCAAAAAAATTTTCGAAGAAAAAAATTTCAAAAAAAAAATTTTCAAAAAAAAATTTAAAAAAAATTACAAAAAAAAAATTTAAAAAAAAAATTTAAAGAAAAATTGGAAAAAAAAATAAAAAAAAAATTTTAAAAAAAAATTCAAAAAAATTTTCAAAAAGAAAAGTCGAAAAAAAAATTTCAAAAAAAAATTGAAAAAAAGCCCAAAAAAAATTTCAAAAAAATTTTCAAAAGAAAAAAATTTCGAAAAAAAACTTTCAAAAAAAATAGAAACAAAATTCAAAAAAAAATTTCAAAACAAAATTTTCAAAAAAAAAATTTTCCAAACAAAATTTTCAAAAAAAATTTTTTCAAAAAAAAATAATTTCCAAAAAAATGAAAAAAAATTTTAAAAAAATTTCAAAAAGAAAACCGATGACTGAAAATTGAGAATATCTTTTCTCTGGAGAAAAAAATTTCGAAAAAAATAAAAAAAAAATTCAAAAAAAAATTTTAAAAAAAACTGTCAAAAAAATTTTCAAAAGAAAAAAATTTCGGAAAAAACTTCCCAAAAAAATTCAAAAAAAAAAATTTCGAAAAAAAATTCAAAAAAAACTTGAAAAAATTAATTCAAAAAAAATTTACAAAAAAAAAATAAATAAAAAAATTCGAAAAAAATATTTTCAAAAAAAAATTAAAAAAAAAGTTTCAAAAAAAATTCAGAAAAAATTTCCAAAAAAAAAATAAAAAAAAAAAATTTTCAATAAAAAAATTTAAAAAAATAAAAAAAATATATATAAAAAAAATCAAAAAAAATTTTCAAAAGGAAAATTAAAGAAAAAATTTAAAAAAAAAACTTCAAAAAGAAAATTTTAAAAAAATAAAAAAAAAAAATTCATGAAGAAAATTAAAAAAAAATTTCAAAAAAAAAATTTCAAAAATTTTTTTTAAAAAAATAGGAAAAAAAAATTTCATGAAGAAAATTTTGAAAAAAAATTTCAAAAAAAACTTTCCAAAAAAACTTTCCAAAAAAAATTTTAAAAAAAATTAAAAAAAAATTTCAAAACGAAAATTTTTCGAAAAAAAAAATTTCAAAAAAAAAATTTTCAAAAAAAAATTTAAAAAAAATTTCAAAAAAAAATTTAAAAAAAATTCAAAGAAAATTTTGAATGAAAAAATAAAAAAAAATTAAGATAAAAATTATCAAAAAATTTTCAAAAAAAAATACAAATGAAATTTTTCAAAAAAAAAAATTTTCTAAAAAAATCAAGAAAAATAGAAAAAAAATTTTTCAAAACGAAATTTTCAATAAAAAAATTTTCAAAAAAAATTAATTTTCAAAAAAATTTAAAAAAATTCAAAAAAAAATTCAAAACGAAAATATTCAAAAAAAAATTTCGAAAAAAAACTTTCAAAAAAAAATTCAAAAAAAATTTCAAAAAAATTTTCGAAAAAAAAAATTTCAAAAAAAAAAATTTTCAAAAAAAAAATTTAAAAAAAATTTCAAAAAAAATTAAAAAAAAAAAAAAAATTCGAAAAAAAAAATTTTCAAGAAAAAAAAATAAAAAAAAAATTTAAAAAAAAATTCAAAAAAAAAATTTTCAAAAAAAATTTTTAAAAAAATTTAAAAAAAAATTCGAAAAAAAATTTCGAAAAAAAAATTTTCAAAAAAAATTCAGAAAAAATTTCCAAAAAAAAAATTTCAAAAACAAAAAAAAATAAAAAAAAAATGAAAAGAAATAAAAAATTAAAAAATAAAAAAAAAATTAAAAAAAAATTTTTCAAAAAGAAAATTCGGAAAAAAAATTTTCAAGAAAAAAAATTTAAAAAAAATTTCAAAAAAATTTTTGAAAAAAAAAATTTTCAAAAAGAAAATTCGAAAAAAAAATTTTCAAGAAAAAAAAATTAAAAAAAAATTTCAAAAAAATTTTCGAAAAAAAAAATTTTCAAAAAAAAATTTAAAAAAAAAAATTTTAAAAAATTTAAAAAAAAATTCTAAAAAAAAATTTAAAAAAAAATTTTAAAAAAAATTGAAAAAAAAAAATTTCAAAAAAAAAATTTAAAAAAATTTTCAAAAAATTTTCAAAAAAAAAATTTCAAAAAAAAATTTTCAAAAAAAAATTTTAAAAAAATTTCAAAAAAAAAATAAAAAAAAAAATTTTTAAAAAAATTTCAAAAAAATTTTTGAAAAAAAAAATTCAAAAAAAAAAATTTTCAAAAAAAAATTTAAAAAAATTTCAAAAAAAAAATTTAAAAAAAAAATTGAAAAAAAAAATTCGAAAAAAAATTTCGAAAAAAAATTTCGAAAAAAAAATTTCAAAAAAAGAATTCAAAAAAAATTTCAAAAAAATTTTCGAAAAAAAAATTTCAAAAAAAAAATTTTCAAAAAACATTTAAAAAAAATTTCAAAAAAAAAAATTTAAAAAAAATTGAAAAAAAAATCGAAAAAAAATTTCGAAAAAAGAATTTCGAAAAAAAAAATCAAAAAAAATTTCAAAAAAATTTTCGAAAAAAAAAATTCAAAAAAAAAATTTTTCAAAAAAAAATTTAAAAAAATTACAAAAAAAAAATTTAAAAAAAATTGAAAAAAAAAATCAAAAAAAAAATTCGAAAAAAAAATTTTCAAAAAAAAAAATTCAAAAAAAATTTCAAAAAAATTTTCGAAAAAAAAAATTTCAAAAAAAAAATTAAAAAAAAAATTTCAAAAAAATTTTCGAAAAAAAAAAATTTCAAAAAAAAAAATTTTCAAAAAAAAATTTAAAAAAAATTACAAAAAAAATTTAAAAAAAAAATTGAAAAAAAAATTGAAAAAAAAAATTCGAAAGAAAATTTCGAAAAAAAAATTTCAAAAAAAAAAAATTAAAATTTCAAAAAAAAAATTTCGAAAAAAAAAATTCAAAAAAAAAATTTTCAAAAAAAATTGAAAAAAATTACAAAAAAAAAAATTAAAAAAAAAATTTAAAAAAAAATTGAAAAAAAAAATTCGAAAAAAAATTTCAAAAAAAAAATTTTAAAAAAAAATTTAAAAAAATCGAAAAAAAAAATTCGAAAAAAAATTTCGAAAAAAAAAATTCAAAAAAAAAATTCAAAAAAAAATTCAAAAAAATTTTCGAAAAAAAAAATTTCAAAAAAAAAATTTTAAAAAAAATTGAAAAAAAAAATTCGAAAAAAAATTTCGAAAAAAAAATTTCAAAAAAAAATTTAAAAAAATTTCAAAACAAAATTTTTGAAAAAAATTGAAAAAAAAAATTCGAAAAAAAATTTCGAAAAAAAAATTTCAAAAAAAAAATTTAAAAAAAAAATTTAAAAAAAAATTGAAAAAAAAAATTCTAAAAAAAAATTCGAAAAAAAAATTTCAAAAAAAAAATTCAAAAAAAAATTCAAAAAAATTTTCGAAAAAAAAAATTTCAAAAAAAAAATTGTTCAAAAAAAAATTTCAAAAAAATTTCAAAAAAAAAATAAAAAAAAAAATTTAAAAAAAATTGAAAAAAAAAAAATCGAAAAAAAATTCGAAAAAAAAATTTAAAAAAAAAATTTTCAAAAAAAAATTTTGAAAAAATTTCAAAAAAATTAAAAAAAAAAAATTTAAAAAATATTGAAATTCGAAAAAAAAATTCGAAAAAAAAATTTCAAAAAAAAATTCAAAAAAAATTTCAAAAAAATTTTCGAAAAAAAAAAAATTCAAAAAAAAAATTTTCAAAAAAAAAATTAAAAAAATTTCAAAAAAAAATAAAAAAAAAATTTAAAAAAAATTGAAAAAAAAATTCGAAAAAAAATTTCGAAAAAAAAATTTCAAAAAAAATATTCAAAAAATAATTTACAAAAAAAAATTTAAAAAAAATTACAAAAAAAATTTTAAAAAAAATTTAAAGAAAAATTGAAAAAAAAAATTCGAA
Organism: Chrysolina oricalcia; assembly: GCA_944452925.2. NCBI lineage: Eukaryota > Metazoa > Arthropoda > Insecta > Coleoptera > Chrysomelidae > Chrysolina > Chrysolina oricalcia. The sequence goes on along the minus strand of OX101815.2, from coordinate 37,478,890 downwards.
AGAAAATTTCGAAAAAAAAATTTCAAAAAAAGAAAATTCAAAAAAATTTCAAAAAAATTTTCGAAAAAAAAAATTTCAAAAAAAAATTTTCAAAAAAAAATTTTAAAAAAATTTCAAAAAAAAATTAAAAAAAAAATTTTAAAAAAAATTCGAAAAAAAATTTCAAAAAAAAATTCAAAAAAATTTCAAAAAAATTTTCGAAAAAAAAAATTTCAAAAAAAAAAATTTTCAAAAAAAAATTGAAAAAAATTACAAAAAAAAATTTAAAAAAAAATTGAAAAAAAAAATTCGAAAAAAAATTTCAAAAAAAAATTGAAAAAAAAAATTCGAAAAAAAATTTCGAAAAAAAAAATTCAAAAAAATTTTCGAAAAAAAAAATTTCAAAAAAAATTTTAAAAAAAATTGAAAAAAAATTCGAAAAAAATTTTCGAAAAAAAATTTCGAAAAAAAAATTTCAAAAAAAAAATTTTAAAAAAATTTCAAAAAAAAATTTTTAAAAAAAATTGAAAAAAAAAATCGAAAAAAAATTTCGAAAAAAAAAATTAAAAAAAAAAAATTGAAAAAAAAAATTCGAAAAAAAATTTCGAAAAAAAAATTTCAAAAAAAAAATTCAAAAAAAAATTCAAAAAAAATTTCGAAAAAAAAAATTTCAAAAAAAAATTGTTCAAAAAAAATTTCAAAAAAATTACAAAAAAAAAATTAAAAAAAAAATTTAAAAAAATTGAAAAAAAATTCGAAAAAAAATTTCGAAAAAAAAATTTCAAAAAAAAAATTCAAAAAAAATTCCAAAAAAAAAATTCAAAAAAAAATTCAAAAAAATTTTCGAAAAAAAAAATTTCAAAAAAAAATTGTTCAAAAAAAAATTTAAAAAAAATTTCAAAAAAAAAAATAAAAAAAAAAATTAAAAAAAATTGAAAAAAAAAAATTTCAAAAAAAAAATTTAAAAAAATTTTCAAAAAATTTTCAAAAAAAAAATTTCAAAAAAAAATTTTCAAAAAAAAATTTTAAAAAAATTTCAAAAAAAAAATAAAAAAAAAAATTTTTAAAAAAATTTCAAAAAAATTTTTGAAAAAAAAAATTCAAAAAAAAAAATTTCCAAAAAAAAATTTAAAAAAATTTCAAAAAAAAAATTTAAAAAAAAATTTAAAAAAAAAATTGAAAAAAAAAATTCGAAAAAAAATTTCGAAAAAAAATTTCGAAAAAAAAATTTCAAAAAAAGAATTCAAAAAAAATTTCAAAAAAATTTTCGAAAAAAAAAATTTCAAAAAAAAAATTTTCAAAAAACATTTAAAAAAAATTTCAAAAAAAAAAATTTAAAAAAAATTGAAAAAAAAATCGAAAAAAAATTTCGAAAAAAAAATTTCGAAAAAAAAAATCAAAAAAAATTTCAAAAAAATTTTCGAAAAAAAAAATTCAAAAAAAAAATTTTTCAAAAAAAAATTTAAAAAAATTACAAAAAAAAAATTTAAAAAAAATTGAAAAAAAAAATCAAAAAAAAAATTCGAAAAAAAAATTTTCAAAAAAAAAAATTCAAAAAAAATTTCAAAAAAATTTTCGAAAAAAAAAATTTCAAAAAAAAAATTAAAAAAAAAATTTAAAAAAAATTACAAAAAAAATTTAAAAAAAAAATTGAAAAAAAAATTGAAAAAAAAAATTCGAAAGAAAATTTCGAAAAAAAAAATTCAAAAAAAAAAAATTAAAATTTCAAAAAAAAAATTTCGAAAAAAAAAATTCAAAAAAAAAATTTTCAAAAAAAATTGAAAAAAATTACAAAAAAAAAAATAAAAAAAAAAATTTAAAAAAAAATTGAAAAAAAAAATTCGAAAAAAAATTTCAAAAAAAAAATTTTAAAAAAAAAATTTAAAAAATTGAAAAAAAAAATTCGAAAAAAAATTTCGAAAAAAAAAATTCAAAAAAAAAATTCAAAAAAAAATTCAAAAAAATTTTCGAAAAAAAAAATTTCAAAAAAAAAATTTTAAAAAAAATTGAAAAAAAAAATTCGAAAAAAAATTTCGAAAAAAAAATTTCAAAAAAAAATTTAAAAAAATTTCAAAACAAAATTTTTGAAAAAAATTGAAAAAAAAAATTCGAAAAAAAATTTCGAAAAAAAATTTCAAAAAAAAAATTTAAAAAAAAAATTTAAAAAAAAATTGAAAAAAAAAATTCTAAAAAAAAATTCGAAAAAAAAATTTCAAAAAAAAAATTCAAAAAAAAATTCAAAAAAATTTTCGAAAAAAAAAATTTCAAAAAAAAAATTGTTCAAAAAAAAATTTCAAAAAAATTTCAAAAAAAAAATAAAAAAAAAAATTTAAAAAAAATTGAAAAAAAAAAAATCGAAAAAAAATTCGAAAAAAAAATTTAAAAAAAAAATTTTCAAAAAAAAATTTTGAAAAAATTTCAAAAAAATTAAAAAAAAAAATTTAAAAAATATTGAAATTCGAAAAAAAAATTCGAAAAAAAAATTTCAAAAAAAAATTCAAAAAAAATTTCAAAAAAATTTTCGAAAAAAAAAAAATTCAAAAAAAAAATTTTCAAAAAAAAAATTAAAAAAATTTCAAAAAAAAATAAAAAAAAAATTTAAAAAAAATTGAAAAAAAAATTCGAAAAAAAATTTCGAAAAAAAAATTTCAAAAAAAATATTCAAAAAATAATTTACAAAAAAAAATTTAAAAAAAATTACAAAAAAAATTTTAAAAAAAATTTAAAGAAAAATTTAAAAAAAAAATTCGAAAGAAAATTTCGAAAAAAAAATTTCAAAAAAAGAAAATTCAAAAAAATTTCAAAAAAATTTTCGAAAAAAAAAATTTCAAAAAAAAATTTTCAAAAAAAAATTTTAAAAAAATTTCAAAAAAAAATTAAAAAAAAAATTTTAAAAAAAATTCGAAAAAAAATTTCGAAAAAAAATTTCAAAAAAAAATTCAAAAAAATTTCAAAAAAATTTTCGAAAAAAAAAAATTTCAAAAAAAAAAATTTTCAAAAAAAAATTGAAAAAAATTACAAAAAAAAATTAAAAAAAAAATTGAAAAAAAAAATTCGAAAAAAAATTTCAAAAAAAAATTGAAAAAAAAAATTCGAAAAAAAATTTCGAAAAAAAAAATTCAAAAAAATTTTCGAAAAAAAAAATTTCAAAAAAAATTTTAAAAAAAATTGAAAAAAAATTCGAAAAAAATTTTCGAAAAAAAATTTCGAAAAAAGAATTTCAAAAAAAAATTTTAAAAAAATTTCAAAAAAAAATTTTTTTAAAAAATTGAAAAAAAAAATCGAAAAAAAATTTCGAAAAAAAAAATTAAAAAAAAAAATTGAAAAAAAAAATTCGAAAAAAAATTTCGAAAAAAAAATTTCAAAAAAAAAATTCAAAAAAAAATTCAAAAAAAATTTCGAAAAAAAAAATTTCAAAAAAAAATTGTTCAAAAAAAATTTCAAAAAAATTACAAAAAAAAAATTAAAAAAAAAAATTTAAAAAAATTGAAAAAAAATTCGAAAAAAAATTTCGAAAAAAAAATTTCAAAAAAAAAATTCAAAAAAAATTCCAAAAAAAAAATTCAAAAAAAAATTCAAAAAAATTTTCGAAAAAAAAAATTTCAAAAAAAAAATTGTTCAAAAAAAAATTTAAAAAAAATTAAAAAAAAAAAAATAAAAAAAAAAATTAAAAAAAATTGAAAAAAAAATTTCGAAAAAAAAATTTCAAAAAAAAAATTAAAAAAAATTTCAAAAAAATTTTCGAAAAAAAATTTCAAAAAAAAATTTTCAAAAAAAAAATTTAAGAAAAATTACAAGAAAAAAATTTAAAAAAAAATTTTAAAAAAAATTGAAAAAAAAAATTCAAAAAAAAATTTCGAAAAAAAAATTTCAAAAAAAAAAATTCAAAAAAAATTTCAAAAAAATTTTCGAAAAAATAATTTCAAAAAAAAAATTTTCAAAAAAAAATTCAAAAAAATTTCAAAAAAAATTTATAAAAAATTTCAAAAAAAAAAATTTAAAAAAAATTTCGAAAAAATTTTCGAAAAAAAATTTCGAAAAAAAAATTTCAAAAAAAAAATTAAAAAAAATTGAAAAAAAAAATTCGAAAAAAAATTTCGAAAAAAAAATTTCAAAAAAAAAATTCAAAAAAAAATTCAAAAAAATTTTCAAAAACAAAAATTAAAAAAAAAAAAATTAAAAAAAAATTTCAAAAAAATTTTCGAAAAAAAAAATTTCAAAAAAAAAATTTTCAAAAAAAAATTTAAAAAAAATTACAAAAAAAAAATTAAAAAAAAAAATTATAAAAAAAAATTTTAAAAAAAATTCGAAAAAAAATTTCGAAAAAAAAATTCAAAAAAAATTTCAAAAAAATTTTCGAAAAAAAAAATTTCAAAAAAATTTTCAAAAAAAAAAATTTAAAAAAAAATTTCGAAAAAAAAATTTAAAAAAAAAATTTCAAAAAAAAATTTTAAAAAAATTTCAAAAAAAAAAATTGAAAAAAAAAATCAAAAAAAAATTTCGAAAAAAAAATTTTCAAAAAAAAAAATTCAAAAAAAATTTCAAAAAAATTTTCGAAAAAAAAATTTCAAAAAAAAAAATTTTCAAAAAAAAATTTAAAAAAAATTACAAAAAAAATTTTAAAAAAAATTTTAAAAAAAATTGAAAAAAAAAATTCGAAAGAAAATTTCGAAAAAAAAATTTCAAAAAAAGAAAATTCAAAAAAAATTTCAAAAAAATTTTCGAAAAAAAAAAATTTCAAAAAAAAATTTTCAAAAAAAAATTTTAAAAAAATTTAAAAAAAAATTAAAAAAAAAATTCGAAAAAAAATTTCGAAAAAAAATTTTCAAAAAAAAATTTTAAAAAAATTTCAAAAAAAAATTTTAAAAAAAATTAAAAAAAAAATTCGAAAAAAAATTTCGAAAAAAAATTTCAAAAAAAAATTCAAAAAAATTTCAAAAAAATTTTCGAAAAAAAAAAAATTTCAAAAAAAAAAATTTTCAAAAAAAAATTGAAAAAAATTACAAAAAAAAAATAAAAAAAAAAATTAAAAAAAAAATTGAAAAAAAAAATTCGAAAAAAAATTTCAAAAAAAAATTTAAAAAAAAAATTTAAAAAAAAATTGAAAAAAAAAATTCGAAAAAAAATTTCGAAAAAAAAAATTCAAAAAAATTTTCGAAAAAAAAATTTCTAAAAAATTTTAAAAAAAATTGAAAAAAAATTCGAAAAAAATTTTCGAAAAAAAATTTCGAAAAAAAAAATTTCAAAAAAAATTTAAAAAAAATTTCAAAAAAAAATTTTTAAAAAGAATTGAAAAAAAAAATTCGAAAAAAAATTTCGAAAAAAAAATTTCAAAAAAAAAATTAAAAAAAATTACAAAAAAAAAATTAAAAAAAAGATTTTAAAAAAATTACAAAAAAAAAAATTCAAAAAAAATTTCAAAAAAAATTTCAATAAAATTTTCGAAAAAAAAAATTTAAAAAAAAAAATTTTCAAAAAAAAATTTAAAAAAAATTACAAAAAAAAAAATTAAAAAAAAAATTTAAAAAAAAATTGAAAAAAAAAATTCGAAAAAAAATTTCAAAAAAAAAAATTCAAAAAAAAATTCAAAAAAATTTTCGAAAAAAAAAATTTCAAAAAAAAAATTGTTCAAAAAAAAAATTCAAAAAAATTTCAAAAAAAAAAAAAAAAAAAATTGAAAAAAAATTGAAAAAAAAAATTCGAAAAAAAAATTCGAAAAAATTTCAAAAAAAAAATTTAAAAAAATATTGAAATTCGAAAAAAAATTTCGAAAAAAAAATTTCAAAAAAAAATTCAAAAAAAAATTCAAAAAAATTTTCGAAAAAAAAAATTTCAAAAAAAAAATTTTCAAAAAAAAATTTAAAAAAATTTCAAAAAAAAAAATAAAAAAAAAATTAAAAAAAATTGAAAAAAAAAATTCGAAAAAAAATTTCGAAAAAAAAATTTCAAAAAAAATTTTCAAAAAAAAATTTTAAAAAAATTTTAAAAAAATTTCAAAAAAATTTCAAAAAAAAAATTTAAAAAAATATTGAAATTCGAAAAAAAATTTCGAAAAAAAAATTTCAAAAAAAAATTCAAAAAAAATTTCAAAAAAATTTTGGAAGAAAAAAATTTCAAAAAAAAAATTTTCAAAGAAAAATTTAAAAAAAATTACAAAAAAAAAAATTTAAAAAAAAATTTAAAGAAAAATTGAAAAAAAAATTCGAAAAAAAAATTTCAAAAAAAAATTCAAAAAAAAATTCAAAAAAAAAATTTCAAAAAAAAAATTTCGAAAAAAATTTCAAAAAATAAATAAAAAAAAAATTTCAAGAAAAAAATAAAAAAAAAATAAAGAATAAAAAAAATTCAAAAAAAATTCAAAAAAAATTCAAAAAAAAAATTTCAAAAAGAAAATTCGAAAACAAATTTCAAAAAAAATTTCGAAAAAATAATTTTCAAAAAAAAAGATTTCAAAAAAAATTTAAAAAAAAAATTCGAAAAAAAATTTCGAAAAAAAAATTTTCAAAAAAAATTCAGAAAAAATTTCCAAAAAAAAAATTTCAAAATCAAAAAGAATAAAAAAAAAATGAAAAGAAATAAAAAATTAAAAAAAATAAAAAAAAATTTAAAAAAAAATTTAAAAAAAATTTTTCAAAAAGAAAATTCGAAAAAAAAATTTTCAAGAAAAAAAAATTTAAAAAAAATTTCAAAAAAATTTTCGAAAAAAAAATTTTTCAAAAAAAAATTAAAAAAAAAAATTTTTAAAAAATTTCAAAAAAAAATTTCTAAAAAAAAATTTAAAAAAAAAATTTTAAAAAAAATTGAAAAAAAAAATTTTCAAAAAAAAATTTAAAAAAAATTTAAAAAAATTTTCAAAAAAAAAATTTCAAAAAAAAATTTTCAAAAAAAAATTTAAAAAAAATTACAAAAAAAAATTAAAAAAAAAATTTAAAGAAAAATTGAAAAAAAAAATTCGAAAGAAAATTTCGAAAAAAAAATTTCAAAAAAAGAAAATTCGAAAAAATTTCAAAAAAATTTTCGAAAAAAAAAATTTCAAAAAAAAATTTTCAAAAAAAAATTTTAAAAAAATTTCAAAAAAAAATTTAAAAAAAATTAAAAAAAAAATTCGAAAAAAAATTTCGAAAGAAAATTTCAAAAAAAAATTCAAAAAAATTTCAAAAAAATTTTCGAAAAAAAAAAAATTTCAAAAAAAAAAATTTTTAAAAAAAATTTAAAAAAATTACAAAAAAAAAAAAAAAAAAAAAAAAAAAAATTGAAAAAAAAAATTCAAAAAAAAATTTCAAAAAAAAATTTAAAAAAAAAATTTAAAAAAAAATTGAAAAAAAAAATTCGAAAAAAAATTTCGAAAAAAAAAATTCAAAAAAATTTTCGAAAAAAAAAATTTCAAAAAAAATTTTTAAAAAAATTGAAAAAAAATTCGAAAAAAATTTTCGAAAAAAAATTTCAAAAAAAAATTTCAAAAAAAAATTTAAAAAAAATTTCAAAAAAAAATTTTTAAAAAAAATTGAAAAAAAAAATCGAAAAAAAATTTCGAAAAAAAAATTTAAAAAAAAAAATTAAAAAAAAAATTGAAAAAAAAAAATTCGAAAAAAAATTTCGAAAAAAAAATTTCAAAAAAAAAATTCAAAAAAAAATTCAAAAAAATTTCAAAAAAAAATTGTTCAAAAAAAAATTTCAAAAAAATTACAAAAAAAAAGTTTAAAAAAAAAATTTAAAAAAATTGAAAAAAAAATTCGAAAAAAAATTCCGAAATAAAAATTTCAAAAAAAAAATTCAAAAAAAATTTCAAAAAAGAAATTCAAAAAAAAATTCAAAAAAATTTTCGAAAAAAAAAATTTCAAAAAAAAAATTGTTCAAAAAAAAATTTAAAAAAAATTACAAAAAAAAAATAAAAAAAAAATTAAAAAAAATTGAAAAAAAAAATTCGAAAAAAAAATTTCAAAAAAAAAATTCAAAAAAAATTTCAAAAAAATTTTCGAAAAAAAATTTCAAAAAAAAATTTTCAAAAAAAAAATTTAAAAAAAATTACAAGAAAAAAAATTTTAAAAAAAATTTAAAAAAAAATTGAAAAAAAAAATTCGAAAAAAAATTTCGAAAAAAAAATTTCAAAAAAAAATTTAAAAAAAATTTCAAAAAAAAATTTTTAAAAAAAATTGAAAAAAAAAATTCGAAAAAAAATTTCGAAAAAAAAATTTCAAAAAAAAAATTTAAAAAAAAAATTAAAAAAAAAATTTAAAAAAAAATTTTAAAAAAAAATTCTAAAAAAAATTTCGAAAAAAAAATTTCAAAAAAAAAAATTCAAAAAAAAATTCAAAAAAATTTTCGAAAAAAAAAATTTCAAAAAAAAATTGTTCAAAAAAAAATTCAAAAAAATTTCAAAAAAAAAAATAAAAAAAAAATTGAAAAAAAATTGAAAAAAAAAATTCGAAAAAAAAATTCGAAAAAATTTCAAAAAAAAAATTTAAAAAAATATTGAAATTCGAAAAAAAATTTCGAAAAAAAAATTTCAAAAAGAAATTCAAAAAAAATTTCAAAAAAATTTTCGAAGAAAAAAATTTCAAAAAAAAAATTTTCAAAAAAAAATTTAAAAAAAATTACAAAAAAAAAATTTAAAAAAAAAAATTGAAGAAAAATTGAAAAAAAATTTCGAAAAAAAAATTTCAAAAAAAAATTCAAAAAAAAATTCAAAAAAAAAATTTCAAAAAAAAAATTTCGAAAAAAATTTCAAAAAATAAATAAAAAAAAAATTTCAAGAAAAAAATCAAAAAAAATAAAAAATAAAAAAAATTCAAAAAAAATTCAAAAAAAATTCAAAAAAAAAATTTCAAAAAGAAAATTCGAAAACAAATTTCAAAAAAAATTTTCGAAAAAATAATTTTCAAAAAAAAAGATTTCAAAAAAAATTTTAAAAAAAAATTCGAAAAAAAATTTCGAAAAAAAAATTTTCAAAAAAAATTCAGAAAAAATTTCCAAAAAAAAAATTTCAAAAACAAAAAAAAATAAAAAAAAAATGAAAAGAAATAAAAAATTAAAAAAAATAAAAAAAAATTTAAAAAAAAATTTAAAAAAACTTTTTCAAAAAGAAAATTCGAAAAAAAAATTTTCAAGAAAAAAAAATTAAAAAAAAATTTCAAAAAAATTTTCGAAAAAAAAATTTTTCAAAAAAAAATTTAAAAAAAAAATTTTTAAAAAATTTCAAAAAATTTTCAAAAAAAAAATTTCAAAAAAAAATTTTCAAAAAAAAATTTAAAAAAAATTACAAAAAAAAATTTTAAAAAAAATTTAAAGAAAAATTGAAAAAAAAATTCGAAAGAAAATTTCGAAAAAAAAATTTCAAAAAAAGAAAATTCAAAAAAATTTCAAAAAAATTTTCGAAAAAAAAAATTTCAAAAAAAAATTTTCAAAAAAAAATTTTAAAAAAATTTCAAAAAAAAATTTAAAAAAAAATTTTAAAAAAAATTCGAAAAAAAATTTCGAAAAAAAATTTCAAAAAAAAATTCAAAAAAATTTCAAAAAAATTTTCGAAAAAAAAAAAATTTCAAAAAAAAAAATTTTCAAAAAAAAATTGAAAAAAATTACAAAAAAAAAATAAAAAAAAATTAAAAAAAAAATTGAAAAAAAAAATTCGAAAAAAAATTTCAAAAAAAAATTGAAAAAAAAAATTCGAAAAAAAATTTCGAAAAAAAAAATTCAAAAAAATTTACGAAAAAAAAAATTTCAAAAAAAATTTAAAAAAAAATTGAAAAAAAATTCGAAAAAAATTTTCGAAAAAAAATTTCGAAAAAAAAATTTCAAAAAAAAATTTTAAAAAAATTTCAAAAAAAAATTTTTAAAAAAAATTGAAAAAAAAAATCGAAAAAAAATTTCGAAAAAAAAAATTCAAAAAAAAAATTAAAAAAAAAAAATTGAAAAAAAAAATTCGAAAAAAAATTTCGAAAAAAAAATTTCAAAAAAAAAATTCAAAAAAAAATTCAAAAAAATTTTCGAAAAAAAAAATTTCAAAAAAAAATTGTTCAAAAAAAAATTTCAAAAAAATTACAAAAAAAAATTTAAAAAAAAAATTTAAAAAAATTGAAAAAAAATTCGAAAAAAAATTTCGAAAAAAAAATTTCAAAAAAAAAATTCAAAAAAAATTCCAAAAAAAAAAATCAAAAAAAAATTCAAAAAAATTTTCGAAAAAAAAAATTTCAAAAAAAAAATTGTTCAAAAAAAAATTTAAAAAAAATTTCAAAAAAAAAATAAAAAAAAAAATTGAAAAAAAAATTGAAAAAAAAATTTCGAAAAAAAAATTTCAAAAAAAAAATTCAAAAAAAATTTCAAAAAAATTTTCGAAAAAAAATTTCAAAAAAAAATTTTCAAAAAAAAAATTTAAAAAAAATTACAAGAAAAAAAATTTAAAAAAAAATTTTAAAAAAAATTGAAAAAAAAAATTCAAAAAAAAATTTCGAAAAAAAAATTTCAAAAAAAAAAATTCAAAAAAAATTTCAAAAAAATTTTCGAAAAAATAATTTCAAAAAAAAAATTTTCAAAAAAAAATTCAAAAAAAATTTAAAAAAAATTTCAAAAAAAAAAATTTAAAAAAAATTTCGAAAAAATTTTCGAAAAAAAAATTCAAAAAAAAATTTTCAAAAAAAAAATTTAAAAAAAATTACAAGAAAAAAAATTTTCAAAAAAATTTTTAAAAAATATTGAAAAAAAAATTCGAAAAAAAATTTCGAAAAAAAAATTTCAAAAAAAAAATTCAAAAAAAATTTCAAAAAAATTTTCAAAAACAAAAATTAAAAAAAAAAAAATTCAAAAAAAATTTCAAAAAAATTTTCGAAAAAAAAAATTTCAAAAAAAAAATTTTCAAAAAAAAATTTAAAAAAAATTACAAAAAAAAAATTAAAAAAAAAAATTATAAAAAAAAATTTAAAAAAAATTCAAAAAAAAATTTCGAAAAAAAAATTCAAAAAAAATTTCAAAAAAATTTTCGAAAAAAAAAATTTCAAAAAAATTTTCAAAAAAAAAATTTAAAAAAAAATTTCGAAAAAAAAATTAAAAAAAAAAATTTCAAAAAAAAATTTTAAAAAAATTTCAAAAAAAAAAATTGAAAAAAAAAATCAAAAAAAAATTTCGAAAAAAAAATTTTCAAAAAAAAAAATTCAAAAAAAATTTCAAAAAAATTTTCGAAAAAAAAATTTAAAAAAAAAAATTTTCAAAAAAAAATTTAAAAAAAATTACAAAAAAAAAATTTTAAAAAAAATTTTAAAAAAAATTGAAAAAAAAATTCGAAAGAAAATTTCGAAAAAAAAATTTCAAAAAAAGAAAATTCAAAAAAAATTTCAAAAAAATTTTCGAAAAAAAAAAATTTCAAAAAAAAATTTCAAAAAAAAATTTTAAAAAAATTTCAAAAAAAAATTTAAAAAAAAATTTTAAAAAAAATTCGAAAAAAAATTTCGAAAAAAAATTTTCAAAAAAAAATTTTAAAAAAATTTCAAAAAAAAATTTAAAAAAAAATTAAAAAAAAAATTCGAAAAAAAATTTCGAAAAAAAATTTCAAAAAAAAATTCAAAAAAATTTCAAAAAAATTTTCGAAAAAAAAAAAATTTCAAAAAAAAAAAATTTCAAAAAAAAATTGAAAAAAATTACAAAAAAAAAATAAAAAAAAAATTAAAAAAAAAATTGAAAAAAAAAATTCGAAAAAAAATTTCAAAAAAAAATTTTAAAAAAAAATTTAAAAAAAATTGAAAAAAAAATTCGAAAAAAAATTTCGAAAAAAAAATTCAAAAAAATTTTCGAAAAAAAAAATTTCTAAAAAAATTTAAAAAAAAATTGAAAAAAAATTCGAAAAAAATTTTCGAAAAAAAATTTCGAAAAAAAAATTTCAAAAAAAAATTTTAAAAAAATTTCAAAAAAAAATTTTTAAAAAAAATTGAAAAAAAAAAATCGAAAAAAAATTTCGAAAAAAAAATTTCAAAAAAAAAATTAAAAAAAAAAATTGAAAAAAAAAAATACGAAAAAAAATTTCGAAAAAAAAATTTCAAAAAAAAAATTCAAAAAAAAATTCAAAAAAATTTTCGAAAAAAAAAATTTCAAAAAAAAATTGTTCAAAAAAAAATTTCAAAAAAATTACAAAAAAAAAATTTGAAAAAAAAATTTAAAAAAATTGAAAAAAAATTCGAAAAAAAATTTCGAAAAAAAAATTTCAAAAAAAAAATTCAAAAAAAATTTCAAAAAAAAAATTCAAAAAAAAATTCAAAAAAATTTTCGAAAAAAAAAATTTCAAAAAAAAAATTGTTCAAAAAAAATTTAAAAAAAATTACAAAAAAAAAAAAAAATTAAAAAAAATTGAAAAAAAAATTTCGAAAAAAAAATTTCAAAAAAAAATTTCAAAAAAAAATTTTCAAAAAAAAAATTTAAAAAAAATTACAAGAAAAAAAATTTTAAAAAAAATTTTAAAAAAAATTGAAAAAAAAAATTCAAAAAAAAAATTCGAAAAAAAAATTTCAAAAAAAAAAATTCAAAAAAAATTTCAAAAAAATTTTCGAAAAAATTTCAAAAAAAAAATTTAAAAAAAATTTCGAAAAAATTTTCGAAAAAAAAATTCAAAAAAAAATTTTCAAAAAAAAAAATTTAAAAAAAATTACAAGAAAAAAAATTTTAAAAATTTTTTTTAAAAAATATTGAAAAAAAAAATTCGAAAAAAAATTTCGAAAAAAAAATTTCAAAAAAAAAATTCAAAAAAAATTTCAAAAAAATTTTCGAAAACAAAAATTTAAAAAAAAAAATTCAAAAAAAATTTCAAAAAAATTTTCGAAAAAAAAAATTTCAAAAAAAAAATTTTCAAAAAAAAATTTAAAAAAAATTCCAAAAAAAAAATTTAAAAAAAAAATTATAAAAAAAAATTTTAAAAAAAATTCGAAAAAAAATTTCGAAAAAAAAATTCAAAAAAAATTTCAAAAAAATTTTCGAAAAAAAAATTTCAAAAAAATTTTCGAAAAAAAAAATTTAACAAAAAATTTCGAAAAAAAAATTTAAAAAAAAAATTTCAAAAAAAAATTTTAAAAAAATTTCAAAAAAAAAAATTTTTAAAAAATTGAAAAAAAAAAATCAAAAAAAAATTTCGAAAAAAAAATTTTCAAAAAAAAAAATTCAAAAAAAATTTCAAAAAAATTTTCGAAAAAAAAATTTTCGAAAAAAAAAATTTCAAAAAAAAAAATTTTCAAAAAAAAATTAAAAAAAAATTACAAAAAAAAATTTTAAAAAAAATTTTAAAAAAAATTGAAAAAAAAATTCGAAAGAAAATTTCGAAAAAAAAATTTCAAAAAAAGAAAATTCAAAAAAAATTTCAAAAAAATTTTCGAAAAAAAAAAATTTCAAAAAAAAATTTTCAAAAAAAAATTTAAAAAAAATTTCAAAAAAAAATTAAAAAAAAAAAATTAAAAAAAATTTTAAAAAAAATTCGAAAAAAAATTTCGAAAAAAAATTTCAAAAAAAAATTCAAAAAAATGTCAAAAAAATTTTCGAAAAAAAAAAATTTCAAAAAAAAAATTGAAAAAAATTACAAAAAAAAAATTTAAAAAAAAAATTTAAAAAAAAATTTTAAAAAAAATTGAAAAAAAAATTCGAAAAAAAGTTTCAAAAAAAAATTAAAAAAAAAATTAAAAAAAATTGAAAAAAAAAATTCGAAAAAAAATTTCGAAAAAAAAAATTAAAAAAAAAAACTCAAAAAAAAATTCAAAAAAATTTTCGAAAAAAATAATTTCAAAAAAAAAATTTAAAAAAAAATTGGAAAAAAAAAATTCGAAAAAAAATTTCGAAAAAAAAATTTCAAAAAAAAATTTAAAAAAAATTTCAAAAAAAAATTTTTAAAAAAAATTGAAAAAAAAAATTCGAAAAAAAATTTCGAAAAAAAAATTTCAAAAAAAAAATTTAAAAAAAAAATTTAAAAAAAAATTTAAAAAAAAAATTCTAAAAAAAATTTCGAAAAAAAATTTCAAAAAAAAAAATTCAAAAAAAAATTCAAAAAAATTTTCGAAAAAAAAAATTTCAAAAAAAAAATTGTTCAAAAAAAAAAAATTCAAAAAAATTTCAAAAAAAAATAAAAAAAAATTTGAAAAAAAATTGAAAAAAAAAATTCGAAAAAAAAATTCGAAAAAATTTCAAAAAAAAAATTTAAAAAAATATTGAAATTCGAAAAAAAATTTCGAAAAAAAAATTTCAAAAAAAAATTCAAAAAAAATTTCAAAAAAATTTTCGAAAAAAAAAATTTCAAAAAAAAAATTTTCAAAAAAAAATTTAAAAAAATTTCAAAAAAAAAAATAAAAAAAAATTTAAAAAAAATTGAAAAAAAAAATTCGAAAAAAAATTTCGAAAAAAAAATTTCAAAAAAAATTTTCAAAAAAAAATTTTAAAAAAATTTAAAAAAAATTTCAAAAAAAAAATTTAAAAAAATATTGAAATTCGAAAAAAATTTTCGAAAAAAAAATTTCAAAAAAAAATTCAAAAAAAATTTCAAAAAAATTTTCGAAGAAAAAAATTTCAAAAAAAAAATTTTCAAAAAAAAATTTAAAAAAAATTACAAAAAAAAAATTTAAAAAAAAAATTTAAAGAAAAATTGAAAAAAAAATTCGAAAAAAAATTTCGAAAAAAAAATTTCAAAAAAAAATTCAAAAAAAAATTCAAAAAAAAAATTTCAAAAAAAAAATTTCGAAAAAAATAAATAAAAAAAAAATTTCATGGAAAAAATCAAAAAAAAATAAAAAAAATTCAAAAAAAATTCAAAAAAAAATTTCAAAAAAAAAATTCGAAAACAAATTTCAAAAAAAATTTTCGAAAAAATAATTTTCAAAAAAAAAGATTTCAAAAAAAATTTAAAAAAAATTTTAAAAAAATTTCAAAAAGAAAATGAAAAAAAAAATTTCAAAAAAAATTTCAAAACGAAAATTTTTCGAAAAAAAATTTCAAAAAAAAATTCGAAAAAAAAATTAATTTTTTTTTTAAAAATCAGAAAAAAATTTAGAAAAAAATATAAAAAAAAATTCAAAAAAAAAGTTTCAAAAAAAATTCAGAGAAAATTTCCAAAAAAAAAAACAAAATTCAAAAAAAAAATAAAAAAAATAAGAAATAAAAAAAAAAATTTGAAAAAAAAAAATAAAAAAAAAAATTTCGAAAAGAAAATTAAAAAAAAATCAAAAGAAAATTTAAAAAAAATTTTAATAAAAATTTTTAAAAAAATTTTTAAAAAAATCATGAAGAAAATTAAAAAAAAAAAATTGAAAAACAAAAATTTTCAAAAAGAAAATTAAAAAAAAAATAAAAAAATTAAAAATTTAAAAAAAAATTGAAAAAAAAAAATAAAAAAAAAATTTTTAAAAAAAATTCAAAAAAATTTTCAAAAAGAAAAGTCGAAAAAAAAATTTCAAAAAAAAATTGAAAAAAAGCCCAAAAAAAATTTCAAAAAAATTTTCAAAAGAAAAAAATTTCGAAAAAAAACTTTCAAAAAAAATAGAAACAAAATTCAAAAAAAATTTTCAAAACAAAATTTTCAAAAAAAAAATTTTCCAAACAAAATTTTCAAAAAAAAATTTTTCAAAAAAAAATAATTTCCAAAAAAATGAAAAAAAATTTTAAAAAAATTTCAAAAAGAAAACCGATGACTGAAAATTGAGAATATCTTTTCTCTGGAGAAAAAAATTTGGAAAAAAATAAAAAAAAAATTCAAAAAAAAATTTTAAAAAAAACTGTCAAAAAAATTTTCAAAAGAAAAAAATTTCGGAAAAAACTTCCCAAAAAAATTCAAAAAAAAAAATTTCGAAAAAAAATTCAAAAAAAACTTGAAAAAATTAATTCAAAAAAAATTTACAAAAAAAAAATAAATAAAAAAATTCGAAAAAAATATTTTCAAAAAAAAAATTAAAAAAAAAGTTTCAAAAAAAATTCAGAAAAAATTTCCAAAAAAAAAATAAAAAAAAAAAAATTTTCAATAAAAAAATTTAAAAAAATAAAAAATATATATATAAAAAAAATCAAAAAAAATTTAAAGAAAAAATTTTAAAAAAAAACTTCAAAAAGAAAATTTTAAAAAAATAAAAAAAAAAAATTCATGAAGAAAATTAAAAAAAAATTTCAAAAAAAAAAATTTCAAAAAATTTTTTTAAAAAAATAGGAAAAAAAAATTTCATGAAGAAAATTTTGAAAAAAAATTTCAAAAAAAACTTTCCAAAAAAACTTTCCAAAAAAAATTTTAAAAAAAATTAAAAAAAAATTTCAAAACGAAAATTTTTCGAAAAAAAAAATTTCAAAAAAAAAATTTTCAAAAAAAAATTTAAAAAAAATTTCAAAAAAAAATTTAAAAAAAATTCAAAAAAAATTTTGAATGAAAAAATAAAAAAAAATTAAGATAAAAATTATCAAAAAATTTTCAAAAAAAAAATACAAATGAAATTTTTCAAAAAAAAAAATTTTCTAAAAAAATCAAGAAAAATGGAAAAAAAATTTTTCAAAACGAAATTTTCAATAAAAAAATTTTCAAAAAAAATTAATTTTCAAAAAAATTTAAAAAAATTCAAAAAAAAATTCAAAACGAAAATATTCAAAAAAAAATTTCGAAAAAAAACTTTCAAAAAAAAATTCAAAAAAATTTCAAAAAAATTTTCGAAAAAAAAAATTTCAAAAAAAAAATTTTTCAAAAAAAAAATTTAAAAAAAATTTCAAAAAAAATTAAAAAAAAAAAAAAAATTCGAAAAAAAAAATTTTCAAGAAAAAAAAATAAAAAAAAAATTTAAAAAAAATTTCAAAAAAAAAATTTTCAAAAAAAATTTTTAAAAAAATTTTAAAAAAAATTCGAAAAAAAATTTCGAAAAAAAAATTTTCAAAAAAAATTCAGAAAAAATTTCCAAAAAAAAAATTTCAAAAACAAAAAAAAATAAAAAAAAATGAAAAGAAATAAAAAATTAAAAAATAAAAAAAAAATTAAAAAAAAATTTTTCAAAAAGAAAATTCGAAAAAAAAATTTTCAAGAAAAAAAATTTAAAAAAAATTTCAAAAAAATTTTCGAAAAAAAAAATTTTCAAAAAGAAAATTCGAAAAAAAAATTTTCAAGAAAAAAAAATTTAAAAAAAATTTCAAAAAAATTTTCAAAAAAAAATTTAAAAAAAAAAATTTTTAAAAAATTAAAAAAAAAAATTCTAAAAAAAAATTAAAAAAAAAATTTTAAAAAAAATTGAAAAAAAAAATTTTCAAAAAAAAAATTTAAAAAAATTTTCAAAAAATTTTCAAAAAAAAATTTTCAAAAAAAAATTTTAAAAAAATTTCAAAAAAAAAATAAAAAAAAAAATTTTTAAAAAAATTTCAAAAAAATTTTTGAAAAAAAAAATTCAAAATAAAAAATTTTCAAAAAAAAATTTAAAAAAATTTCAAAAAAAAAATTAAAAAAAAAATTAAAAAAAAAATTGAAAAAAAAAATTCGAAAAAAAATTTCGAAAAAAAATTTCGAAAAAAAAATTTCAAAAAAAGAATTCAAAAAAAATTTCAAAAAAATTTTCGAAAAAAAAAATTTCAAAAAAAAAATTTTCAAAAAACATTTAAAAAAAATTTCAAAAAAAAAAATGTAAAAAAAAAAAATTTAAAAAAAATTGAAAAAAAAATCGAAAAAAAATTTCGAAAAAAAAAATTCAAAAAAAAAATTTTTCAAAAAAAAATTTAAAAAAATTACAAAAAAAAAATTTAAAAAAAATTGAAAAAAAAAATCAAAAAAAAAATTCGAAAAAAAAATTTTCAAAAAAAAAAATTCAAAAAAAATTTCAAAAAAATTTTCGAAAAAAAAAATTTCAAAAAAAAATTAAAAAAAAAATTTCAAAAAAATTTTCGAAAAAAAAAAATTTCAAAAAAAAAAATTTTCAAAAAAAAATTTAAAAAAAATTACAAAAAAAAATTTAAAAAAAAAATTGAAAAAAAAATTGAAAAAAAAAATTCGAAAGAAAATTTCGAAAAAAAAATTTCAAAAAAAAAAAATTAAAATTTCAAAAAAAAATTTCGAAAAAAAAAATTCAAAAAAAAAAATTTTCAAAAAAAATTGAAAAAAATTACAAAAAAAAAATTTAAAAAAAAATTTAAAAAAAAATTGAAAAAAAAAATTCGAAAAAAAATTTCAAAAAAAAAATTTTAAAAAAAAATTAAAAAAAATTGAAAAAAAAAATTCGAAAAAAAATTTCGAAAAAAAAAATTCAAAAAAAAAATTCAAAAAAAAATTCAAAAAAATTTTCGAAAAAAAAAATTTCAAAAAAAAAAATTTTAAAAAAAATTGAAAAAAAAAATTCGAAAAAAAATTTCGAAAAAAAAATTTCAAAAAAAAATTTAAAAAAATTTCAAAACAAAATTTTTGAAAAAAATTGAAAAAAAAAATTCGAAAAAAAATTTCGAAAAAAAAATTTCAAAAAAAAATTTAAAAAAATTACAAAAAAAAAATTAAAAAAAAAATTTAAAAAAAAATTTAAAAAAAAATTGAAAAAAAAATTCGAAAAAAAGTTTCAAAAAAAAAATTAAAAAAAAAAATTAAAAAAAATTGAAAAAAAAAATTCGAAAAAAAATTTCGAAAAAAAAAATTGAAAAAAAAAACTCAAAAAAAAATTCAAAAAAATTTTCGAAAAAAATAATTTCAAAAAAAAAATTAAAAAAAAAATTGAAAAAAAAAAATTCGAAAAAAATTTCGAAAAAAAAATTTCAAAAAAAAATTTAAAAAAAATTTCAAAAAAAAATTTTAAAAAAAAATTGAAAAAAAAAATTCGAAAAAAAATTTCGAAAAAAAAATTTCAAAAAAAAAATTTAAAAAAAAAATTAAAAAAAAAATTTAAAAAAAAAATTCTAAAAAAAAATTCGAAAAAAAATTTCAAAAAAAAAAATTCAAAAAAAAATTCAAAAAAATTTTCGAAAAAAAAAATTTCAAAAAAAAAATTGTTCAAAAAAAAAATTCAAAAAAATTTCAAAAAAAAATAAAAAAAAATTTGAAAAAAAATTGAAAAAAAAAATTCGAAAAAAAAATTCGAAAAAATTTCAAAAAAAAAATTTAAAAAAATATTGAAATTCGAAAAAAAATTTCGAAAAAAAAATTTCAAAAAAAAATTCAAAAAAAATTTTCGAAAAAAAAAATTTCAAAAAAAAAATTTTCAAAAAAAAATTTAAAAAAATTTCAAAAAAAAAATTAAAAAAAAATTTAAAAAAAATTGAAAAAAAAAATTCGAAAAAAAATTTCGAAAAAAAAATTTCAAAAAAAATTTTCAAAAAAAAATTTTAAAAAAATTTAAAAAAAATTTCAAAAAAAAAATTTAAAAAAATATTGAAATTCGAAAAAAATTTTCGAAAAAAAAATTTCAAAAAAAAATTCAAAAAAAATTTCAAAAAAATTTTCGAAGAAAAAAATTTCAAAAAAAAAATTTTCAAAAAAAAATTTAAAAAAAATTACAAAAAAAAAATAAAAAAAAAAAATTTAAAGAAAAATTGAAAAAAAAATTCGAAAAAAAATTTCGAAAAAAAAATTTCAAAAAAAAATTCAAAAAAAAATTCAAAAAAAAAATTTCAAAAAAAAAATTTCGAAAAAAATAAATAAAAAAAAAATTTCAAGGAAAAAATCAAAAAAAAATAAAAAAAATTCAAAAAAAATTCAAAAAAAAATTTCAAAAAGAAAATTCGAAAACAAATTTCAAAAAAAATTTTCGAAAAAATAATTTTCAAAAAAAAAAGATTTCAAAAAAAATTTAAAAAAAATTTTAAAAAAATTTCAAAAAAAATTTCAAAACGAAAATTTTTCGAAAAAAAATTTCAAAAAAAAATTCGAAAAAAAAATTAATTATTTTTTTAAAAATCAGAAAAAAATTTAGAAAAAAATATAAAAAAAAATTCAAAAAAAAAGTTTCAAAAAAAATTCAGAGAAAATTTCCAAAAAAAAAAACAAAATTCAAAAAAAAAATAAAAAAAATAAGAAATAAAAAAAAATTTGAAAAAAAAAATTTAAAAAAAAATTTCGAAAAGAAAATTAAAAAAAAAAATCAAAAGAAAATTTAAAAAAAATTTTAATAAAAATTTTTAAAAAAATTTTAAAAAAAATCATGAAGAAAATAAAAAAAAAAAAATTGAAAAACAAAAATTTTCAAAAAGAAAATTTAAAAAAAAATAAAAAAATTAAAAATTTAAAAAAAAATTGAAAAAAAAAAAATAAAAAAAAAATTTTAAAAAAAAATTCAAAAAAATTTTCAAAAAGAAAAGTCGAAAAAAAAATTTCAAAAAAAAATTGAAAAAAAGCCCAAAAAAAATTTCAAAAAAATTTTCAAAAGAAAAAAATTTCGAAAAAAAACTTTCAAAAAAAATAGAAACAAAATTCAAAAAAAATTTTCAAAACAAAATTTTCAAAAAAAAAATTTTCCAAACAAAATTTTCAAAAAAAATTTTTCAAAAAAAAATAATTTCCAAAAAAATGAAAAAAAATTTTAAAAAAATTTCAAAAAGAAAACCGATGACTGAAAATTGAGAATATCTTTTCTCTGGAGAAAAAAATTTCGAAAAAAATAAAAAAAAAATTCAAAAAAAAATTTTAAAAAAAACTGTCAAAAAAATTTTCAAAAGAAAAAAATTTCGGAAAAAACTTCCCAAAAAAATTCAAAAAAAAAAATTTCGAAAAAAAATTCAAAAAAAACTTGAAAAAATTAATTCAAAAAAAATTTACAAAAAAAAAAATAAATAAAAAAATTCGAAAAAAATATTTTCAAAAAAAAATTAAAAAAAAAGTTTCAAAAAAAATTCAGAAAAAATTTCCAAAAAAAAAATAAAAAAAAAAAAATTTTCAATAAAAAAATTTAAAAAAATAAAAAAAATATATATAAAAAAAATCAAAAAAAATTTTCAAAAGGAAAATTAAAGAAAAAATTTAAAAAAAAAAACTTCAAAAAGAAAATTTTAAAAAAATAAAAAAAAAAAATTCATGAAGAAAATTAAAAAAAAATTTCAAAAAAAAAAATTTCAAAAAATTTTTTTAAAAAAATAGGAAAAAAAAATTTCATGAAGAAAATTTTGAAAAAAAATTTCAAAAAAAACTTTCCAAAAAAACTTTCCAAAAAAAATTTTAAAAAAAATTTAAAAAAAATTTCAAAACGAAAATTTTTCGAAAAAAAAAATTTCAAAAAAAAAATTTTCAAAAAAAAATTTAAAAAAAATTTCAAAAAAAAATTTTAAAAAAATTCAAAGAAAATTTTGAATGAAAAAATAAAAAAAAATTAAGATAAAAATTATCAAAAAATTTTCAAAAAAAAAATACAAATGAAATTTTTCAAAAAAAAAAATTTTCTAAAAAAATCAAGAAAAATAGAAAAAAAATTTTTCAAAACGAAATTTTCAATAAAAAAATTTTCAAAAAAAATTAATTTTCAAAAAAATTTGAAAAAATTCAAAAAAAAATTCAAAACGAAAATATTCAAAAAAAAATTTCGAAAAAAAACTTTCAAAAAAAAATTCAAAAAAAATTTCAAAAAAATTTTCGAAAAAAAAAATTTCAAAAAAAAAAATTTTCAAAAAAAAAATTTAAAAAAAATTTCAAAAAAAATTAAAAAAAAAAAAAAAAAAATTCGAAAAAAAAAATTTTCAAGAAAAAAAAATAAAAAAAAAATTTAAAAAAAATTTCAAAAAAAAAATTTTCAAAAAAAATTTTTAAAAAAATTTAAAAAAAAATTCGAAAAAAAATTTCGAAAAAAAAATTTTCAAAAAAAATTCAGAAAAAATTTCCAAAAAAAAAATTTCAAAAACAAAAAAAAATAAAAAAAAAATGAAAAGAAATAAAAAATTAAAAAATAAAAAAAAAATTAAAAAAAAATTTTTCAAAAAGAAAATTCGAAAAAAAAATTTTCAAGAAAAAAAATTTAAAAAAAATTTCAAAAAAATTTTGGAAAAAAAAAATTTTCAAAAAAAAATTAAAAAAAAAAAATTTTAAAAAATTTTAAAAAAAAATTCTAAAAAAAAATTAAAAAAAAAATTTTAAAAAAAATTGAAAAAAAAAAATTTCAAAAAAAAAAATTAAAAAAATTTTCAAAAAATTTTCAAAAAAAAAATTTCAAAAAAAAATTTTCAAAAAAAAATTTTAAAAAAATTTCAAAAAAAAAATAAAAAAAAAAATTTTTAAAAAAATTTCAAAAAAATTTTTGAAAAAAAAAATTCAAAAAAAAAAATTTTCAAAAAAAAATTTAAAAAAATTTCAAAAAAAAAATTTAAAAAAAAATTTAAAAAAAAAATTGAAAAAAAAATTCGAAAAAAAATTTCGAAAAAAAATTTCGAAAAAAAAATTTCAAAAAAAGAATTCAAAAAAAATTTCAAAAAAATTTTCGAAAAAAAAAATTTCAAAAAAAAAATTTTCAAAAAACATTTAAAAAAAATTTCAAAAAAAAAAATTTAAAAAAAATTGAAAAAAAAATCGAAAAAAAATTTCGAAAAAAAAATTTCGAAAAAAAAAATCAAAAAAAATTTCAAAAAAATTTTCGAAAAAAAAAATTCAAAAAAAAAATTTTTCAAAAAAAAATTTAAAAAAATTACAAAAAAAAAATTAAAAAAAAATTGAAAAAAAAATCAAAAAAAAAATTCGAAAAAAAAATTTTCAAAAAAAAAAATTCAAAAAAAATTTCAAAAAAATTTTCGAAAAAAAAAATTTCAAAAAAAAAATTAAAAAAAAAATTTCAAAAAAATTTTCGAAAAAAAAAAATTTCAAAAAAAAAAATTTTCAAAAAAAAATTTAAAAAAAATTACAAAAAAAATTTAAAAAAAAAATTGAAAAAAAAATTGAAAAAAAAAATTCGAAAGAAAATTTCGAAAAAAAAATTTCAAAAAAAAAAAATTAAAATTTCAAAAAAAAATTTCGAAAAAAAAAATTCAAAAAAAAAAATTTTCAAAAAAAATTGAAAAAAATTACAAAAAAAAAAATTAAAAAAAAAATTTAAAAAAAAATTGAAAAAAAAAATTCGAAAAAAAATTTCAAAAAAAAAATTTAAAAAAAAAATTAAAAAAAATTGAAAAAAAAAAATTCGAAAAAAAATTTCGAAAAAAAAAATTCAAAAAAAAAATTCAAAAAAAAATTCAAAAAAATTTTCGAAAAAAAAAATTTCAAAAAAAAAATTTTAAAAAAAATTGAAAAAAAAAATTCGAAAAAAAATTTCGAAAAAAAAATTTCAAAAAAAAATTTAAAAAAATTTCAAAACAAAATTTTTGAAAAAAATTGAAAAAAAAAATTCGAAAAAAAATTTCGAAAAAAAAATTTCAAAAAAAAAATTTAAAAAAAAAATTTAAAAAAAAATTGAAAAAAAAAATTCTAAAAAAAAATTCGAAAAAAAAATTTCAAAAAAAAAATTCAAAAAAAAATTCAAAAAAATTTTCGAAAAAAAAAATTTCAAAAAAAAAATTGTTCAAAAAAAAATTTCAAAAAAATTTCAAAAAAAAAATAAAAAAAAAAATTTAAAAAAAATTGAAAAAAAAAAAATCGAAAAAAAATTCGAAAAAAAAATTTAAAAAAAAAATTTTCAAAAAAAAATTTTGAAAAAATTTCAAAAAAATTTAAAAAAAAAAATTTAAAAAATATTGAAATTCGAAAAAAAAATTCGAAAAAAAAATTTCAAAAAAAAATTCAAAAAAAATTTCAAAAAAATTTTCGAAAAAAAAAAAATTCAAAAAAAAAATTTTCAAAAAAAAAATTAAAAAAATTTCAAAAAAAAATAAAAAAAAAATTTAAAAAAAATTGAAAAAAAAATTCGAAAAAAAATTTCGAAAAAAAAATTTCAAAAAAAATATTCAAAAAATAATTTACAAAAAAAAATTTAAAAAAAATTACAAAAAAAAATTTTAAAAAAAATTTAAAGAAAAATTGAAAAAAAAAATTCGAAAGAAAATTTCGAAAAAAAAATTTCAAAAAAAGAAAATTCAAAAAAATTTCAAAAAAATTTTCGAAAAAAAAAATTTCAAAAAAAAATTTTCAAAAAAAAATTTTAAAAAAATTTCAAAAAAAAATTTAAAAAAAAATTTTAAAAAAAATTCGAAAAAAAATTTCGAAAAAAAATTTCAAAAAAAAATTCAAAAAAATTTCAAAAAAATTTTCGAAAAAAAAAAATTTCAAAAAAAAAAATTTTCAAAAAAAAATTGAAAAAAATTACAAAAAAAAATTTAAAAAAAAATTGAAAAAAAAATTCGAAAAAAAATTTCAAAAAAAAATTGAAAAAAAAAATTCGAAAAAAAATTTCGAAAAAAAAAATTCAAAAAAATTTTCGAAAAAAAAAATTTCAAAAAAAATTTTAAAAAAAATTGAAAAAAAATTCGAAAAAAATTTTCGAAAAAAAATTTCGAAAAAAAAATTTCAAAAAAAAATTTTAAAAAAATTTCAAAAAAAAATTTTTAAAAAAAATTGAAAAAAAAAACCGAAAAAAAATTTCGAAAAAAAAAATTAAAAAAAAAAAATTGAAAAAAAAAATTCGAAAAAAAATTTCGAAAAAAAAATTTCAAAAAAAAAATTCAAAAAAAAATTCAAAAAAAATTTCGAAAAAAAAAATTTCAAAAAAAAATTGTTCAAAAAAAATTTCAAAAAAATTACAAAAAAAAAATTAAAAAAAAAAATTTAAAAAAATTGAAAAAAAATTCGAAAAAAAATTTCGAAAAAAAAATTTCAAAAAAAAAATTCAAAAAAAATTCCAAAAAAAAAATTCAAAAAAAAATTCAAAAAAATTTTCGAAAAAAAAAATTTCAAAAAAAAAATTGTTCAAAAAAAAATTTAAAAAAAATTTCAAAAAAAAAATTCGAAAAAAAAATTCGAAAAAATTTCAAAAAAAAAATTTAAAAAAATATTGAAATTCGAAAAAAAATTTCGAAAAAAAAATTTCAAAAAAAAATTCAAAAAAAATTTCAAAAAAATTTTCGAAAAAAAAAATTTCAAAAAAAAAATTTTCAAAAAAAAATTTAAAAAAATTTCAAAAAAAAAATTAAAAAAAAATTTAAAAAAAATTGAAAAAAAAAATTCGAAAAAAAAATTCGAAAAAATTTTCAAAAAAAAATTTTAAAAAATTTCAAAAAAAAAATTAAAAAAAAATTTAAAAAAAATTGAAAAAAAAAATTCGAAAAAAAATTTCGAAAAAAAAATTTCAAAAAAAATTTTCAAAAAAAAATTTTAAAAAAATTTAAAAAAAATTTCAAAAAAAAAATTTAAAAAAATATTGAAATTCGAAAAAAATTTTCGAAAAAAAAATTTCAAAAAAAAATTCAAAAAAAATTTCAAAAAAATTTTCGAAGAAAAAAATTTCAAAAAAAAAATTTTCAAAAAAAAATTTAAAAAAAATTACAAAAAAAAAATAAAAAAAAAAAATTTAAAGAAAAATTGAAAAAAAAATTCGAAAAAAAATTTCGAAAAAAAAATTTCAAAAAAAAATTCAAAAAAAAATTCAAAAAAAAAATTTCAAAAAAAAAATTTCGAAAAAAATAAATAAAAAAAAAATTTCAAGGAAAAAATCAAAAAAAAATAAAAAAAATTCAAAAAAAATTCAAAAAAAAATTTCAAAAAGAAAATTCGAAAACAAATTTCAAAAAAAATTTTCGAAAAAATAATTTTCAAAAAAAAAAGATTTCAAAAAAAATTTAAAAAAAATTTTAAAAAAATTTCAAAAAAAATTTCAAAACGAAAATTTTTCGAAAAAAAATTTCAAAAAAAAATTCGAAAAAAAAATTAATTTTTTTTTTAAAAATCAGAAAAAAATTTAGAAAAAAATATAAAAAAAAATTCAAAAAAAAAGTTTCAAAAAAAATTCAGAGAAAATTTCCAAAAAAAAAAACAAAATTCAAAAAAAAAATAAAAAAAATAAGAAATAAAAAAAAATTTGAAAAAAAAAATTTAAAAAAAAATTTCGAAAAGAAAATTAAAAAAAAAAATCAAAAGAAAATTTAAAAAAAATTTTAATAAAAATTTTTAAAAAAATTTTAAAAAAAATCATGAAGAAAATTTAAAAAAAAAAATTGAAAAACAAAAATTTTCAAAAAGAAAATTTAAAAAAAAATAAAAAAATTAAAAATTTAAAAAAAAATTGAAAAAAAAAAAATAAAAAAAAAATTTTAAAAAAAAATTCAAAAAAATTTTCAAAAAGAAAAGTCGAAAAAAAAATTTCAAAAAAAAATTGAAAAAAAGCCCAAAAAAAATTTCAAAAAAATTTTCAAAAGAAAAAAATTTCGAAAAAAAACTTTCAAAAAAAATAGAAACAAAATTCAAAAAAAATTTTCAAAACAAAATTTTCAAAAAAAAAATTTTCCAAACAAAATTTTCAAAAAAAATTTTTCAAAAAAAAATAATTTCCAAAAAAATGAAAAAAAATTTTAAAAAAATTTCAAAAAGAAAACCGATGACTGAAAATTGAGAATATCTTTTCTCTGGAGAAAAAAATTTCGAAAAAAATAAAAAAAAAATTCAAAAAAAAATTTTAAAAAAAACTGTCAAAAAAATTTTCAAAAGAAAAAAATTTCGGAAAAAACTTCCAAAAAAAATTCAAAAAAAAAAATTTCGAAAAAAAATTCAAAAAAAACTTGAAAAAATTAATTCAAAAAAAATTTACAAAAAAAAAAATAAATAAAAAAATTCGAAAAAAATATTTTCAAAAAAAAATTAAAAAAAAAGTTTCAAAAAAAATTCAGAAAAAATTTCCAAAAAAAAAATAAAAAAAAAAAAATTTTCAATAAAAAAATTTAAAAAAATAAAAAAAATATATATAAAAAAAATCAAAAAAAATTTTCAAAAGGAAAATTAAAGAAAAAATTTAAAAAAAAAAACTTCAAAAAGAAAATTTTAAAAAAATAAAAAAAAAAAATTCATGAAGAAAATTAAAAAAAAATTTCAAAAAAAAAAATTTCAAAAAATTTTTTTAAAAAAATAGGAAAAAAAAATTTCATGAAGAAAATTTTGAAAAAAAATTTCAAAAAAAACTTTCCAAAAAAACTTTCCAAAAAAAATTTTAAAAAAAATTTAAAAAAAATTTCAAAACGAAAATTTTTCGAAAAAAAAAATTTCAAAAAAAAAATTTTCAAAAAAAAATTTAAAAAAAATTTCAAAAAAAAATTTTAAAAAAATTCAAAGAAAATTTTGAATGAAAAAATAAAAAAAAATTAAGATAAAAATTATCAAAAAATTTTCAAAAAAAAAATACAAATGAAATTTTTCAAAAAAAAAAATTTTCTAAAAAAATCAAGAAAAATAGAAAAAAAATTTTTCAAAACGAAATTTTCAATAAAAAAATTTTCAAAAAAAATTAATTTTCAAAAAAATTTGAAAAAATTCAAAAAAAAATTCAAAACGAAAATATTCAAAAAAAAATTTCGAAAAAAAACTTTCAAAAAAAAATTCAAAAAAAATTTCAAAAAAATTTTCGAAAAAAAAAATTTCAAAAAAAAAAATTTTCAAAAAAAAAATTTAAAAAAAATTTCAAAAAAAATTAAAAAAAAAAAAAAAAAATTCGAAAAAAAAAATTTTCAAGAAAAAAAAATAAAAAAAAAATTTAAAAAAAATTTCAAAAAAAAAATTTTCAAAAAAAATTTTTAAAAAAATTTAAAAAAAAATTCGAAAAAAAATTTCGAAAAAAAAATTTTCAAAAAAAATTCAGAAAAAATTTCCAAAAAAAAAATTTCAAAAACAAAAAAAAATAAAAAAAAAATGAAAAGAAATAAAAAATTAAAAAATAAAAAAAAAATTAAAAAAAAATTTTTCAAAAAGAAAATTCGAAAAAAAAATTTTCAAGAAAAAAAATTTAAAAAAAATTTCAAAAAAATTTTGGAAAAAAAAAATTTTCAAAAAAAAATTAAAAAAAAAAAATTTTAAAAAATTTAAAAAAAAAATTCTAAAAAAAAATTAAAAAAAAAATTTTAAAAAAAATTGAAAAAAAAAAATTTCAAAAAAAAAAATTAAAAAAATTTTCAAAAAATTTTCAAAAAAAAAATTTCAAAAAAAAATTTTCAAAAAAAAATTTTAAAAAAATTTCAAAAAAAAAATAAAAAAAAAATTTTTAAAAAAATTTCAAAAAAATTTTTGAAAAAAAAAATTCAAAAAAAAAAATTTTCAAAAAAAAATTTAAAAAAATTTCAAAAAAAAAATTTAAAAAAAAATTTAAAAAAAAAATTGAAAAAAAAATTCGAAAAAAAATTTCGAAAAAAAATTTCGAAAAAAAAATTTCAAAAAAAGAATTCAAAAAAAATTTCAAAAAAATTTTCGAAAAAAAAAATTTCAAAAAAAAAATTTTCAAAAAACATTTAAAAAAAATTTCAAAAAAAAAAATTTAAAAAAAATTGAAAAAAAAATCGAAAAAAAATTTCGAAAAAAAAATTTCGAAAAAAAAAATCAAAAAAAATTTCAAAAAAATTTTCGAAAAAAAAAATTCAAAAAAAAAATTTTTCAAAAAAAAATTTAAAAAAATTACAAAAAAAAAATTAAAAAAAAATTGAAAAAAAAATCAAAAAAAAAATTCGAAAAAAAAATTTTCAAAAAAAAAAATTCAAAAAAAATTTCAAAAAAATTTTCGAAAAAAAAAATTTCAAAAAAAAAATTAAAAAAAAAATTTCAAAAAAATTTTCGAAAAAAAAAAATTTCAAAAAAAAAAATTTTCAAAAAAAAATTTAAAAAAAATTACAAAAAAAATTTAAAAAAAAAATTGAAAAAAAAATTGAAAAAAAAAATTCGAAAGAAAATTTCGAAAAAAAAATTTCAAAAAAAAAAAATTAAAATTTCAAAAAAAAATTTCGAAAAAAAAAATTCAAAAAAAAAAATTTTCAAAAAAAATTGAAAAAAATTACAAAAAAAAAAATTAAAAAAAAAATTTAAAAAAAAATTGAAAAAAAAAATTCGAAAAAAAATTTCAAAAAAAAAATTTAAAAAAAAAATTAAAAAAAATTGAAAAAAAAAAATTCGAAAAAAAATTTCGAAAAAAAAAATTCAAAAAAAAAATTCAAAAAAAAATTCAAAAAAATTTTCGAAAAAAAAAATTTCAAAAAAAAAATTTTAAAAAAAATTGAAAAAAAAAATTCGAAAAAAAATTTCGAAAAAAAAATTTCAAAAAAAAATTTAAAAAAATTTCAAAACAAAATTTTTGAAAAAAATTGAAAAAAAAAATTCGAAAAAAAATTTCGAAAAAAAAATTTCAAAAAAAAAATTTAAAAAAAAAATTTAAAAAAAAATTGAAAAAAAAAATTCTAAAAAAAAATTCGAAAAAAAAATTTCAAAAAAAAAATTCAAAAAAAAATTCAAAAAAATTTTCGAAAAAAAAAATTTCAAAAAAAAAATTGTTCAAAAAAAAATTTCAAAAAAATTTCAAAAAAAAAATAAAAAAAAAAATTTAAAAAAAATTGAAAAAAAAAAATCGAAAAAAAATTCGAAAAAAAAATTTAAAAAAAAAATTTTCAAAAAAAAATTTTGAAAAAATTTCAAAAAAATTTAAAAAAAAAAATTTAAAAAATATTGAAATTCGAAAAAAAAAATTCGAAAAAAAAATTTCAAAAAAAAATTCAAAAAAAATTTCAAAAAAATTTTCGAAAAAAAAAAAATTCAAAAAAAAAATTTTCAAAAAAAAAATTAAAAAAATTTCAAAAAAAAATAAAAAAAAAATTTAAAAAAAATTGAAAAAAAAATTCGAAAAAAAATTTCGAAAAAAAAATTTCAAAAAAAATATTCAAAAAATAATTTACAAAAAAAAATTTAAAAAAAATTACAAAAAAAAATTTTAAAAAAAATTTAAAGAAAAATTGAAAAAAAAAATTCGAAAGAAAATTTCGAAAAAAAAATTTCAAAAAAAGAAAATTCAAAAAAATTTCAAAAAAATTTTCGAAAAAAAAAATTTCAAAAAAAAATTTTCAAAAAAAAATTTTAAAAAAATTTCAAAAAAAAATTTAAAAAAAAATTTTAAAAAAAATTCGAAAAAAAATTTCGAAAAAAAATTTCAAAAAAAAATTCAAAAAAATTTCAAAAAAATTTTCGAAAAAAAAAAATTTCAAAAAAAAAAATTTTCAAAAAAAAATTGAAAAAAATTACAAAAAAAAATTTAAAAAAAAATTGAAAAAAAAATTCGAAAAAAAATTTCAAAAAAAAATTGAAAAAAAAAATTCGAAAAAAAATTTCGAAAAAAAAAATTCAAAAAAATTTTCGAAAAAAAAAATTTCAAAAAAAATTTTAAAAAAAATTGAAAAAAAATTCGAAAAAAATTTTCGAAAAAAAATTTCGAAAAAAAAATTTCAAAAAAAAATTTTAAAAAAATTTCAAAAAAAAATTTTTAAAAAAAATTGAAAAAAAAAACCGAAAAAAAATTTCGAAAAAAAAAATTAAAAAAAAAAAATTGAAAAAAAAAATTCGAAAAAAAATTTCGAAAAAAAAATTTCAAAAAAAAAATTCAAAAAAAAATTCAAAAAAAATTTCGAAAAAAAAAATTTCAAAAAAAAATTGTTCAAAAAAAATTTCAAAAAAATTACAAAAAAAAAATTAAAAAAAAAAATTTAAAAAAATTGAAAAAAAATTCGAAAAAAAATTTCGAAAAAAAAATTTCAAAAAAAAAATTCAAAAAAAATTCCAAAAAAAAAATTCAAAAAAAAATTCAAAAAAATTTTCGAAAAAAAAAATTTCAAAAAAAAAATTGTTCAAAAAAAAATTTAAAAAAAATTTCAAAAAAAAAATAAAAAAAAAAATTAAAAAAAATTGAAAAAAAAATTTCGAAAAAAAAATTTCAAAAAAAAAATTAAAAAAAATTTCAAAAAAATTTTCGAAAAAAAATTTCAAAAAAAAATTTTCAAAAAAAAAATTTAAGAAAAATTACAAGAAAAAAAATTAAAAAAAAAATTTTAAAAAAAATTGAAAAAAAAAATTCAAAAAAAAATTTCGAAAAAAAAATTTCAAAAAAAAAAATTCAAAAAAAATTTCAAAAAAATTTTCGAAAAAATAATTTCAAAAAAAAAATTTTCAAAAAAAAATTCAAAAAAAATTTCAAAAAAAATTTATAAAAAATTTCAAAAAAAAAAATTTAAAAAAAATTTCGAAAAAATTTTCGAAAAAAAAATTCAAAAAAAAATTTTCAAAAAAAAAATTTAAAAAAAATTACAAGAAAAAAAATTTTAAAAAAAATTTTTAAAAAATATTGAAAAAAAAAATTCGAAAAAAAATTTCGAAAAAAAAATTTCAAAAAAAAAATTCAAAAAAAATTTCAAAAAAATTTTCAAAAACAAAAATTAAAAAAAAAAAAATTCAAAAAAAATTTCAAAAAAATTTTCGAAAAAAAAAATTTCAAAAAAAAAATTTTCAAAAAAAAATTTAAAAAAAATTACAAAAAAAAAATTTAAAAAAAAAATTATAAAAAAAAATTTTAAAAAAAATTCGAAAAAAAATTTCGAAAAAAAAATTCAAAAAAAATTTCAAAAAAATTTTCGAAAAAAAAAATTTCAAAAAAATTTTCAAAAAAAAAAATTTAAAAAAAAATTTCGAAAAAAAAATTTAAAAAAAAAATTTCAAAAAAAAATTTTAAAAAAATTTCAAAAAAAAAAATTGAAAAAAAAAATCAAAAAAAAATTTCGAAAAAAAAATTTTCAAAAAAAAAAATTCAAAAAAAATTTCAAAAAAATTTTCGAAAAAAAAATTTCAAAAAAAAAAATTTTCAAAAAAAAATTTAAAAAAAATTACAAAAAAAATTTTAAAAAAAATTTTAAAAAAAATTGAAAAAAAAAATTCGAAAGAAAATTTCGAAAAAAAAATTTCAAAAAAAGAAAATTCAAAAAAAATTTCAAAAAAATTTTCGAAAAAAAAAAATTTCAAAAAAAAATTTTCAAAAAAAAATTTTAAAAAAATTTAAAAAAAAATTAAAAAAAAAATTCGAAAAAAAATTTCGAAAAAAAATTTTCAAAAAAAAATTTTAAAAAAATTTCAAAAAAAAATTTTAAAAAAAATTTAAAAAAAAATTCGAAAAAAAATTTCGAAAAAAAATTTCAAAAAAAAATTCAAAAAAATTTCAAAAAAATTTTCGAAAAAAAAAAATTTCAAAAAAAAAAATTTTCAAAAAAAAATTGAAAAAAATTACAAAAAAAAAATTAAAAAAAAAATTAAAAAAAAAATTGAAAAAAAAAATTCGAAAAAAAATTTCAAAAAAAAATTTAAAAAAAAAATTTAAAAAAAAATTGAAAAAAAAAATTCGAAAAAAAATTTCGAAAAAAAAAATTCAAAAAAATTTTCGAAAAAAAAAATTTCTAAAAAAATTTAAAAAAAAATTGAAAAAAAATTCGAAAAAAATTTTCGAAAAAAAATTTCGAAAAAAAAATTTCAAAAAAAAATTTAAAAAAATTTCAAAAAAAAATTTTTAAAAAAAATTGAAAAAAAAAATCGAAAAAAAATTTCGAAAAAAAAATTTCAAAAAAAAAATTAAAAAAAAAAATTGAAAAAATAAATACGAAAAAAAATTTCGAAAAAAAAATTTCAAAAAAAAAATTCAAAAAAAAATTCAAAAAAATTTTCGAAAAAAAAAATTTCAAAAAAAAATTGTTCAAAAAAAAATTTCAAAAAAATTACAAAAAAAAAATTTGAAAAAAAAATTTAAAAAAATTGAAAAAAAATTCGAAAAAAAATTTCGAAAAAAAAATTAAAAAAAAAAAATTCAAAAAAAATTTCAAAAAAAAAATTCAAAAAAAAATTCAAAAAAATTTTCGAAAAAAAAAATTTCAAAAAAAAAATTGTTCAAAAAAAAATTTAAAAAAAATTACAAAAAAAAAATTTTAAAAAAAAATTTAAAGAAAAATTGAAAAAAAATTTCGAAAAAAAAATTTCAAAAAAAAATTCAAAAAAAAATTCAAAAAAAAAATTTCAAAAAACAAATTTCGAAAAAAATTTCAAAAAATAAATAAAAAAAAATTTCAAGAAAAAAATCAAAAAAAAATAAAAAATAAAAAAAATTCAAAAAAAATTCAAAAAAAATTCAAAAAAAAAATTTCAAAAAGAAAATTCGAAAACAAATTTCAAAAAAAATTTTCGAAAAAATAATTTTCAAAAAAAAAGATTTCAAAAAAAATTAAAAAAAAAAATTCGAAAAAAAATTTCGAAAAAAAAATTTTCAAAAAAAATTCAGAAAAAATTTCCAAAAAAAAAATTTCAAAAACAAAAAAAAATAAAAAAAAAATGAAAAGAAATAAAAAATTAAAAAAAATAAAAAAAAATTAAAAAAAAAATTTAAAAAAAATTTTTCAAAAAGAAAATTCGAAAAAAAAAATTTCAAGAAAAAAAAATTAAAAAAAAATTTCAAAAAAATTTTCGAAAAAAAAATTTTTCAAAAAAAAATTTAAAAAAAAATTTTTTAAAAAATTTCAAAAAATTTTCAAAAAAAAAATTTAAAAAAAAAATTTTCAAAAAAAAATTTAAAAAAAATTACAAAAAAAATTACAAAAAAAATTTTAAAAAAAATTTAAAGAAAAATTGAAAAAAAAAATTCGAAAGAAAATTTCGAAAAAAAAATTTCAAAAAAAGAAAATTCAAAAAAATTTCAAAAAAATTTTCGAAAAAAAAAATTTCAAAAAAAAATTTTCAAAAAAAAATTTTAAAAAAATTTCAAAAAAAAATTTAAAAAAAAATTTAAAAAAAAATTCGAAAAAAAATTTCGAAAAAAAATTTCAAAAAAAAATTCAAAAAAATTTCAAAAAAATTTTCGAAAAAAAAAAATTTCAAAAAAAAAAATTTTCAAAAAAAAATTGAAAAAAATTACAAAAAAAAAATAAAAAAAAATTTAAAAAAAAATTGAAAAAAAAAATTCGAAAAAAAATTTCAAAAAAAAATTGAAAAAAAAAATTCGAAAAAAAATTTCGAAAAAAAAAATTCAAAAAAATTTTCGAAAAAAAAAATTTCAAAAAAAATTAAAAAAAAAATTGAAAAAAAATTCGAAAAAAATTTTCGAAAAAAAATTTCGAAAAAAAAATTTCAAAAAAAAATTTTAAAAAAATTTCAAAAAAAAATTTTTAAAAAAAATTGAAAAAAAAAAATCGAAAAAAAATTTCGAAAAAAAAAATTCAAAAAAAAAATTAAAAAAAAAAATTGAAAAAAAAAATTCGAAAAAAAATTTCGAAAAAAAAATTTCAAAAAAAAAATTCAAAAAAAAATTCAAAAAAATTTTCGAAAAAAAAAATTTCAAAAAAAAATTGTTCAAAAAAAAATTTCAAAAAAATTACAAAAAAAAATTAAAAAAAAAAATTTAAAAAAATTGAAAAAAAATTCGAAAAAAAATTTCGAAAAAAAAATTTCAAAAAAAAAATTCAAAAAAAATTCCAAAAAAAAAATTCAAAAAAAAATTCAAAAAAATTTTCGAAAAAAAAAATTTCAAAAAAAAAATTGTTCAAAAAAAAATTTAAAAAAAATTTCAAAAAAAAAATAAAAAAAAAAATTAAAAAAAATTGAAAAAAAAATTTCGAAAAAAAAATTTCAAAAAAAAAATTCAAAAAAAATTTCAAAAAAATTTTCGAAAAAAAATTTCAAAAAAAAATTTTCAAAAAAAAAATTTAAAAAAAATTACAAGAAAAAAAATTTAAAAAAAAATTTTAAAAAAAATTGAAAAAAAAAATTCAAAAAAAAATTTCGAAAAAAAAATTTGAAAAAAAAAATTCAAAAAAAATTTCAAAAAAATTTTCGAAAAAATAATTTCAAATAAAAAATTTTCAAAAAAAAATTCAAAAAAAATTTCAAAAAAAATTTAAAAAAAATTTCAAAAAAAAAAATTTAAAAAAAATTTCGAAAAAATTTTCGAAAAAAAAATTCAAAAAAAAATTTTCAAAAAAAAAATTTAAAAAAAATTACAAGAAAAAAAATTTAAAAAAAAATTTTTAAAAAATATTGAAAAAAAAAATTCGAAAAAAAATTTCGAAAAAAAAATTTCAAAAAAAAAAATCAAAAAAAATTTCAAAAAAATTTTCAAAAACAAAAATTTAAAAAAAAAAAATTCAAAAAAAATTTCAAAAAAATTTTCGAAAAAAAAAATTTCAAAAAAAAAATTTTCAAAAAAAAATTTAAAAAAAATTACAAAAAAAAATTTTAAAAAAAAAATTATAAAAAAAAATTTTAAAAAAAATTCGAAAAAAAATTTCGAAAAAAAAATTCAAAAAAAATTTCAAAAAAATTTTCGAAAAAAAAAATTTCAAAAAAATTTTCAAAAAAAAAAATTTAAAAAAAAATTTCGAAAAAAAAATTAAAAAAAAAAATTTCAAAAAAAAATTTTAAAAAAATTTCAAAAAAAAAATTGAAAAAAAAAATTAAAAAAAAATTTCGAAAAAAAAATTTTCAAAAAAAAAAATTCAAAAAAAATTTCAAAAAAATTTTCGAAAAAAAAATTTAAAAAAAAAAAATTTTCAAAAAAAAATTTAAAAAAAATTACAAAAAAAAATTTTAAAAAATTTTTTTAAAAAAATTGAAAAAAAAATTCGAAAGAAAATTTCGAAAAAAAAATTTCAAAAAAAGAAAATTCAAAAAAAATTTCAAAAAAATTTTCGAAAAAAAAAAATTTCAAAAAAAAATTTTCAAAAAAAAATTTTAAAAAAATTTCAAAAAAAAATTTAAAAAAAAATTAAAAAAAAAATTCGAAAAAAAATTTCGAAAAAAAATTTTCAAAAAAAAATTTTAAAAAAATTTAAAAAAAAAATTTAAAAAAAAATTAAAAAAAAAATTCAAAAAAATTTCAAAAAAATTTTCGAAAAAAAAAAAATTTCAAAAAAAAAAATTTTCAAAAAAAAATTGAAAAAAATTACAAAAAAAAAATAAAAAAAAAATTAAAAAAAAAATTGAAAAAAAAAATTCGAAAAAAAATTTCAAAAAAAAATTTTAAAAAAAAATTAAAAAAAAAATTGAAAAAAAAATTCGAAAAAAAATTTCGAAAAAAAAAATTCAAAAAAATTTTCGAAAAAAAAAAATTCTAAAAAAATTTTAAAAAAAATTGAAAAAAAATTCGAAAAAAATTTTCGAAAAAAAATTTCGAAAAAAAAATTTCAAAAAAAAATTTAGAAAAAAATTTCAAAAAAAAATTTTTAAAAAAAATTGAAAAAAAAAAATCGAAAAAAAATTTCGAAAAAAAAATTTCAAAAAAAAAATAAAAAAAAAAATTGAAAAAAAAAATACGAAAAAAAATTTCGAAAAAAAAATTTCAAAAAAAAAATTCAAAAAAAAATTCAAAAAAAATTTCGAAAAAAAAAATTTCAAAAAAAAATTGTTCAAAAAAAAATTTCAAAAAAATTACAAAAAAAAAATTTGAAAAAAAAATTTAAAAAAATTGAAAAAAAATTCGAAAAAAAATTTCGAAAAAAAAATTTCAAAAAAAAAATTCAAAAAAAATTTCAAAAAAAAAATTCAAAAAAAAATTCAAAAAAATTTTCGAAAAAAAAAATTTCAAAAAAAAAATTGTTCAAAAAAAAATTTAAAAAAAATTACAAAAAAAAAATTTAAAAAAAAATTAAAAAAAATTGAAAAAAAAATTTCGAAAAAAAAATTTCAAAAAAAAAATTCAAAAAAAATTTCAAAAAAATTTTCGAAAAAAAATTTCAAAAAAAAATTTTCAAAAAAAAAATTTAAAAAAAATTACAAGAAAAAAAATTTTAAAAAAAATTTTAAAAAAAATTGAAAAAAAAAATTCAAAAAAAAATTTCGAAAAAAAAATTTCAAAAAAAAAATTCAAAAAAAATTTCAAAAAAATTTTCGAAAAAATAATTTCAAAAAAAAAATTTTCAAAAAAAAAATTCAAAAAAAATTTCAAAAAAAATTTTAAAAAAATTTCAAAAAAAAAAAATTTAAAAAAAATTTCGAAAAAATTTTCGAAAAAAAAATTCAAAAAAAATTTTCAAAAAAAAAATTTAAAAAAAATTACAAGAAAAAAAATTTAAAAAAAAAAATTTTAAAAAATATTGAAAAAAAAAATTCGAAAAAAAATTTCGAAAAAAAAATTTCAAAAAAAAAATTCAAAAAAAATTTCAAAAAAATTTTCGAAAACAAAAATTAAAAAAAAAAAAATTCAAAAAAAATTTCAAAAAAATTTTCGAAAAAAAAAATTTCAAAAAAAAATTTTCAAAAAAAAATTTAAAAAAAATTACAAAAAAAAAATTTAAAAAAAAAATTATAAAAAAAAATTTTAAAAAAAATTCGAAAAAAAATTTCGAAAAAAAAATTCAAAAAAAATTTCAAAAAAATTTTCGAAAAAAAAAATTTCAAAAAAATTTTCGAAAAAAAAAATTTAACAAAAAATTTCGAAAAAAAAATTTAAAAAAAAAATTTCAAAAAAAAATTTCAAAAAAAAATTTTAAAAAAATTTCAAAAAAAAATTATTTTTAAAAAATTGAAAAAAAAAATCAAAAAAAAATTTCGAAAAAAAAATTTTCAAAAAAAAAAATTCAAAAAAAATTTCAAAAAAATTTTCGAAAAAAAAATTTTCGAAAAAAAAAATTTCAAAAAAAAAATTTTCAAAAAAAAATTTAAAAAAAATTACAAAAAAAAAATTTAAAAAAAAAATTATAAAAAAAAATTTTAAAAAAAATTCGAAAAAAAATTTCGAAAAAAAAATTCAAAAAAAATTTCAAAAAAATTTTCGAAAAAAAAAATTTCAAAAAAATTTTCGAAAAAAAAAATTTAACAAAAAATTTCGAAAAAAAAATTTTAAAAAAAAATTTCAAAAAAAAATTTCAAAAAAAAATTTTAAAAAAATTTCAAAAAAAAATTATTTTTAAAAAATTGAAAAAAAAAATCAAAAAAAAATTTCGAAAAAAAAATTTTCAAAAAAAAAAATTCAAAAAAAATTTCAAAAAAATTTTCGAAAAAAAAAAATTTCAAAAAAAAATTTTCAAAAAAAAATTTAAAAAAAATTTCAAAAAAAAATTAAAAAAAAAAATTAAAAAAAATTTTAAAAAAAATTCGAAAAAAAATTTCGAAAAAAAATTTCAAAAAAAAATTCAAAAAAATGTCAAAAAAATTTTCGAAAAAAAAAAATTTCAAAAAAAAAATTGAAAAAAATTACAAAAAAAAAATTAAAAAAAAAAATTTAAAAAAAAATTTAAAAAAAAATTGAAAAAAAAATTCGAAAAAAAGTTTCAAAAAAAAAAATTTAAAAAAAAATTAAAAAAAATTGAAAAAAAAAATTCGAAAAAAAATTTCGAAAAAAAAAATTCAAAAAAAAAACTCAAAAAAAAATTCAAAAAAATTTTCGAAAAAAATAATTTCAAAAAAAAAATTTAAAAAAAAATTGAAAAAAAAAAATTCGAAAAAAAATTTCGAAAAAAAAATTTCAAAAAAAAATTTAAAAAAAATTTCAAAAAAAAATTTTTAAAAAAAATTGAAAAAAAAAATCGAAAAAAAATTTCGAAAAAAAAATTTCAAAAAAAAAATTTAAAAAAAAAATTTAAAAAAAAATTTAAAAAAAAAATTCTAAAAAAAATTTCGAAAAAAAATTTCAAAAAAAAAAATTCAAAAAAAAATTCAAAAAAATTTTCGAAAAAAAAAATTTCAAAAAAAAATTGTTCAAAAAAAAAAATTCAAAAAAATTTCAAAAAAAAAATAAAAAAAAATTTGAAAAAAAATTGAAAAAAAAAATTCGAAAAAAAAATTCGAAAAAATTTCAAAAAAAAAATTTAAAAAAATATTGAAATTCGAAAAAAAATTTCGAAAAAAAAATTTCAAAAAAAAATTCAAAAAAAATTTCAAAAAAATTTTCGAAAAAAAAAATTTCAAAAAAAAAATTTTCAAAAAAAAATTTAAAAAAATTTCAAAAAAAAAAATAAAAAAAAATTTAAAAAAAATTGAAAAAAAAAATTCGAAAAAAAATTTCGAAAAAAAAATTTCAAAAAAAATTTTCAAAAAAAAATTTTAAAAAAATTTAAAAAAAATTTCAAAAAAAAAATTTAAAAAAATATTGAAATTCGAAAAAAATTTTCGAAAAAAAAATTTCAAAAAAAAATTCAAAAAAAATTTCAAAAAAATTTTCGAAGAAAAAAATTTCAAAAAAAAAATTTTCAAAAAAAAATTTAAAAAAAAATAAATAAAAAAAAAATTTCAAGGAAAAAATCAAAAAAAAATAAAAAAAATTCAAAAAAAATTCAAAAAAAAATTTCAAAAAGAAAATTCGAAAACAAATTTCAAAAAAAATTTTCGAAAAAATAATTTTCAAAAAAAAAGATTTCAAAAAAAATTTAAAAAAAATTTTAAAAAAATTTCAAAAAGAAAATGAAAAAAAAAATTTCAAAAAAAATTTCAAAACGAAAATTTTTCGAAAAAAAATTTCAAAAAAAAATTCGAAAAAAAAATTAATTTTTTTTTTTTAAATCAGAAAAAAATTTAGAAAAAAATATAAAAAAAAATTCAAAAAAAAAGTTTCAGAAAAAATTCAGAGAAAATTTCCAAAAAAAAAAAACAAAATTCAAAAAAAAAAAATTTTCAAAAAAAAATTTAAAAAAATTTCAAAAAAAAAATTAAAAAAAAAATTAAAAAAAAAATTGAAAAAAAAAATTCGAAAAAATATTTCGAAAAAAAATTTCGAAAAAAAAATTTCAAAAAAAAAATTCAAAAAAAATTTCAAAAAAATTTTCGAAAAAAAAAATTTCAAAAAAAAAATTTTCAAAAAAAAATTAAAAAAAAATTTAAAAAAAAAAATGTAAAAAAAAAAAATTTAACAAAAATTGAAAAAAAAAATCGAAAAAAAATTTCGAAAAAAAAATTTCGAAAAAAAAATTCAAAAAAAATTTCAAAAAAATTTTCGAAAAAAAAAATTTCAAAAAAAAAATTTTCAAAAAAAAATTTAAAAAAATTACAAAAAAAATATTTAAAAAAAAAAATTTAAAAAAAATTGAAAAAAAAAATCAAAAAAAAATTTCGAAAAAAAAATTTTCAAAAAAAAAAATTCAAAAAAAATTTCAAAAAAATTTTCGAAAAAAAAAATTTCAAAAAAAAAATAAAAAAAAATTTCAAAAAAAATTTTCGAAAAAAAAAATTTCAAAAAAAAAATTTTCAAAAAAAAATTTAAAAAAAATTACAAAAAAAAAATTAAAAAAAAAAATTGAAAAAAAAATTGAAAAAAAAAATCGAAGGAAAATTTCGAAAAAAAAATTTCAAAAAAAAAAATTCAAAAAAAATTTCAAAAAAAATTTTCGAAAAAAAAAATTCAAAAAAAAAAAATTTTCAAAAAAAAATTGAAAAAAATTACAAAAAAAAAAATTAAAAAAAAAAAATTTAAAAAAAAATTGAAAAAAAAAATCGAAAAAAAATGTAAAAAAAAAAATTTAAAAAAAAATTAAAAAAAATTGAAAAAAAAATTCGAAAAAAAATTTCGAAAAAAAAAATTAAAAAAAAAAATTCAAAAAAAAATTCAAAAAAAAATTCAAAAAAATTTTCGAAAAAAAAAATTTAGAAAAAAAAATTTTAAAAAAAAATGAAAAAAAAAATTCGAAAAAAAATTTCGAAAAAAAAAATTCAAAAAAAAATTTCAAAAAAATTTCAAAAAAAAATTTTTTAAAAAAATTGAAAAAAAAATTCGAAAAAAAATTTCGAAAAAAAAATTTCAAAAAAAAAAATTAAAAAAAAAATTTAAAAAAAAATTGAAAAAAAAAATTCGAAAAAAAATTTCAAAAAAAAAATTTTAAAAAAAAATTTTAAAAAATTGAAAAAAAAAATTCAAAAAAAAATTTCGAAAAAAAAAATTCAAAAAAAAAATTCAAAAAAAAATTCAAAAAAATTTTCGAAAAAAAAAATTTCAAAAAAAAAATTTTAAAAAAATTTCAAAACAAAATTTTTGAAAAAAATTGAAAAAAAAAATACGAAAAAAAATTTCGAAAAAAAAATTTCAAAAAAAAAATTAAAAAAAAAAAATTTAAAAAAAAATTGAAAAAAAAAAATTCTAAAAAAAAATTCGAAAAAAAAATTTCAAAAAAAAAATTCAAAAAAAAATTCTAAAAAATTTTCGAAAAAAAAAATTTCAAAAAAAAAATTGTTCAAAAAAAAATTTCAAAAGAATTTCAAAAAAAAAATAAAAACAAAATTTAAAAAAAATTGAAAAAAAAAATCGAAAAAAAATTCGAAAAAAAAATTTAAAAAAAAAATTTTCAAAAAAAAATTTTGAAAAAATTTCAAAAAAATTAAAAAAAAAAAATTTAAAAAATATTGAAATTCGAAAAAAAATTTCGAAAAAAAAATTTCAAAAAAAAATTCAAAAAAAATTTCAAAAAAATTTTCGAAAAAAAAAAAATTCAAAAAAAAAATTTTCAAAAAAAAATTTAAAAAAATTTCAAAAAAAAATAAAAAAAACATTTAAAAAAAATTGAAAAAAAAATTCGAAAAAAAATTTCGAAAAAAAAATTTCAAAAAAAAAATTTAAAAAAATATTGAAATTCGAAAAAAAATTTCGAAAAAAAAATTTCAAAAAAAAATTCAAAAAAAATTTCAAAAAAATTTTCGAAGAAAAAAATTTCAAAAAAAAAAATTTTCAAAACAAAATTTTAAAAAAAATACAAAAAAAAATTTAAAAAAAAATTTAAAGAAAAATTGAAAAAAAAATTCAAAAAAAAATTCGAAAAAAAAATTTCAAAAAAAAAATTCAAAAAAAAAATTCAAAAAAAAAATTTCAAAAAAAAAAATTCGAAAAAAATTTCAAAAAATAAATAAAAAAAAATTTTCAAGAAAAAAATCAAAAAAAAAATGAAAAATAAAAAAAATTCAAAAAAAATTCAAAAAAAAAATTTCAAAAAGAAAATTCGAAAACAAATTTCAAAAAAAATTTTCGAAAAAATAATTTTCAAAAAAAAAGATTTCAAAAAAAATTTTAAAAAAATTTTAAAAAAATTTCAAAAAGAAATTAAAAAAAAAAATTTCAAAAAAAATTTCAAAACGAAAATTTTTCGAAAAAAAATTTCAAAAAAAAATTCGAAAAAAAAATTAATTTTTTTTTTTTTTAAATCAGAAAAAAATTTAGAAAAAAATATAAAAAAAATTCAAAAAAAAAGTTTCAAAAAAAATTCAGAGAAAATTTCCAAAAAAAAAATAAAATTCAAAAAAAAAATAAAAAAAATAAAAAATAAAAAAAAAAATTGAAAAAAAAAATTAAAAAAAAAATTTCGAAAAGAAAATTAACAAAAAAAAATCAAAAGAAAATTTTTAAAAAAATTTAATAAAAATTTTTAAAAAAATTTTAAAAAAAAAATTCGAAAAAAAATTTCGAAAAAAAAATTTTCAAAAAAAATTCAGAAAAAATTTCCAAAAAAAAAATTTCAAAAACAAAAAAAAATTTCAAAAACAAAAAAAAATAAAAAAAAATGAAAAGAAATAAAGAATTTAAAAAAAATAAAAAAAATTTTAAAAAAAATAAAAAAAAAAATTTTCAAAAAGAAAATTCGAAAAATAAATTTTCAAGAAAAAAAAATTTAAAAAAAATTTCAAAAAAATTTTCAAAAAAAAATTTTAAAAAAAAATTTTTAAAAAATTTCAAAATAAAATTTCTAAAAAAAAATTTAAAAAAAAATTAAAAAAAAAATTTCAAAAAAAAATTTTCAAAAAAAAATTTTAAAAAAATTTCAAAAAAAAAATTAAAAAAAAAAATTTTAAAAAAAATTTTAAAAAAATTTTTGAAAAAAAAAATTTCAAAAAAAAAAATTTTCAAAAAAAAATTTAAAAAAATTTCAAAAAAAAAATTAAAAAAAAAAATAAAAAAAAAAAATTGAAAAAAAAAATTCGAAAAAAAATTTCGAAAAAAATTTTCGAAAAAAAAAATTTCAAAAATAAAATTAAAAAAAAAAAATTTAAAAAAAATTAAAAAAAAAATTTAAAAAAATTGAAAAAAAAAATCGAAAAAAAATTTCGAAAAAAAAATTTCGAAAAAAAATTCAAAAAAAATTTCAAAAAAATTTTCGAAAAAAAAAATTTCAAAAAAAAAA
Source organism: Chrysolina oricalcia (assembly GCA_944452925.2). NCBI lineage: Eukaryota > Metazoa > Arthropoda > Insecta > Coleoptera > Chrysomelidae > Chrysolina > Chrysolina oricalcia. The sequence goes on along the minus strand of OX101815.2, from coordinate 37,435,999 downwards.
TTTTTCAGAAAAAAATTTAAAAAAATTACAAAAAAAAAATTAAAAAAAAAATTTCAAAAAAAATTTCGAAAAAAAAATTTTCAAAAAAAAAATTCAAAAAAAATTTCAAAAAAATTTTCGAAAAAAAAAAATTCGAAAAAAAAATAAAAAAAAAATTTCAAAAAAATTTTCGAAAAAAAAAATTTCAAAAAAAAAAACTTCAAAAAAAAATTCAAAAAAAATTTCAAAAAAAAAATTTAAAAAAAAATTTAAAAAAATTGAAAAAAAAAATTCGAAAAAAATTTCGAAAAAAAAAAATTCAAAAAAAAATTCAAAAAAATTTTCGAAAAAAAAAATTTCAAAAAAAAAATTTTAAAAAAAATTGAAAAAAAAAATTCGAAAAAAAAATTCGAAAAAAAAATTCGAAAAAAAAATTAAATTTTTTTTTTAAATCAGAAAAAAATTTAGAAAAAAATATAAAAAAAAATTCAAAAAAAAAGTTTCAAAAAAAATTCAGAGAAAATTTCCAAAAAAAAAAAATAAAATTAAAAAAATAAATAAAAAAAATAAAAAATAAAAAAAAAATTGAAAAAAAAATTTAAAAAAAAAATTTTAAAAAAAATTTCAAAAAAATTTTTGAAAAAAAAAATTTCAAAAAAAAAAATTTTCAAAAAAAAATTTAAAAAAATTTCAAAAAAAAAATTAAAAAAAAAATTTAAAAAAAAATTGAAAAAAAAAAATTCGAAAAAAAATTTCGAAAAAAAATTTCGAAAAAAAAATTTCAAAAAAAAAATTCAAAAAAAATTTCAAAAAAATTTTCGAAAAAAAAAATTTCAAAAAAAAAATTTTCAAAAAAAAATTAAAAAAAAATTTCAAAAAAAAAATGTAAAAAAAAAAAATTTAACAAAAATTGAAAAAAAAAATCGAAAAAAAATTTCGAAAAAAAAATTTCGAAAAAAAAATTCAAAAAAAATTTCAAAAAAATTTTCGAAAAAAAAAATTTCAAAAAAAAAATTTTCAAAAAAAAATTTAAAAAAATTACAAAAAAAATATTTAAAAAAAAAAATTTAAAAAAAATTGAAAAAAAAAATCAAAAAAAAATTTCGAAAAAAAAATTTTCAAAAAAAAAAATTCAAAAAAAATTTCAAAAAAATTTTCGAAAAAAAAAATTTCAAAAAAAAAATAAAAAAATATTTCAAAAAAATTTTCGAAAAAAAAAATTTCAAAAAAAAAATTTTCAAAAAAAAATTTAAAAAAAATTACAAAAAAAAAATTTAAAAAAAAAATTGAAAAAAAAATTGAAAAAAAAAATCGAAGGAAAATTTCGAAAAAAAAATTAAAAAAAAAAAAAATTCAAAAAAAATTTCAAAAAAAATTTTCGAAAAAAAAAATTCAAAAAAAAAAAAATTTCAAAAAAAAATTGAAAAAAATTACAAAAAAAAAAATTAAAAAAAAAATTTAAAAAAAAATTGAAAAAAAAAATCGAAAAAAAATTTAAAAAAAAAAAATTAAAAAAAAATTAAAAAAAATTGAAAAAAAAATTCGAAAAAAAATTTCGAAAAAAAAAATTCAAAAAAAAAATTCAAAAAAAAATTCAAAAAAATTTTCGAAAAAAAAAATTTAGAAAAAAAATTTTTAAAAAAAAATGAAAAAAAAAATTCGAAAAAAAATTTCGAAAAAAAAAATTCAAAAAAAAATTTAAAAAAAATTTCAAAAAAAAATTTTTTAAAAAAATTGAAAAAAAAAATCGAAAAAAAATTTCGAAAAAAAAATTTCAAAAAAAAAATTTAAAAAAAAAATTTAAAAAAAAATTGAAAAAAAAAATTCTAAAAAAAATTTCGAAAAAAAAATTTCAAAAAAAAAATTCAAAAAAAAATTCAAAAAAATTTTCGAAAAAAAAAAATTTCAAAAAAAAAATTGTTCAAAAAAAAATTTCAAAAAAATTTCAAAAAAAAAATAAAAAAAAAAAATTAAAAAAAAATTGAAAAAAAAAATTCGAAAAAAAAATTCGAAAAAAAAATTTAAAAAAAAAATTTTCAAAAAAAAATTTAAAAAAAATTTCAAAAAAATTTCAAAAAAAAAATTTAAAAAAATATTGAAATTCGAAAAAAAATTTCGAAAAAAAAATTTCAAAAAAAATTCAAAAAAAATTTCAAAAAAATTTCAAAAAAAAAATTTCGAAAAAAATTTCAAAAAATAAATAAAAAAAAAATTTCAAGAAAAAAATAAAAAAAAAATGAAAAATGAAAAAAATTCAAAAAAAATTCAAAAAAAAAATTTCAAAAAGAAAATTCGAAAACAAATTTCAAAAAAAATTTTCGAAAAAATAATTTTCAAAAAAAAAGATTTCAAAAAAAATTTTAAAAAAATTTAAAAAAAATTTCAAAAAGAAAATGAAAAAAAAAATTTGAAAAAAAATTTCAAAACAAAAATTTTTCGAAAAAAAATTTCAAAAAAAAATTCGAAAAAAAAATTAAATTTTTTTTTAAATCAGAAAAAAATTTAGATTAAAATATAAAAAAAAATTCAAAAAAAAAGTTTCAAAAAAAATTCAGAGAAAATTTCCAAAAAAAAAAATAAAATTCAAAAAAAAAAAATAAAAAAAATAAAAAATAAAAAAAAAATTGAAAAAAAAAATTAAAAAAAAAATTTCGAATAGAAAATTTAAAAAAAAATCAAAAGAAAATTAAAAAAAAATTTTAATAAAAATTTTTAAAAAAATTTTAAAAAAAATCATGAAGAAAATTAAAAAAAAAATTGAAAAACAAAAATTTTCAAAAAGAAAATTAAAAAAAAATAAAAAAATAAAAAATTTAAAAAAAAATTGAAAAAAAAAATAAAAAAAAAATTTAAAAAAAAAATTCAAAAAAATTTTCAAAAAGAAAAGTCGAAAAAAAAATTTTCAAAAAAAAATTTTTAAAAAATTTCAAAAAAAAATAAAAAAAAAAAATTTTAAAAAAAATTTCAAAAAAATTTTTGAAAAAAAAAATTTCAAAAAAAAAAATTTTCAAAAAAAAATTTAAAAAAATTTCAAAAAAAAAATTTAAAAAAAAATTTAAAAAAAAATTGAAAAAAAATAATTCGAAAAAAAATTTCGAAAAAAAATTTCGAAAAAAAAATTTCAAAAAAAAAATTCAAAAAAAATTTCAAAAAAATTTTCGAAAAAAAAAATTTCAAAA
>OX101815.2:37417841-37427841 GCA_944452925.2 Chrysolina oricalcia | reverse complement strand
AAATCAAAAAAAAATTTCGAAAAAAAAATTTTCAAAAAAAAAAATTCAAAAAAAATTTCAAAAAAATTTTCGAAAAAAAAAATTTCAAAAAAAAAATAAAAAAATATTTCAAAAAAATTTTCGAAAAAAAAAATTTCAAAAAAAAAATTTTCAAAAAAAAATTTAAAAAAAATTACAAAAAAAAAATTTAAAAAAAAAATTGAAAAAAAAATTGAAAAAAAAAATCGAAGGAAAATTTCGAAAAAAAAATTTCAAAAAAAAAAAATTCAAAAAAAATTTCAAAAAAAATTTTCGAAAAAAAAAATTCAAAAAAAAAAAATTTTCAAAAAAAAATTGAAAAAAATTACAAAAAAAAAAATTAAAAAAAAAAATTTAAAAAAAAATTGAAAAAAAAAATCGAAAAAAAATTAAAAAAAAAAATTTAAAAAAAAATTAAAAAAAATTGAAAAAAAAATTCGAAAAAAAATTTCGAAAAAAAAAATTCAAAAAAAAAATTCAAAAAAAAATTCAAAAAAATTTTCGAAAAAAAAAATTTAGAAAAAAAAATTTAAAAAAAAAATGAAAAAAAAAATTCGAAAAAAAATTTCGAAAAAAAAAATTCAAAAAAAAATTTAAAAAAAATTTCAAAAAAAAATTTTTTAAAAAAATTGAAAAAAAAATTCGAAAAAAAATTTCGAAAAAAAAATTTCAAAAAAAAAATTTAAAAAAAAAATTTAAAAAAAAATTGAAAAAAAAAATTCTAAAAAAAATTTCGAAAAAAAAATTTCAAAAAAAAAATTCAAAAAAAAATTCAAAAAAATTTTCGAAAAAAAAAAATTTCAAAAAAAAAATTGTTCAAAAAAAAATTTCAAAAAAATTTCAAAAAAAAAATAAAAAAAAAAATTAAAAAAAAATTGAAAAAAAAAATTCGAAAAAAAAATTCGAAAAAAAAATTTAAAAAAAAAATTTTCAAAAAAAAATTTAAAAAAAATTTCAAAAAAATTTCAAAAAAAAAATTTAAAAAAATATTGAAATTCGAAAAAAAATTTCGAAAAAAAAATTTCAAAAAAAAATTCAAAAAAAATTTCAAAAAAATTTTCGAAAAAAAAAATTTCAAAAAATAAATTTCGAAAAAAATTTCAAAAAATAAATAAAAAAAAAATTTCAAGAAAAAAATAAAAAAAAAATGAAAAATGAAAAAAATTCAAAAAAAATTCAAAAAAAAAAATTTCAAAAAGAAAATTCGAAAACAAATTTCAAAAAAAATTTTCGAAAAAATAATTTTCAAAAAAAAAGATTTCAAAAAAAATTTTAAAAAAATTTAAAAAAAATTTCAAAAAGAAAATGAAAAAAAAAATTTGAAAAAAAATTTCAAAACAAAAATTTTTCGAAAAAAAAATTCAAAAAAAAATTCGAAAAAAAAATTAAATTTTTTTTTTAAATCAGAAAAAAATTTAGAAAAAAATATAAAAAAAAATTCAAAAAAAAAGTTTCAAAAAAAATTCAGAGAAAATTTCCAAAAAAAAAAAATAAAATTCAAAAAAAAAATAAAAAAAATAAAAAATAAAAAAAAAATTGAAAAAAAAAATTAAAAAAAAAATTTCGAATAGAAAATTTAAAAAAAAATCAAAAGAAAATTTAAAAAAAATTTTAATAAAAATTTTTAAAAAAATTTAAAAAAAAATCATGAAGAAAATTAAAAAAAAAATTGAAAAACAAAAATTTTCAAAAAGAAAATTAAAAAAAAATAAAAAAATTAAAAATTTAAAAAAAAATTGAAAAAAAAAATAAAAAAAAATTTTAAAAAAAAATTCAAAAAAATTTTCAAAAAGAAAAGTCGAAAAAAAAATTTTCAAAAAAAAATTTTTAAAAAATTTCAAAAAAAAAATAAAAAAAAAAATTTTAAAAAAAATTTCAAAAAAATTTTTGAAAAAAAAAATTTCAAAAAAAAAAATTTTCAAAAAAAAATTTAAAAAAAAAATTCAAAAAAAATTTCAAAAAAAATTTCGAAAAAAAAATTTCAAAAAAAAATTCAAAAAAAATTTCAAAAAAAATTTCGAAAAAAAAAATTTCAAAAAAAAAATTTTCAAAAAAAAATTAAAAAAAAATTTCAAAAAAAAAATGTAAAAAAAAAATTTAAAAAAAATTGAAAAAAAAATCGAAAAAAAATTAAAAAAAAAAAATTTAAAAAAAAATTAAAAAAAATTGAAAAAAAAAATTCGAAAAAAAATTTCGAAAAAAAAAATTCAAAAAAAAAATTTAAAAAAAAATTGAAAAAAAATAATTCGAAAAAAAATTTCGAAAAAAAATTTCGAAAAAAAAATTTCAAAAAAAAATTCAAAAAAAATTTCAAAAAAAATTTCGAAAAAAAAAATTTCAAAAAAAAAATTTTCAAAAAAAAATTAAAAAAAAATTTCAAAAAAAAATGTAAAAAAAAAATTTAAAAAAAATTGAAAAAAAAATCGAAAAAAAATTAAAAAAAAAAAATTTAAAAAAAAATTAAAAAAAATTGAAAAAAAAAATTCGAAAAAAAATTTCGAAAAAAAAAATTCAAAAAAAAAATTCAAAAAAAAATTCAAAAAAATTTTCGAAAAAAAAAATTTAGAAAAAAAAATTTAAAAAAAAAATGAAAAAAAAAATTCGAAAAAAAATTTCGAAAAAAAAATTTCAAAAAAAAAATTTAAAAAAAAAATTTAAAAAAAAATTTTAAAAAAAAATTCTAAAAAAAATTTCGAAAAAAAAATTTCAAAAAAAAAATTCAAAAAAAAATTCAAAAAAATTTTCGAAAAAAAAAATTTCAAAAAAAAAATTCAAAAAAAAATTTCAAAAAAATTTCAAAAAAAAAATAAAAAAAAAAATTTAAAAAAAATTGAAAAAAAAAATTCGAAAAAAAAATTCGAAAAAAAAATTAAAAAAAAAAATTTTCAAAAAAAAATTTAAAAAAAATTTCAAAAAAATTTCAAAAAATAAATTTAAAAAAATATTGAAATTCGAAAAAAAATTTCGAAAAAAAAATTTCAAAGAAAAATTCAAAAAAAATTTCAAAAAAATTTTCGAAAAAAAAAATTTCAAAAAAAAAATTTCGAAAAAAATTTCAAAAAATAAATAAAAAAAAAATTTCAAGAAAAAAATAAAAAAAAAATGAAAAATTCAAAAAAAATTCAAAAAAAAAATTTCAAAAAGAAAATTCGAAAACAAATTTCAAAAAAAATTTTCGAAAAAATAATTTTCAAAAAAAAAGATTTCAAAAAAAATTTTAAAAAAATTTAAAAAAAATTTCAAAAAGAAAATGAAAAAAAAAATTTGAAAAAAAATTTCAAAACAAAAATTTTTCGAAAAAAAATTTCAAAAAAAAATTCGAAAAAAAAATTAAATTTTTTTTTTAAATCAGAAAAAAATTTAGAAAAAAATATAAAAAAAAATTCAAAAAAAAAGTTTCAAAAAAAATTCAGAGAAAATTTCCAAAAAAAAAAAAATAAAATTCAAAAAAAAAAATAAAAAAAATAAAAAATAAAAAAAAAATTGAAAAAAAAAATTAAAAAAAAAATTTCGAAAAGAAAATTTAAAAAAAAATCAAAAGAAAATTTTAAAAAAATTTTAATAAAAATTTTTAAAAAAATTTAAAAAAAAATCATGAAGAAAATTAAAAAAAAAAATTGAAAAACAAAAATTTTCAAAAAGAAAATTAAAAAAAAAATAAAAAAATTAAAAATTAAAAAAAAAAATTGAAAAAAAAAATAAAAAAAAAATTTTAAAAAAAAATTCAAAAAAATTTTCAAAAAGAAAAGTCGAAAAAAAATTTTCAAAAAAAAATTGAAAAAAAACCCAAAAAAAATTTCAAAAAAATTTTCAAAAGAAAAAAATTTCGAAAAAAAACTTTCATAAAAAATAGAAACAAAATTCAAAAAAAAATTTCAAAACAAAATTTTCAAAAAAAAAATTTTCCAAACAAAATTTTCAAAAAAAAATTTTTCAAAAAAAAATAATTTCCAAAAAAATGAAAAAAAATTTTAAAAAAATTTCAAAAAGAAAACCGATGACTGAAAATTGAGAATATCTTTTCTCTGGAGAAAAAAATTTCGAAAAAAATAAAAAAAAAATTTAAAAAAAAAACTGTCAAAAAAATTTTCAAAAGAAAAAAATTTCGGAAAAAACTTCCCAAAAAAATTCAAAAAAAAAATTTCGAAAAAAAATTCAAAAAAAATTCGAAAAAAATATTTTCAAAAAAAAAAATTAAAAAAAAGTTTCAAAAAAAATTCAGAAAAAATTTCCAAAAAAAAAATAAAAAAAAAAAATTTTTCAAAAAAAAAATTTTAAAAAATAAAAAATAAAAAAAAAATATATAAAAAAAAATAAAAAAAAATTTTCAAAAAGAAAATTAAAGAAAAAATTAAAAAAAAAAACTTCAAAAAGAAAATTTTAAAAAAATAAAAAAAAAAATTCATGAAGAAAATTAAAAAAAAAATTTCAAAAAAAAAAATTTCAAAAAATTTTTTTAAAAAAATAGGAAAAAAAAATTTCATGAAGAAAATTTTGAAAAAAAATTTCAAAAAAAACTTTCCAAAAAAACTTTCCAAAAAAATTAAAAAAAAAATAAAAAAAAAAAATTTCAAAACGAAAATTTTTCGAAAAAAAAATTTCAAAAAAAAATTTTCAAAAAAAAAAATTAAAAAAAATTTCAAAAAAAAATTTAAAAAAAATTCAAAAAAAATTTTGAATGAAAAAAAATTAAGATAAAAATTATCAAAAAATTTTCAAAAAAAAAATACAAATGAAATTTTTCAAAAAAAAAAATTTTCTAAAAAAATCAAGAAAAATAGAAAAAAAATTTTTCAAAACGAAATTTTCAATAAAAAAATTTTCAAAAAAAAAATTTTAAAAAAATTTCAAAAAAAAATTTAAAAAAAATTGAAAAAAAATTCGAAAAAAAAATTTTCAAGAAAAAAAAATAAAAAAAAATTTAAAAAAAATTTCAAAAAAAAAATTTTCAAAAAAAATTTTTAAAAAAATTTAAAAAAAAATTCGAAAAAAAGTTTCGAAAAAAAAAATTTTCAAAAAAAATTCAGAAAAAATTTCCAAAAAAAAAATTTCAAAAACAAAAAAAAATTTCAAAAACAAAAAAAAATAAAAAAAAAAATGAAAAGAAATAAAAAATTAAAAAAAAATTAAAGAAATTTAAAAAAAAATTAAAAAAAAAATTTTCAAAAAGAAAATTCGAAAAAAAAATTTTCAAGAAAAAAAAATTTAAAAAAAATTTCAAAAAAATTTTCGAGAAAAAAAATTTTCAAAAAAAATTAAAAAAAAAAATTTTTAAAAAATTTCAAAAAAAAATTTCTAAAAAAAATTAAAAAAAAAAATTTAAAAAAAAATTTAAAAAAAAATTTTCAAAAAAAAAATTTAAAAAAAAATTTCAAAAAATTTTCAAAAAAAAAATTTCAAAAAATTTTCAAAAAAAAAATTTCAAAAAAAAATTTTCAAAAAAAAATTTTAAAAAAATTTCAAAAAAAAAATTAAAAAAAAAAAAATTTTAAAAAAAATTTCAAAAAATTTTTGAAAAAAAAAATTCAAAAAAAAAAATTTTCAAAAAAAAATTTAAAAAAATTTCAAAAAAAAAATAAAAAAAAAAAATTAAAAAAAAAATTGAAAAAAAAAATTCGAAAAAAAATTTCGAAAAAAATTTTCGAAAAAAAAAATTTCAAAAATAAAATTTAAAAAAAAAATTAAAAAAAAATTAAAAAAAAATGTAAAAAAAAAATTTAAAAAAATTGAAAAAAAAATCGAAAAAAAATTTCGAAAAAAAAATTTCGAAAAAAAAATTCAAAAAAAATTTCAAAAAAATTTTCGAAAAAAAAAATTTCAAAAAAAAAATTTTTCAAAAAAAAATTTAAAAAAATTACAAAAAAAAAAATTAAAAAAAAAATTTGAAAAAAAATTGAAAAAAAAATCAAAAAAAAATTTCGAAAAAAAAATTTTCAAAAAAAAAAATTCAAAAAAAATTTCAAAAAAATTTTCGAAAAAAAAAATTTCGAAAAAAAAATAAAAAAAAAATTTCAAAAAAATTTTCGAAAAAAAAAATTTCAAAAAAAAAAATTTCAAAAAAAAATTTAAAAAAAAAATTGAAAAAAAAAATTCGAAAAAAAATTTCGAAAAAAAAATTTCAAAAAAAAAATTAAAAAAAAAATTTAAAAAAAAATTGAAAAAAAAATTCTGAAAAAAATTTCGAAAAAAAAAATTCAAAAAAAAATTCAAAAAAATTTTCGAAAAAAAAAATTTCAAAAAAAAAATTGTTCAAAAAAAAATTTCAAAAAAATTTCAAAAAAAAAAATAAAAAAAAAAAATTTAAAAAAAATTTCAAAAAAATTTCAAAAAAAAAATTTAAAAAATATTGAAATTCGAAAAAAAATTTCGAAAAAAAAATTTCAAAAAAAATTCAAAAAAAATTTCAAAAAAATTTTCGAAAAAAAAAATTTCAAAAAAAAAATTTTCAAAAAAAAATTTAAAAAAATTTCAAAAAAAAAAATAAAAAAAATTTTAAAAAAATTGAAAAAAAAAATTCGAAAAAAAATTTCAAAAAAAAAATTAAAAAAAAAAAATTTAAAAAAAATTTTAAAAAAAATTTTCGAAAAAAAAAATTCAAAAAAAAAAATTTTCAAAAAAAAATTGAAAAAAATTACAAAAAAAAAATTAAAAAAAAAAAATTAAAAAAAAAAAATTAAAAAAAAATTGAAAAAAAAAATTCGAAAAAAAATTTCAAAAAAAAAATTAAAAAAAAAAATTAAAAAAAATTGAAAAAAAAAATTCGAAAAAAATTTCGAAAAAAAAAATTGAAAAAAAAAATTCAAAAAAAAATTCTAAAAAATTTTCGAAAAAAAAAATTTCAAAAAAAAAATTTAAAAAAAAATTGAAAAAAAAATTCGAAAAAAAAATTCGAAAAAAAAATTAAATTTTTTTTTTTTTAATCAGAAAAAAATTTAGAAAAAAATATAAAAAAAAATTCAAAAAAAAAGTTTCAAAAAAAATTCAGAGAAAATTTCCAAAAAAAAAAATAAAATAAAAAAAAAATATAAAAAAAATAAAAAATAAAAAAAAATTGAAAAAAAAAATTTAAAAAAAAATTTCGAAAAGAAAATTTTCAAAAAAAAAATTTCAAAAAAAAATTTTCAAAAAAAAATTTTTAAAAAATTTCAAAAAAAAAATAAAAAAAAAATTTTAAAAAAAATTTCAAAAAAATTTTTGAAAAAAAAAAATTTCAAAAAAAAAAATTTTCAAAAAAAAATTTAAAAAAATTTCAAAAAAAAAATTAAAAAAAAAAAATTAAAAAAAAAATTGAAAAAAAAAATTCGAAAAAAAAATCGAAAAAAAATTTCGAAAAAAAAATTTCAAAAAAAAAATTCAAAAAAAATTTCAAAAAAATTTTCGAAAAAAAAAATTTCAAAAAAAAAATTTTTCAAAAAAAAATTTAAAAAAATTACAAAAAAAAAATTAAAAAAAAAATTTAAAAAAAATTGAAAAAAAAAATCAAAAAAAAATTTCGAAAAATGAATTTTCAAAAAAAAAATTCAAAAAAAATTTCAAAAAAATTTTCGAAAAAAAAAATTTCAAAAAAAAAATAAAAAAAAAATTTCAAAAAAATTTTCGAAAAAAAAAATTTCAAAAAAAAAAAATTTCAAAAAAAAATTTAAAAAAAATTACAAAAAAAAATTTAAAAAAAAAATTGAAAAAAAAATTGAAAAAAAAAATTCGAAAGAAAATTTCGAAAAAAAAATTTCAAAAAAAAAAAATTCAAAAAAAATTTCAAAAAAAATTTTCGAAAAAAAAAATTAAAAAAAAAAAATTTTCAAAAAAAAATTGAAAAAAATTACAAAAAAAAAAATTTAAAAAAAATTGAAAAAAAAAATTCGAAAAAAAATTTAAAAAAAAAAATTTAAAAAAAAATTAAAAAAAATTGAAAAAAAAAATTCGAAAAAAAATTTCGAAAAAAAAAATTCAAAAAAAAAATTCAAAAAAAAATTCAAAAAAATTTTCGAAAAAAAAAATTTCAAAAAAAATTGAAAAAAAAAATTCGAAAAAAAATTTCGAAAAAAAAATTTCAAAAAAAATTTTAAAAAAATTTCAAAAAAAATTTTTTAAAAAAAATTGAAAAAAAAAATTCGAAAAAAAATTTCGAAAAAAAAATTTCAAAAAAAAAATTCAAAAAAAAAATTTAAAAAAAAATTCAAAAAAAAAATTCTAAAAAAAATTTCAAAAAAATTTTTTTTAAAAAAATTGAAAAAAAAAATTCGAAAAAAAAATTTCAAAAAAAATTTTAAAAAAATTTGAAAAAAAACTCGAAAAAAAAATTTTCAAGAAAAAAAAATTTTAAAAAAATTTCAAAAAAAAATTCGAAAAAAATTTAAAAAAAAATTTTTAAAAAAATTCGAAAAAAAATTTCGAAAAAAAAATTTTCAAAAAAAAAATTTAAAAAACAGTTTAAAAAAAATTCAGAAAAAATTTCAAAAACAAAAAAAAAATAAAAAAAAATAGAAAAAATAAAAAAAAATTTAAAAAAAAAATTCAAAAAAAAAAATTTCAAAAAAAAATTTTAAAAAAATTTCAAAAAAATTTTCGAAAAAAAAAATTTCAAAAAAAAAATTTTCAAAAAAAATTTAAAAAAAATTTCAAAAAAATTTTTTTAAAAAAAATTGAAAAAAAAAATTCGAAAAAAAATTTCAAAAAAAATTTTAAAAAACTTTCAAAAAAAAATTTTTTTAAAAAAAATTGAAAAAAAAAAATTCGAAAAAAAATTTCGAAAAAAAAATTTCGAAAAAAATTTTAAAAAAATTTCAAAAAAAAATTTTTAAAAAGAATTGAAAAAAAAATTCCAAAAAAAAATTTCGAAAAAAAATTTCAAAAAAAAATAAAAAAAAAAAATTTAAAAAAAAATTGAAAAAAAAAATTTGAAAAAAAATTTCGAAAAAAAAATTTCAAAAAAAAAATTCAAAAAAATTTTCGAAAAAAAAAATTCAAAAAAAAAATTTTCAAAAAAAAATTTAAAAAAAATTACAAGAAAAAAAATTTTAAAAAATTTTTTAAAAAAAATTGAAAAAAAAAATTCAAAAAAAAAATTTCGAAAAAAAAATTTCAAAAAAAAAATTCAAAAAAAATTTCAAAAAAATTTTCGAAAAAAAAAATTTCCAAAAAAAAAATTCAAAAATAATTTCAAAAAAAATTTTCGAAAAAAAAAATTTCAAAAAAAAAAATTTTCCAAAAAAATTTTTAAAAAATTTTAAAAAAAAAATTTAAAAAAAATTTCAAAAAAAAATTTAAAAAAAAAATTTTTTAAAAATATTGAAAAAAAAATTCGAAAAAAAATTTCGAAAAAAAAATTCAAAAAAAAATTTAAAAAAAATTACAAAAAAAAATTTAAAAAAAAATTAAAAAAAAAAATTAAAAAAAAAAATTCGAAAAAAAATTTCGAAAAAAAAATTTCGAAAAAAAAATTCAAAAAAAATTTCAAAAAAAATTTCGAAAAAAAAAATTTAAAAAAAAATTGAAAAAAAAATTCGAAACAAAATTTCGAAAAAAAAATTTCAAAAAAAATTCAAAAAAATTTTCGAAAAAAAAAATTAAAAAAAAAAAATTTTCAAAAAAAAATTTAAAAAAAAATACAAAAAAAATTTAAAAAAAGATTTTAAAAAAAATTGAAAAAAAAAATTCAAAAAAATATTTCGAAAAAAAAATTTCAAAAAAAAAAATTCAAAAAAAATTTCAAAAAAATTTTCGAAAAAAAAATTAAAAAAAAAAAAATTTAAAAAAAAATTAAAAAAAAATTGAAAAAAAAAATTCGAAAAAAAATTTCGAAAAAAAAAATTCAAAAAAAAAATTCAAAAAAAATTTCAAAAAAATTTTCGAAAAAAAAAATTTAAAAAAAAAAAATTTCAAAAAAAAATTTAAAAAAAATTACAAAAAAAAAATTTTCAAAAAGAAATTTAAAAAAAATTTCAAAAAAAAAATAAAAAAAAATTAAAAAAAAAATTAAAGA
>OX101815.2:37407841-37412841 GCA_944452925.2 Chrysolina oricalcia | reverse complement strand
AAAGAATTGAAAAAAAAAATTCGAAAAAAAATTTCGAAAAAAAAATTTCAAAAAAAAAATAAAAAAAAAAAATTTTAAAAAAAATTGAAAAAAAAAAATTCGAAAAAAAATTTCGAAAAAAAAATTTCAAAAAAAAAATTCAAAAAAATTTTCAAAAAAAAAAATTTCAAAAAAAAAAATTTTCAAAAAAAAATTTTAAAAAAATTTTAAAAAAATCACAAGAAAAAAAATTTTAAAAAAAATTTAAAAAAAAATTGAAAAAAAAAATTCAAAAAAAAATTTCGAAAAAAAAATTTCAAAAAAAAAATTCAAAAAAAATTTCAAAAAAATTTTCGAAAAAAAAATTTTCAAAAAATAAATTTCCAAAAAAAAAAAATTCAAAAAAAATTTCAAAAAAAATTTTCGAAAAAAAAAATTTCAAAAAAAAAAATTTTCCAAAAAAATTTTAAAAAAATTAAAAAAAAAATTTAAAAAAAAATTCAAAAAAAATTAAAAAAAAAAATTTTTTTAAAATATTGAAAAAAATTCGAAAAATTTCGAAAAAAAAATTTCAAAAAAAAATTCAAAAAAAATTTCAAAAAAATTTTCGAAAAAAAAAATTTCAAAAAATAAAATTCAAAAAAAAATTTTAAAAAAATTACAAAAAAAAATTTAAAAAAAAATTAAAAAAAAAAATTAAAAAAAAAATTCGAAAAAAAATTTCGAAAAAAAAATTTCGAAAAAAAAATTCAAAAAAAAAATTTAAAAAAATAAAAAAATAAAAAAATAAAAAAAAAAATTTAAAAAAAAATTGAAAAAAAAACTCGAAAAAAAATTTTCAAGAAAAAAAAATTTTAAAAAAATTTCAAAAAAAAAATTTTCAAAAAAAATTTTTAAAAAAATTTTTTAAAAAAATCGAAAAAAAATTTCGAAAAAACAATTTTCAAAAAAAAAAAAATTTAAAACAAAATTTTCAAAAAAAAATTTAAAAAAAATTTCAAAAAAAAAAAATTTAAAAAACAGTTTAAAAAAATTCAGAAAAAATTTCAAAAACAAAAAAAAAATAAAAAAAAATAAAAAAAATAAAAAAAAATTTAAAAAAAAAATTCAAAAAAAAAAAAAATTCAAAAAAAAAATTAAAAAAAAAATTTTAAAAAAATTTCAAAAAAATTTTCGAAAAAAAAAATTTCAAAAAAAAAATTTTCAAAAAAAATTTAAAAAAAATTTCAAAAAAAATTTTTTTAAAAAAATTGAAAAAAAAAATTCGAAAAAAAAATTTCAAAAAAAAAATTTCAAAAAAATTTTTAAAAAAATTCAGAAAAAATTTCAAAAACAAAAAAAAAATAAAAAAAATAGAAAAAATAAAAAAAATTTAAAAAAAAAATTCAAAAAAAAAAATTTCAAAAAAAAAATTTTAAAAAAATTTCAAAAAAATTTTCGAAAAAAAAAATTTCAAAAAAAAAATTTTCATATAAAATTTTAAAAAAATTTCAAAAAAATTTTTTTAAAAAAAATTGAAAAAAAAATTCGAAAAAAAATTTCGAAAAAAAAATTAAAAAAAAAATTTTAACAAAATTTCAAAAAAAATTTCGAAAGAAAAAATTTCAAAAAAAAAATTTTCAAAAAAAATTTAAAAAAAATTACAAAAAAAAAATTAAAGAAAAAAAATTTTAAAAAAAAATCGAAAAAAAATTTCGAAAAAAAAAATTCAAAAAAAAAAATTAAAAAAAAATTCAAAAAAATTTTCGAAAAAAAAAATTTCAAAAAAAAAAATTTTCAAAAAAAAATTTAAAAAAATTCCAAAAAAAAATAAAAAAAAAAATTAAAAAAAAAATTGAAAAAAAAATTCGAAAAAAAATTTCGAAAAAAAAATTTAAAAAAAAAAATTCAAACAAAATTTCAAAAAAATTTTCGAATTAAAAATTTTCAAGAAAAAAATTTAAAAAAAATTTCAAAAAAAAAATAAAAAAAAAAATTTATAAAAAAATTGAAAAAGAAAAATCGAAAAAAAATTTCGAAAAAAAATTTCGAAAAAAAATTTAAAAAAAAAAAATTCAAAAAAATTTCAAAAAAAAAATAAAAAAAAAAATTTAAAAAAAAATTGAAAAAAAAACTCGAAAAAAAAATTTTCAGGAAAAAAAATTTAAAAAAAATTTAAAAAAAAAAATTTTCAAAGAAAATTTAAAAAAAAATTTAAAAAAAAATTCCAAAAAAAATTTCGAAAAAAAAATTTTCAAAAAAAAATTTCAAAAAAATTTTCGAAAAAAAAAATAAAAAAAAAAATTTCAAAAAAAAATTTTAAAAAAATTAAAAAAAAAAAATTTAAAAAACTGTTTAAAAAAAATTCAGAAAAAATTTCAGAAACAAAAAAAAAATAAAAAAAAAAATAAAAAAATAAAAAAAAAATTTAAAAAA
Organism: Chrysolina oricalcia; assembly: GCA_944452925.2. Classification (NCBI taxonomy): domain Eukaryota; kingdom Metazoa; phylum Arthropoda; class Insecta; order Coleoptera; family Chrysomelidae; genus Chrysolina; species Chrysolina oricalcia. Next base: position 37,410,447 of record OX101815.2, on the reverse strand, counting down.
AATTCGAAAAAAAATTTCGAAAAAAAAATTTTCAATAAAAAAATTTCAAAAAAATTTTCGAAAAAAAAAATTTCAAAAAAAAAAAATTTCAAAAAAAATTTTAAAAAAATTTAAAAAAAATTTCAAAAAAAAATTTTTTAAAAAAATTGAAAAAAAGAATTCGAAAAAAAATTTGGAAAAAAAAATTTCAAAAAAAATTTTAAAAAAATTTCAAAAAAAAATTTTTTGAAAAAATTGAAAAAAAAAATTCGAAAAAAAATTTCGAAAAAAAAATTTCAAAAAAAATTTAAAAAAAATTTCAAAAAAAAATTTTTAAAAAGAATTGAAAAAAAAAAATTCGAAAAAAAAATTCGAAAAAAAAATTTCAAAAAAAAAATTAAAAAAAATTACAAAAAAAAATTAAAAAAAAGATTTTAAAAAAATTGAAAAAAAAATTCAAAAAAAAATTTCGAAAAAAAAATTTCAAAAAAAAAATTCAAAAAAAATTTCAAAAAAATTTTCGAAAAAAAAATTAAAAAAAAAAAATTTTCAAAAAAAAATTTAAAAAAAATTACAAAAAAAAAATTTAAAAAAAAATTGAAAAAAAAATTCGAAAAAAAATTTCGAAAAAAAAAATTCAAAAAAAAAATTCAAAAAAAATTTCAAAAAAATTTTCGAAAAAAAAAATTTCAAAAAAAAAATTTTCAAAAAAAATTTAAAAAAAATTACAAAAAAAAAATTAAAGAAAAAAAATTTTTAAAAAAAATCGAAAAAAAATTTCGAAAAAAAAAATTCAAAAAAAAAAATTAAAAAAAAATTCAAAAAAATTTTCGAAAAAAAAAATTTCAAAAAAAAAAATTTTCAAAAAAAAATTTAAAAAAATTCCAAAAAAAAATAAAAAAAAAAATTAAAAAAAAAATTGAAAAAAAAATTCGAAAAAAAATTTCGAAAAAAAAATTTAAAAAAAAAAATTCAAACAAAATTTCAAAAAAATTTTCGAATTAAAAATTTTCAAGAAAAAAATTTAAAAAAAATTTCAAAAAAAAAATAAAAAAAAAAATTTATAAAAAAATTGAAAAAGAAAAATCGAAAAAAAATTTCGAAAAAAAATTAAAAAAAAAAAAATTCAAAAAAATTTCAAAAAAAAAATAAAAAAAAAAATTTTAAAAAAAATTGAAAAAAAAACTCGAAAAAAAAATTTTCAGGAAAAAAAATTTAAAAAAAATTTAAAAAAAAAAATTTTCAAAGAAAATTTAAAAAAAAATTTAAAAAAAAATTCGAAAAAAAATTTCGAAAAAAAAATTTTCAAAAAAAAATTTCAAAAAAATTTTCAAAAAAAAAAATAAAAAAAAAAATTTCAAAAAAAAATTTTAAAAAAATTTAAAAAAAAAAATTTAAAAAACTATTTAAAAAAAATTCAGAAAAAATTTCAGAAACAAAAAAAAAATAAAAAAAAAAATAAAAAAATAAAAAAAAAATTTAAAAAAAATTCGAAAAAAAATTTCGAAAAAAAAATTTTCAATAAAAAAATTTCAAAAAAATTTTCGAAAAAAAAAATTTCAAAAAAAAAAAATTTCAAAAAAAATTTTAAAAAAATTTAAAAAAAATTTCAAAAAAAAATTTTTTAAAAAAATTGAAAAAAAGAATTCGAAAAAAAATTTGGAAAAAAAAATTTCAAAAAAAATTTTAAAAAAATTTCAAAAAAAAATTTTTTGAAAAAATTGAAAAAAAAAATTCGAAAAAAAATTTCGAAAAAAAAATTTCAAAAAAAATTTAAAAAAAATTTCAAAAAAAAATTTTTAAAAAGAATTGAAAAAAAAAATTCGAAAAAAAAATTCGAAAAAAAAATTTCAAAAAAAAAATTAAAAAAAATTACAAAAAAAAATTAAAAAAAAGATTTTAAAAAAAATGAAAAAAAAATTCAAAAAAAAATTTCGAAAAAAAAATTTCAAAAAAAAAATTCAAAAAAAATTTCAAAAAAATTTTCGAAAAAAAAATTAAAAAAAAAAAATTTTCAAAAAAAAATTTAAAAAAAATTACAAAAAAAAAAATTAAAAAAAAAATTGAAAAAAAAATTCGAAAAAAAATTTCGAAAAAAAAAATTCAAAAAAAAAATTCAAAAAAAATTTCAAAAAAATTTTCGAAAAAAAAAATTTCAAAAAAAAAAATTTCAAAAAAAAATTTAAAAAAAATTACAAAAAAAATTAAAGAAAAAAAATTTAAAAAAAAATTGAAAAAAAAAATCGAAAAAAAATTTCGAAAAAAAAATTTCAAAAAAAAAATTCAAAAAAAAATTCAAAAAAAATTTCAAAAAAAAAATTTTTCAAAAAAAAAATTTAAAAAAAATTCAAAAAAAAAATAAAAAAAAATTTTAAAAAAAATTGAAAAAAAAATTCGAAAAAAAATTTCGAAAAAAAATTTCAAAAAAAATTTTCAAAAAAAATTTTAAAAAAATTTCAAAAAAAAAATAAAAAAAAAAACTAAAAAAAAATTGAAAAAAAAATTCGAAAAAAAAATTTCAAAAAAAAAATTCAAAAAAAAATTCAAAAAAATTTTCGAAAAAAAAAATTTCAAAAAAAAATTTTTCAAAAAAAAATTTAAAAAAAATTACAAAAAAAAAATTAAAG
>OX101815.2:37392841-37402841 GCA_944452925.2 Chrysolina oricalcia | reverse complement strand
TTTTAAAATTTTTTTTTTAATTTTTTTTTTGAAATTTTTTTTTTTTTGGATTTTTTTTTTAAATTTTTTTTTATTTTTTTTATTTTTTTTTATTTTTTTTTTGTTTTTGAAATTTTTTCTGAATTTTTTTAAACTGTTTTTTAAATTTTTTTTTTTTGAAATTTTTTTTAAATTTTTTTTTGAAAATTTTGTTTTAAATTTTTTTTTTTTCGAAAATTTTTTTGAAATTTTTTTTTGAAAATTTTTTTTTCGAAATTTTTTTTCGATTTTTTTAAAAAATTTTTTTAAAAATTTTTTTTGAAAATTTTTTTTTTGAAATTTTTTTAAAATTTTTTTTTCTTGAAAATTTTTTTTCGAGTTTTTTTTTCAATTTTTTTTTAAATTTTTTTTTTTATTTTTTTATTTTTTTATTTTTTTAAATTTTTTTTTTGAATTTTTTTTTCGAAATTTTTTTTTCGAAATTTTTTTTCGAATTTTTTTTTTAATTTTTTTTTTAAATTTTTTTTTAAATTTTTTTTTGTAATTTTTTTAAAATTTTTTTTTGAATTTTATTTTTTGAAATTTTTTTTTTCGAAAATTTTTTTGAAATTTTTTTTGAATTTTTTTTTGAAATTTTTTTTTTCGAAATTTTTCGAATTTTTTTCAATATTTAAAAAAATTTTTTTTTTTAAATTTTTTTTTGAATTTTTTTTTAAATTTTTTTTTTTTAATTTTTTTAAAATTTTTTTGGAAAATTTTTTTTTTTGAAATTTTTTTTTTCGAAAATTTTTTTTTGAAAATTTTTTTTTCGAAAATTTTTTTGAAATTTTTTTTGAATTTTTTTTTTTGAAATTTTTTTTTCGAAATTTTTTTTTGAATTTTTTTTTTCAATTTTTTTTAAAATTTTTTTTTAAATTTTTTTTCTTGTGATTTTTTTTAAATTTTTTTAAAATTTTTTTTTGAAAATTTTTTTTTTTGAAATTTTTTTTTTTGAAAATTTTTTTGAATTTTTTTTTTGAAATTTTTTTTTCGAAATTTTTTTTCGAATTTTTTTTTTTCAATTTTTTTTCAATTTTTTTTTTTTTTATTTTTTTTTTGAAATTTTTTTTTCGAAATTTTTTTTCGAATTTTTTTTTTCAATTCTTTTTAAAATTTTTTTTTTGAAATTTTTTTAAAATTTTTTTTGAAATTTTTTTTTCGAAATTTTTTTTCGAATTTTTTTTTTCAATTTTTTAAAAAATTTTTTTTTGAAATTTTTTTAAAATTTTTTTTGAAATTTTTTTTTCGAAATTTTTTTTCGAATTTTTTTTTCCAATTTCTTAAAAAATTTTTTTTTGAAATTTTTTTTAAATTTTTTTTGAAAATTTTTTTTTTGAAATTTTTTCTTTCGAAAATTTTTTTGAAATTTTGTTAAAATTTTTTTTTAAATTTTTCTTTGAAAATTTTTTTTTTGAATTTTTTTTTAAATTTTTTTTTATTTATTTTTTTTTGTTTTTGAAATTTTTTCTGAATTTTTTTTAAACTGTTTTTTAAATTTTTTTTTTTGAAATTTTTTTAAAATTTTTTTTTGAAAATTTTTTTTTTTAATTTTTTTTTTCGAAAATTTTTTTGAAATTTTTTTTTTGAAAATTTTTTTTTCGAAATTTTTTTTCGAATTTTTTTTTAAATTTTTTTTGAAAATTTTTTTTTTGAAATTTTTTTTTCGAAATTTTTTTCGAATTTTTTTTTCAATTTTTTTTAAAATTTTTTTTCTTTAATTTTTTTTTTGTAATTTTTTTTAAATTTTTTTTTGAAAAATTTTTTTTTGAAATTTTTTTTTTCGAAAATTTTTTTGAATTTTTTTTTGAATTTTTTTTTTGAAATTTTTTTTTCGAATTTTTTTTTCAATTTTTTTTTAGTTTTTTTTTTTTATTTTTTTTTTGAAATTTTTTTAAAATTTTTTTTTGAAAATTTTTTTTGAAATTTTTTTTCGAAATTTTTTTTCGAATTTTTTTTTCAATTTTTTTTAAAATTTTTTTTTATTTTTTTTTTGAATTTTTTTTAAATTTTTTTTTTGAAAAATTTTTTTTTTGAAATTTTTTTTGAATTTTTTTTTGAATTTTTTTTTTGAAATTTTTTTTTCGAAATTTTTTTTCGAATTTTTTTTTCAATTTTTTTTTAAATTTTTTTTCTTTAATTTTTTTTGTAATTTTTTTTAAATTTTTTTTTGAAATTTTTTTTTTTGAAATTTTTTTTTTCGAAAATTTTTTTGAAATTTTTTTTGAATTTTTTTTTTGAATTTTTTTTTTCGAAATTTTTTTTCGAATTTTTTTTTTCAATTTTTTTTTTAATTTTTTTTTTTGTAATTTTTTTTAAATTTTTTTTTGAAAATTTTTTTTTTTTAATTTTTTTTTCGAAAATTTTTTTGAAATTTTTTTTGAATTTTTTTTTTGAAATTTTTTTTCGAAATTTTTTTTTGAATTTTTTTTTCAATTTTTTTAAAATCTTTTTTTTAATTTTTTTTTGTAATTTTTTTTAATTTTTTTTTTGAAATTTTTTTTTCGAATTTTTTTTTCGAATTTTTTTTTTCAATTCTTTTTAAAAATTTTTTTTTGAAATTTTTTTTTGAATTTTTTTTTAAATTTTTTTTTTTTAATTTTTTTAAAATTTTTTTGGAAAATTTTTTTTTTTGAAATTTTTTTTTTCGAAAATTTTTTTTGAAATTTTTTTTGAATTTTTTTTTTGGAAATTTATTTTTTGAAAATTTTTTTTTCGAAAATTTTTTTGAAATTTTTTTTGAATTTTTTTTTTTGAAATTTTTTTTTCGAAATTTTTTTTTGAATTTTTTTTTTCAATTTTTTTTAAAATTTTTTTTTAAATTTTTTTTCTTGTGATTTTTTTTAAATTTTTTTAAAATTTTTTTTTGAAAATTTTTTTTTTTGAAATTTTTTTTTTTGAAAATTTTTTTGAATTTTTTTTTTGAAATTTTTTTTTCGAAATTTTTTTTCGAATTTTTTTTTTTCAATTTTTTTTCAATTTTTTTTTTTTTTATTTTTTTTTTGAAATTTTTTTTTCGAAATTTTTTTTCGAATTTTTTTTTTCAATTCTTTTTAAATTTTTTTTTTTGAAATTTTTTTAAAATTTTTTTTGAAATTTTTTTTTCGAAATTTTTTTTCGAATTTTTTTTTTCAATTTTTTAAAAAAATTTTTTTTGAAATTTTTTTAAAATTTTTTTTGAAATTTTTTTTTCGAAATTTTTTTTCGAATTTTTTTTTCCAATTTCTTAAAAAATTTTTTTTTGAAATTTTTTTAAAATTTTTTTTGAAAATTTTTTTTTTGAAATTTTTTCTTTCGAAAATTTTTTTGAAATTTTGTTAAAATTTTTTTTTTAATTTTTCTTTGAAAATTTTTTTTTTGAATTTTTTTTTTAATTTTTTTTTATTTATTTTTTTTTTGTTTTTGAAATTTTTTCTGAATTTTTTTTAAACTGTTTTTTAAATTTTTTTTTTTGAAATTTTTTTAAAATTTTTTTTTGAAAATTTTTTTTTTTAATTTTTTTTTTCGAAAATTTTTTTGAAATTTTTTTTTTGAAAATTTTTTTTTCGAAATTTTTTTTCGAATTTTTTTTTAAATTTTTTTTGAAAATTTTTTTTTTGAAATTTTTTTTTCGAAATTTTTTTCGAATTTTTTTTTCAATTTTTTTTAAAATTTTTTTTCTTTAATTTTTTTTTTGTAATTTTTTTTAAATTTTTTTTTGAAAAATTTTTTTTTGAAATTTTTTTTTTCGAAAATTTTTTTGAATTTTTTTTTGAATTTTTTTTTTGAAATTTTTTTTTCGAATTTTTTTTTCAATTTTTTTTTAGTTTTTTTTTTTATTTTTTTTTTGAAATTTTTTTAAAATTTTTTTTTGAAAATTTTTTTTGAAATTTTTTTTCGAAATTTTTTTTCGAATTTTTTTTTCAATTTTTTTTAAAATTTTTTTTTATTTTTTTTTTGAATTTTTTTTAAATTTTTTTTTTGAAAAATTTTTTTTTTGAAATTTTTTTTGAATTTTTTTTTGAATTTTTTTTTTTAAATTTTTTTTTCGAAATTTTTTTTCGAATTTTTTTTTCAATTTTTTTTTAAATTTTTTTTCTTTAATTTTTTTTGTAATTTTTTTTAAATTTTTTTTTGAAATTTTTTTTTTTGAAATTTTTTTTTTCAAAAATTTTTTTGAAATTTTTTTTGAATTTTTTTTTTGAATTTTTTTTTTCGAAATTTTTTTTCGAATTTTTTTTTCAATTTTTTTTTTAATTTTTTTTTTTGTAATTTTTTTTAAATTTTTTTTTGAAAATTTTTTTTTTTTAATTTTTTTTTCGAAAATTTTTTTGAAATTTTTTTTGAATTTTTTTTTTGAAATTTTTTTTCGAAATTTTTTTTTGAATTTTTTTTTCAATTTTTTTAAAATCTTTTTTTTAATTTTTTTTTGTAATTTTTTTTAATTTTTTTTTTGAAATTTTTTTTTCGAATTTTTTTTTCGAATTTTTTTTTTCAATTCTTTTTAAAAATTTTTTTTTGAAATTTTTTTTAAATTTTTTTTGAAATTTTTTTTTCGAAATTTTTTTTCGAATTTTTTTTTTCAATTTTTTCAAAAAATTTTTTTTTGAAATTTTTTTAAAATTTTTTTTGAAATTTTTTTTTCCAAATTTTTTTTCGAATTCTTTTTTTCAATTTTTTTAAAAAATTTTTTTTTGAAATTTTTTTAAAATTTTTTTTAAATTTTTTTTGAAATTTTTTTTTTTTGAAATTTTTTTTTTCGAAAATTTTTTTGAAATTTTTTTATTGAAAATTTTTTTTTCAATTTTTTTTCAATTTTTTTTAAAAATTTTTTTAAAATTTTTTTTCTTGTAATTTTTTTTAAATTTTTTTTTGAAAATTTTTTTTTTGAATTTTTTTTTTCGAAAATTTTTTTGAATTTTTTTTTTGAAATTTTTTTTTCGAAATTTTTTTTCGAATTTTTTTTTTCAATTTTTTTTAAAATTTTTTTTTTTATTTTTTTTTTGAAATTTTTTTTTCGAAATTTTTTTTCGAATTTTTTTTTCAATTCTTTTTAAAAATTTTTTTTTGAAATTTTTTTAACATTTTTTTCGAAATTTTTTTTTTCGAAATTTTTTTTCGAATTTTTTTTTTTCAATTTTTTAAAAAAAATTTTTTTTTGAAATTTTTTAAAAATTTTTTTTGAAATTTTTTTTTCGAAATTTTTTTTCGAATTTTTTTTTCAATTTTTTTTAAAAAAATTTTTTTGAAATTTTTTTAAAATTTTTTATGAAAATTTTTTTTTTGAAATTTTTTTTTTCGAAAATTTTTTTGAAATTTTTTTAAAATTTTTTTTTGAAATTTTTTTTTTTGAATTTTTTTTTTAAATTTTTTTTTATTTTTTCTATTTTTTTTATTTTTTTTTTGTTTTTGAAATTTTTTCTGAATTTTTTTAAAAATTTTTTTGAAATTTTTTTTTTGAAAATTTTTTTTTCGAAATTTTTCTTCGAATTTTTTTAAAATTTTTTTTAAATTTTTTTTTGAATTTTTTTCTGAAATTTTTTTAAAATTTTTTTTTCTTGAAAATTTTTTTTTCGAGTTTTTTTTTCAAATTTTTTTAAAATTTTTTTTGAAATTTTTTTTTCGAATTTTTTTTTTCAATTTTTTTAAAAAAATTTTTTTTGAAATTTTTTTTAAATTTTTTTTGAAAATTTTTTTTTTGAAATTTTTTTTTCGAAAATTTTTTTGAAATTTTTTTAAAATTTTTTTTTTAATTTTTTTTTTGAAATTTTTTTTTTTTTGAATTTTTTTTTTAAATTTTTTTTTATTTTTTTTATTTTTTTTAATTTTTTTTTTGTTTATGAAATTTTTTCTGAATTTTTTTAAACTGTTTTTTAAATTTTTTTTTTTTGAAATTTTTTTTAAATTTTTTTTTGAAAATTTTGTTTTAAATTTTTTTTTTTTCGAAAATTTTTTTGAAATTTTTTTTTGAAAATTTTTTTTTCGAAATTTTTTTTCGATTTTTTTAAAAAAATTTTTTAAAAATTTTTTTTGAAAATTTTTTTTTTGAAATTTTTTTAAAATTTTTTTTTCTTGAAAATTTTTTTTCGAGTTTTTTTTTCAATTTTTTTTTTAAATTTTTTTTTTTATTTTTTTATTTTTTTATTTTTTTAAATTTTTTTTTTGAATTTTTTTTTCGAAATTTTTTTTTCGAAATTTTTTTTCGAATTTTTTTTTTTAATTTTTTTTTAAAATTTTTTTTTAAATTTTTTTTTGTAATTTTTTTAAAATTTTTTTTTGAATTTTATTTTTTGAAATTTTTTTTTTCGAAAATTTTTTTGAAATTTTTTTTGAATTTTTTTTTGAAATTTTTTTTTCGAAATTTTTCGAATTTTTTTCAATATTTTAAAAAATTTTTTTTTTTAATTTTTTTTTGAATTTTTTTTTAAATTTTTTTTTTTTAATTTTTTTAAAATTTTCCAAAAAAATTTAAAAAAAATTAAAAAAAAAAAATTTAAAAAAAAATTAAAAAAAAAATTAAAAAAAAAAATTTTTTAAAATATTGAAAAAAATTCGAAAAATTTCGAAAAAAAAATTTCAAAAAAAAATTCAAAAAAAATTTCAAAAAAATTTTCGAAAAAAAAAATTTCAAAAAATAAAATTCAAAAAAAAATTTTAAAAAAATTACAAAAAAAAATTTGAAAAAAAAATTTAAAAAAAAATTAAAAAAAAAATTCGAAAAAAAATTTCGAAAAAAAAATTTCGAAAAAAAAATTCAAAAAAAAAATTTAAAAAAATAAAAAAATAAAAAAATAAAAAAAAAAATTTAAAAAAAAATTGAAAAAAAAACTCGAAAAAAAATTTTCAAGAAAAAAAAATTTTAAAAAAATTTCAAAAAAAAAATTTTCAAAAAAAATTTTTAAAAAAATTTTTTAAAAAAATCGAAAAAAAATTTTTTTAAAAATTTTTTTTGAAAATTTTTTTTTTGAAATTTTTTTAAAATTTTTTTTTCTTGAAAATTTTTTTTCGAGTTTTTTTTTCAATTGAAAAAAAAACTCGAAAAAAAATTTTCAAGAAAAAAAAATTTTAAAAAAATTTCAAAAAAAAAATTTTCAAAAAAAATTTTTAAAAAATTTTTTTAAAAAAATCGAAAAAAAATTTCGAAAAAAAAATTTTCAAAAAAAAATTTCAAAAAAATTTTCGAAAAAAAAAAAATTTAAAACAAAATTTTCAAAAAAAAATTTAAAAAAAATTTCAAAAAAAAAAAATTTAAAAAACAGTTTAAAAAAATTCAGAAAAAATTTCATAAACAAAAAAAAAATTAAAAAAAATAAAAAAAATAAAAAAAAATTTAAAAAAAAAATTCAAAAAAAAAAAAATTTCAAAAAAAAAATTAAAAAAAAAATTTTAAAAAAATTTCAAAAAAATTTTCGAAAAAAAAATTTCAAAAAAAAAATTTTCAAAAAAAATTTAAAAAAAATTTCAAAAAAAATTTTTTTAAAAAAATTGAAAAAAAAAATTCGAAAAAAAAATTTCAAAAAAAATTTTAAAAAAATTTTAAAAAAAAACTCGAAAAAAAAATTTTCAAGAAAAAAAAATTTTAAAAAAATTTCAGAAAAAAATTCAAAAAAAAATTTAAAAAAAATTTTAAAAAAATTCGAAGAAAAATTTCGAAAAAAAAATTTTCAAAAAAAAAATTTCAAAAAAATTTTTAAAAAAATTCAGAAAAAATTTCAAAAACAAAAAAAAAATAAAAAAAATAGAAAAAATAAAAAAAAATTTAAAAAAAAAATTCAAAAAAAAAAATTTCAAAAAAAAAATTTTAAAAAAATTTCAAAAAAATTTTCGAAAAAAAAAATTTCAAAAAAAAAATTTTCATAAAAAATTTTAAAAAAATTTCAAAAAAATTTTTTTAAAAAAAATTGAAAAAAAAATTCGAAAAAAAATTTCGAAAAAAAAATTTCAAAAAAAATTTTTAAAAAATTTCAAAAAAAAATTTTTTTTAAAAAATTGAAAAAAAAAATTCGAAAAAAAATTTCGAAAAAAAAAATTTCGAAAAAAATGTTAAAAAAATTTCAAAAAAAAATTTTTAAAAAGAATTGAAAAAAAAATTCGAAAAAAAATTTCGAAAAAAAAATTTCAAAAAAAAAATAAAAAAAAAAATTTTAAAAAAAATTGAAAAAAAAAATTCGAAAAAAAATTTCGAAAAAAAAATTTCAAAAAAAAAATTCAAAAAAATTTTCGAAAAAAAAAAATCAAAAAAAAAATTTTCAAAAAAAAATTTAAAAAAAATTACAAGAAAAAAAATTTTAAAAAAATTTTTAAAAAAAATTGAAAAAAAATTGAAAAAAAAATTTTCAATAAAAAAATTTCAAAAAAATTTTCGAAAAAAAAAATTTCAAAAAAAAAAAATTTCAAAAAAAATTTAAAAAAAATTTAAAAAAAATTTCAAAAAAAAATTTTTTAAAAAAATTGAAAAAAAGAATTCGAAAAAAAATTTGGAAAAAAAAATTTCAAAAAAAATTTTAAAAAAATTTCAAAAAAAAATTTTTTGAAAAAATTGAAAAAAAAAATTCGAAAAAAAATTTCGAAAAAAAAATTTCAAAAAAAATTTTAAAAAAATTTCAAAAAAAAATTTTTAAAAAGAATTGAAAAAAAAAATTCGAAAAAAAAATTCGAAAAAAAAATTTCAAAAAAAAAATTAAAAAAAATTACAAAAAAAAATTAAAAAAAAGATTTTAAAAAAATTGAAAAAAAAATTCAAAAAAAAATTTCGAAAAAAAATTTCAAAAAAAAAATTCAAAAAAAATTTCAAAAAAATTTTCGAAAAAAAAATTAAAAAAAAAAAATTTTCAAAAAAAAATTTAAAAAAAATTACAAAAAAAAAAATTAAAAAAAAAATTGAAAAAAAAAATTCGAAAAAAAATTTCGAAAAAAAAAATTCAAAAAAAAAATTCAAAAAAAATTTCAAAAAAATTTTTGAAAAAAAAAATTTCAAAAAAAAAAATTTCAAAAAAAAATTTAAAAAAAATTACAAAAAAAATTAAAGAAAAAAAATTTAAAAAAAAATTGAAAAAAAAATTCGAAAAAAAATTTCGAAAAAAAAATTTAAAAAAAAAAATTCAAAAAAAAATTCAAAAAAAATTTCAAAAAAAAAATTTTTCAAAAAAAAAATTTAAAAAAAATTCAAAAAAAAAATAAAAAAAAATTTTAAAAAAAATTGAAAAAAAAATTCGAAAAAAAATTTCGAAAAAAAATTTCAAAAAAAATTTTCAAAAAAAAATTTTAAAAAAATTTCAAAAAAAAAATAAAAAAAAAAACTAAAAAAAAATTGAAAAAAAAATTCGAAAAAAAAATTTCAAAAAAAAAATTCAAAAAAAAATTCAAAAAAATTTTCGAAAAAAAAAATTTCAAAAAAAAATTTTTCAAAAAAAAATTTAAAAAAAATTACAAAAAAAAAATTAAAGAAAAAAAATTTTAAAAAAAATTGAAAAAAAAATTCGAAAAAAATTTCGAAAAAAAAATTTCAAAAAAAAAATTTTCAAAAAAAATTTAAAAAAAAATTCGAAAAAAAATTTCGAAAAAAAAATTTTCAAAAAAAAAATTTCAAAAAAATTTTCGAAAAAAAAAATTAAAAAAAAAAATTTTCAAAAAAAAATTTTAAAAAAATTTCAAAAAAAAAAATTTAAAAAACAGTTTAAAAAAAATTCAGAAAAAATTTCAAAAACAAAAAAAAAATAAATAAAAAAAAATTAAAAAAAAAATTCAAAAAAAAAATTTTCAAAGAAAAATTAAAAAAAAAATTTTAACAAAATTTCAAAAAAATTTTCGAAAGAAAAAATTTCAAAAAAAAAATTTTCAAAAAAAATTTTAAAAAAATTTCAAAAAAAAATTTTTTAAGAAATTGGAAAAAAAAATTCGAAAAAAAATTTCGAAAAAAAAATTTCAAAAAAAATTTTAAAAAAATTTCAAAAAAATTTTTTTTAAAAAATTGAAAAAAAAAATTCGAAAAAAAATTTCGAAAAAA
>OX101815.2:37377841-37387841 GCA_944452925.2 Chrysolina oricalcia | reverse complement strand
CAAAAAAAATTTCAAAAAAATTTTCGAAAAAAAAATTAAAAAAAAAAAATTTTCAAAAAAAAATTTAAAAAAAATTACAAAAAAAAAAATTAAAAAAAAAATTGAAAAAAAAAATTCGAAAAAAAATTTCGAAAAAAAAAATTCAAAAAAAAAATTCAAAAAAAATTTCAAAAAAATTTTCGAAAAAAAAAATTTCAAAAAAAAAATTTCAAAAAAAAATTTAAAAAAAATTACAAAAAAAAAATTTTAAAAAAAATTGAAAAAAAAATTCGAAAAAAAATTTCGAAAAAAAAATTTCAAAAAAAAAATTCAAAAAAAAATTCAAAAAAAATTTCAAAAAAAAAATTTTTCAAAAAAAAAATTTAAAAAAAATTCAAAAAAAAAATAAAAAAAATTTTTAAAAAAAATTGAAAAAAAAATTCGAAAAAAAATTTCGAAAAAAAATTTAAAAAAAAATTTTCAAAAAAAAATTTTAAAAAAATTTCAAAAAAAAAATAAAAAAAAAAAACTAAAAAAAAATTGAAAAAAAAATTCGAAAAAAAAATTTCAAAAAAAAAATTCAAAAAAAAATTCAAAAAAATTTTCGAAAAAAAAAATTTCAAAAAAAAATTTTTCAAAAAAAAATTTAAAAAAAATTACAAAAAAAAAATTAAAGAAAAAAAATTTTAAAAAAAATTGAAAAAAAAATTCGAAAAAAATTTCGAAAAAAAAATTTCAAAAAAAAAATTTTCAAAAAAAATTTAAAAAAAAATTCGAAAAAAAATTTCGAAAAAAAAATTTTCAAAAAAAAAATTTCAAAAAAATTTTCGAAAAAAAAAATTAAAAAAAAAAATTTTCAAAAAAAAATTTTAAAAAAATTTCAAAAAAAAAATTTAAAAAACAGTTTAAAAAAAATTCAGAAAAAATTTCAAAAACAAAAAAAAAATAAAAAAAAAAATAAATAAAAAAAAATTAAAAAAAAAATTCAAAAAAAAAATTTTCAAAAAAAAATTTAAAAAAAAAATTTAACAAAATTTCAAAAAAATTTTCGAAAGAAAAAATTTCAAAAAAAAAATTTTCAAAAAAAATTTAAAAAAAATTTCAAAAAAAAATTTTTTAAAGAAATTGGAAAAAAAAATTCGAAAAAAAATTTCGAAAAAAAAATTTCAAAAAAATTTTAAAAAAATTTCAAAAAAAAATTTTTTAAAAAATTGAAAAAAAAAATTCGAAAAAAAATTTCGAAAAAAAAATTTCAAAAAAAATTTTAAAAAAATTTCAAAAAAAAAATTTTAAAAAGAATTGAAAAAAAAAATTCGAAAAAAAATTTCGAAAAAAAAATTTCAAAAAAAAAATAAAAAAAAAAAAAATTTAAAAAAAATTGAAAAAAAAAAATTCGAAAAAAAATTTCGAAAAAAAAATTTCAAAAAAAAAATTCAAAAAAATTTTCAAAAAAAAAAATTTCAAAAAAAAAAATTTTCAAAAAAAAATTTTAAAAAAATTTAAAAAAAATCACAAGAAAAAAAATTTAAAAAAAAATTTTAAAAAAAATTGAAAAAAAAAATTCAAAAAAAAATTTCGAAAAAAAAATTTCAAAAAAAAAAATTCAAAAAAAATTTCAAAAAAATTTTCGAAAAAAAAATTTTCAAAAAATAAATTTCCAAAAAAAAAATTCAAAAAAAATTTCAAAAAAAATTTTCGAAAAAAAAAATTTCAAAAAAAAAAATTTTCCAAAAAAATTTTAAAAAAATTAAAAAAAAAAAATTTAAAAAAAAATTCAAAAAAAAATTAAAAAAAAAAAATTTTTTAAAATATTGAAAAAAATTCGAAAAATTTCGAAAAAAAAATTTCAAAAAAAAATTCAAAAAAAATTTCAAAAAAATTTTCGAAAAAAAAAATTTCAAAAAATAAAATTCAAAAAAAAATTTTAAAAAAATTACAAAAAAAAATTTTAAAAAAAATTAAAAAAAAAAATTAAAAAAAAAATTCGAAAAAAAATTTCGAAAAAAAAATTTCGAAAAAAAAATTCAAAAAAAAAATTTAAAAAAATAAAAAAATAAAAAAAAAAATTAAAAAAAAATTGAAAAAAAAACTCGAAAAAAAATTTTCAAGAAAAAAAAATTTTAAAAAAATTTCAAAAAAAAAATTTTCAAAAAAAATTTTTAAAAAAATTTTTTAAAAAAATCGAAAAAAAATTTCGAAAAAAAAATTTTCAAAAAAAAATTTCAAAAAAATTTTCGAAAAAAAAAAAATTTAAAACAAAATTTTCAAAAAAAAATTTAAAAAAAATTTAAAAAAAAAAAAATTTAAAAAACAGTTTAAAAAAATTCAGAAAAAATTTCAAAAACAAAAAAAAAATAAAAAAAAATAAAAAAAATAAAAAAAAATTTAAAAAAAAAATTCAAAAAAAAAAAATTTCAAAAAAAAATTAAAAAAAAAATTTTAAAAAAATTTCAAAAAAATTTTCGAAAAAAAAAATTTCAAAAAAAAAATTTTCAAAAAAAATTTAAAAAAAATTTCAAAAAAAATTTTTTTAAAAAAATTGAAAAAAAAAATTCGAAAAAAAAATTTCAAAAAAAATTTTAAAAAAATTTGAAAAAAAAACTCGAAAAAAAAATTTTCAAGAAAAAAAAAATTTTAAAAAAATTTCAGAAAAAAATTCAAAAAAAATTTTAAAAAAAATTTTAAAAAAATTCGAAGAAAAATTTCGAAAAAAAAATTTTCAAAAAAAAAATTTCAAAAAAATTTTTAAAAAAATTCAGAAAAAATTTCAAAAACAAAAAAAAAATAAAAAAAATAGAAAAAATAAAAAAAAATTTAAAAAAAAAATTCAAAAAAAAAAATTTCAAAAAAAAAATTTTAAAAAAATTTCAAAAAAATTTTCGAAAAAAAAAATTTCAAAAAAAAAATTTTCAAAAAAAATTTTAAAAAAATTTCAAAAAAATTTTTTTAAAAAAAATTGAAAAAAAAATTCGAAAAAAAATTTCGAAAAAAAAATTTCAAAAAAAATTTTTAAAAAATTTCAAAAAAAAATTTTTTTTTAAAAATTGAAAAAAAAAATTCGAAAAAAAATTTCGAAAAAAAAATTTCGAAAAAAATTTTAAAAAAATTTCAAAAAAAAATTTTTAAAAAGAATTGAAAAAAAAATTCGAAAAAAAATTTCGAAAAAAAAATTTCAAGAAAAAATAAAAAAAAATTTTCGAAAAAAAAAATTCAAAAAAAAAATTTTCAAAAAAAAATTTAAAAAAAATTACAAGAAAAAAAATTTTAAAAAAATTTTTAAAAAAAATTGAAAAAAAAAATTCAAAAAAAAATTTCGAAAAAAAAATTTCAAAAAAATTTTTTTTGTAATTTTTTTTAAATTTTTTTTTGAAAATTTTTTTTTTTTAATTTTTTTTTTCGAAAATTTTTTTGAATTTTTTTTGAAATTTTTTTTTCGAAATTTTGTTTCGAATTTTTTTTTTCAATTTTTTTTTTAATTTTTTTTTCGAAATTTTTTTTCGATTTTTCTTTTTCAATTTTTTTATAAATTTTTTTTTTATTTTTTTTTTGAAATTTTTTTTAAATTTTTTTCTTGAAAATTTTTAATTCGAAAATTTTTTTGAAATTTTGTTTGAATTTTTTTTTTTATTTTTTTTTCGAAATTTTTTTCGAATTTTTTTTTTTAATTTTTTTTTTTATTTTTTTTAAAAATTTTTTTTGGAATTTTTTTAAAATTTTTTTTTGGAAATTTTTTTTTTTGAAATTTTTTTTTTCGAAAATTTTTTTGAATTTTTTTTTGAATTTTTTTTTTTGAAATTTTTTTTTCGAAATTTTTTTCGAATTTTTTTTTCAATTTTTTTTTAAATTTTCTTTCTTTAATTTTTTTTGTAATTTTTTTTAAATTTTTTTTTGAAAAATTTTTTTTTGAAATTTTTTTTTTCGAAAATTTTTTTGAATTTTTTTTTGAATTTTTTTTTTGAAATTTTTTTTTCGAATTTTTTTTTCAATTTTTTTTTAATTTTTTTTTTTTATTTTGAAATCTTTTTAAAATTTTTTTTTGAAAATTTTTTTTGAAATTTTTTTTTCGAAATTTTTTTTCGATTTTTTTTTTTCAATTTTTTTTAAAATTTTTTTTTATTTTTTTTTTGAAATTTTTTTTAAATTTTTTTTTGAAAAATTTTTTTTTTGAAATTTTTTTTGAATTTTTTTTTGATTTTTTTTTTTGAAATTTTTTTTTCGAAATTTTTTTTCGAATTTTTTTTTCAATTTTTTTTTAAATTTTTTTTCTTTAATTTTTTTTTTGTAATTTTTTTTAAATTTTTTTTTGAAATTTTTTTTTTTGAAATTTTTTTTTTTGAAAATTTTTTTGAAATTTTTTTTGAATTTTTTTTTTTAAAAAAAATTTTAAAAAGATTTAAAAAAAAAATAAAAAAAAAAAAATAAAAAAAAAATTGAAAAAAAATTCGAAAAAAAAATTTCAAAAAAAAAATTCAAAAAAAAATTCAAAAAAATTTTCGAAAAAAAAAATTTCAAAAAAAAATTTTTCAAAAAAAAATTTAAAAAAAATTACAAAAAAAAATTAAAGAAAGAAAATTTAAAAAAAAATTGAAAAAAAAATTCGAAAAAAATTTCGAAAAAAAAATTTCAAAAAAAAAAATTCAAAAAAAAATTCAAAAAAATTTTCGAAAAAAAAAATTTCAAAAAAAAAAATTTTCAAAAAAAAATTTTAAAAAAATTCCAAAAAAAAATTTAAAAAAAAAATAAAAAAAAAAATTAAAAAAAAAAATTCGAAAAAAATTTCGAAAAAAAAATAAAAAAAAAATTCAAACAAAATTTCAAAAAAATTTTCGAATTAAAAATTTTCAAGAAAAAAATTTTTAAAAAATTTCAAAAAAAAAATAAAAAAAAAATTTATAAAAAAATTGAAAAAGAAAAATCGAAAAAAAATTTCGAAAAAAAAATAAAAAAAAAAATTGAAAAAAAAAATTCGAAACAAAATTTCGAAAAAAAAATTTCAAAAAAAATTCAAAAAAATTTTCGAAAAAAAAAATTAAAAAAAAAAAATTTTCAAAAAAAAATTACAAAAAAAATTTAAAAAAAGATTTTAAAAAAAATTGAAAAAAAAAATTCAAAAAAAAATTTCGAAAAAAAAATTTCAAAAAAAAAAATTCAAAAAAAATTTCAAAAAAATTTTCGAAAAAAAAAATTAAAAAAAAAAATTTTCAAAAAAAAATTTAAAAAAAATTACAAAAAAAAAAAATTTAAAAAAAATTGAAAAAAAAAATTCGAAAAAAAATTTCGAAAAAAAAAATTCAAAAAAAAAATTCAAAAAAAATTTCAAAAAAATTTTCGAAAAAAAAAATTTA
This sequence comes from Chrysolina oricalcia, assembly GCA_944452925.2. NCBI lineage: Eukaryota > Metazoa > Arthropoda > Insecta > Coleoptera > Chrysomelidae > Chrysolina > Chrysolina oricalcia. The sequence continues at coordinate 37,382,517 of OX101815.2, read as the reverse complement.
AAAAAAAAATTTCAAAAAAAAATTTAAAAAAAATTACAAAAAAAAAATTTTCAAAAAGAAATTTAAAAAAAATTTCAAAAAAAAATTTAAAAAAAATAAAAAAAAAAATTAAAGAAAAAAAATTTTTAAAAAAATTGAAAAAAAAATTCGAAAAAAAATTTCAAAAAAAAAATTTCAAAAAAAAATTTAAAAAAAATTACAAAAAAAAAATTTTCAAAAAAAAATTTAAAAAAAATTTCAAAAAAAAATTTTTAGAAAGAATTGAAAAAAAAAATTCGAAAAAAAATTTCAAAAAAAAATTTAAAAAAAAAATTTAAAAAAAAATTGAAAAAAAAAATTCGAAAAAAAATTTCGAAAAAAAAATTTCAAAAAAAATTTTCAAAAAAAAATTTTAAAAAAATTTCAAAAAAAAAATAAAAAAAAAAAAATTAAAAAAAAAATTGAAAAAAAAATTCGAAAAAAAAATTTCAAAAAAAAAATTCAAAAAAAAATTCAAAAAAATTTTCGAAAAAAAAAATTTCAAAAAAAAAATTTTCAAAAAAAAATTTTAAAAAAATTACAAAAAAAAAATTAAAGAAAAAATATTTTAAAAAAAATTCGAAAAAAAATTTCGAAAAAAAAATTTCAAAAAAAAAATTAAAAAAAAATTCAAAAAAATTTTCGAAAAAAAAAATTTCAAAAAAAAAAATTTTCAAAAAAAAATTTAAAAAAATTCCAAAAAAAAATTTAAAAAAAAAATTAAAAAAAAAATTGAAAAAAAAAATTCGAAAAAAAATTTCGAAAAAAAAATTTAAAAAAAAAATTTAAAAAAAATTTCAAAAAAAAAATAAAAAAAAAAATTTATAAAAAAATTGAAAAAGAAAAATCGAAAAAAAAATTCGAAAAAAAAATTTCAAAAAAAAAATTTAAAAAAATTTCAAAAAAAAAATAAAAAAAAAATTTAAAAAAAAATTGAAAAAAAAACTCGAAAAAAAAATTTTCAGGAAAAAAAATTTAAAAAAAATTTCAAAAAAAAAATTTTCAAAAAAAATTTTAAAAAAAATTTTAAAAAAAATTCGAAAAAAAATTTCGAAAAAAAAATTTTCAAAAAAAAATTTAAAAAAATTTCAAAAAAAAAAAATTTAAAAAACAGTTTAAAAAAATTCAGAAAAAATTTCAAAAACAAAAAAAAATAAAAAAAAAAAAATAAAAAAAAATTTAAAAAAAAAATTCAAAAAAAAATTTTTCAAAAAAAAAATTAAAAAAAAAAATTTTAAAAAAATTTCAAAAAAATTTTAGAAAAAAAAAATTTCAAAAAAAAAATTTTCAAAAAAAATTTTAAAAAAAATTCAAAAAAAAATTTTTTAAAGAAATTGGAAAAAAAAATTCGAAAAAAAATTTCGAAAAAAAAATTTCAAAAAAAATTTTAAAAAAATTTAAAAAAAAAATTTTTTAAAAAAATTGAAAAAAAAATTCGAAAAAAAATTTCGAAAAAAAAATTTCAAAAAAAATTTTAAAAAAATTTCAAAAAAAAAATTTTTAAAAAGATTTGAAAAAAAAAATTCGAAAAAAAATTCCAAAAAAAAAATTTCAAAAAAAAAATTAAAAAAAAAAATTTTAAAAAAAATTGAAAAAAAAAATTCGAAAAAAAATTTCGAAAAAAAAATTTCAAAAAAAAAATTCAAAAAAATTTTCAAAAAAAAAAATTTCAAAAAAAAAAATTTTCAAAAAAAAATTTAAAAAAAATCACAAAAAAAAAAATTAAAAAAAAAAATTTTCAAAAAAAAATTTAAAAAAAATTACAAAAAAAAAATTTTAAAAAAAATTGAAAAAAAAAAAATTCGAAAAAAAATTTCGAAAAAAAAAATTCAAAAAAAAAATTCAAAAAAAATTTCAAAAAAATTTTCGAAAAAAAAAATTTAAAAAAAAAAAATTTCAAAAAAAAATTTAAAAAAAATTACAAAAAAAAAATTTTCAAAAAGAAATTTAAAAAAAATTTCAAAAAAAAAATAAAAAAAAATTTAAAAAAAAAATTAAAGAAAAAAATTTTTAAAAAAATTGAAAAAAAAATTCGAAAAAAAATTTCAAAAAAAAAAATTTCAAAAAAAAATTTAAAAAAAATTACAAAAAAAAAATTTTCAAAAAAAAATTTAAAAAAAATTTCAAAAAAAAATTTTTAAAAAGAATTGAAAAAAAAATTCGAAAAAAAATTTCGAAAAAAAAATTTCAAAAAAAAATTCAAAAAAAATTTCAAAAAAAAAAATTTTCAAAATGAAATTTTAAAAAAATTTCAAAAAAAAAATAAAAAAAATTTAAAAAAAAATTGAAAAAAAAAATTCGAAAAAAAATTTCGAAAAAAAAATTTCAAAAAAAATTTTCAAAAAAAAATTTAAAAATTTCAAAAAAAAAATTAAAAAAAAAAATTTTAAAAAAAATTCGAAAAAAAATTTCGAAAAAAAAATTTCAAAAAAAAAAATTTAAAAAAAATTCAAAAAAATTTTCGAAAAAAAAAATTTCAAAAAAAAAATTTTCAAAAAAAAATTTAAAAAAATTCCAAAAAAAAAATTAAAAAAAAAAAATTGAAAAAAAAATTGAAAAAAAAAATTCGAAAAAAAATTTCGAAAAAAAAATTAAAAAAAAAAAATTCAAACAAAATTTCAAAAAAATTTTCGAATTAAAAATTTTCAAGAAAAAAATTTCAAAAAAAAAATTAAAAAAAAAATTTATAAAAAAATTGAAAAAGAAAAATCGAAAAAAAATTTCGAAAAAAAAATTTCAAAAAAAAAATTGAAAAAAAAAATTCGAAAAAAAATTTCGAAAAAAAAATTAAAAAAAAAAATTCAAACAAAATTTCAAAAAAATTTTCAAGAAAAAAATTTAAAAAAAATTTCAAAAAAAAAAATAAAAAAAAAAATTTATAAAAAAATTGAAAAAGAAAAATCGAAAAAAAAATTCGAAAAAAAAATTTCAAAAAAAAAATTTAAAAAAATTTCAAAAAAAAAATAAAAAAAAAATTTAAAAAAAAATTGAAAAAAAAACTCGAAAAAAAAATTTTCAGGAAAAAAAATTTAAAAAAAATTTCAAAAAAAAAATTTTCAAAAAAAATTTTAAAAAAAATTTAAAAAAAAATTCGAAAAAAAATTTCGAAAAAAAAATTTTCAAAAAAAAATTTAAAAAAATTTCAAAAAAAAAAAATTTAAAAAACAGTTTAAAAAAAATTCAGAAAAAATTTCAAAAACAAAAAAAAATAAAAAAAAAAAAATAAAAAAAAATTTTAAAAAAAAATTCAAAAAAAAATTTTTCAAAAAAAAAATTAAAAAAAAAAATTTTAAAAAAATTTCAAAAAAATTTTAGAAAAAAAAAATTTCAAAAAAAAAATTTTCAAAAAAAATTTTAAAAAAAATTCAAAAAAAAATTTTTTAAAGAAATTGGAAAAAAAAATTCGAAAAAAAATTTCGAAAAAAAAATTTCAAAAAAAATTTTAAAAAAATTTAAAAAAAAAAATTTTTAAAAAAATTGAAAAAAAAATTCGAAAAAAAATTTCGAAAAAAAAATTTCAAAAAAAATTTTAAAAAAATTTCAAAAAAAAAATTTTTAAAAAGAATTGAAAAAAAAAATTCGAAAAAAAATTCCAAAAAAAAAATTTCAAAAAAAAAATTAAAAAAAAAAATTTTAAAAAAAATTGAAAAAAAAAATTCGAAAAAAAATTTCGAAAAAAAAATTTCAAAAAAAAAATTCAAAAAAATTTTCAAAAAAAAAAATTTCAAAAAAAAAAATTTTCAAAAAAAAATTTAAAAAAAATCACAAAAAAAAAAATTAAAAAAAAAAATTTTCAAAAAAAAATTTAAAAAAAATTACAAAAAAAAAATTTTAAAAAAAATTGAAAAAAAAAAATTCGAAAAAAAATTTCGAAAAAAAAAATTCAAAAAAAAAATTCAAAAAAAATTTCAAAAAAATTTTCGAAAAAAAAAATTAAAAAAAAAAAAATTTCAAAAAAAAATTTAAAAAAAATTACAAAAAAAAAATTTTCAAAAAGAAATTTAAAAAAAATTTCAAAAAAAAAATAAAAAAAAATTTAAAAAAAAAATTAAAGAAAAAAATTTTTAAAAAAATTGAAAAAAAAATTCGAAAAAAAATTTCAAAAAAAAAAATTTCAAAAAAAAATTTAAAAAAAATTACAAAAAAAAAATTTTCAAAAAAAAATTTAAAAAAAATTTCAAAAAAAAATTTTTAAAAAGAATTGAAAAAAAAATTCGAAAAAAAATTTCGAAAAAAAAATTTCAAAAAAAAATTCAAAAAAAATTCAAAAAAAATTTCAAAAAAAAAAATTTTCAAAATGAAATTTTAAAAAAATTTCAAAAAAAAAATAAAAAAAATTTAAAAAAAAATTGAAAAAAAAATTCGAAAAAAAATTTCGAAAAAAAAATTTCAAAAAAAATTTTCAAAAAAAAATTTAAAAATTTCAAAAAAAAAATTAAAAAAAAAAATTTTAAAAAAAATTCGAAAAAAAATTTCGAAAAAAAAATTTCAAAAAAAAAAATTAAAAAAAAATTCAAAAAAATTTTCGAAAAAAAAAATTTCAAAAAAAAAATTTTCAAAAAAAAATTTAAAAAAATTCCAAAAAAAAATTAAAAAAAAAAAATTGAAAAAAAAATTGAAAAAAAAAATTCGAAAAAAAATTTCGAAAAAAAAATTAA
>OX101815.2:37355341-37375341 GCA_944452925.2 Chrysolina oricalcia | reverse complement strand
AAAAAATTTAAAAAAAAAAATTCAAAAAAAATTCAAAAAAAATTTCAAAAAAAAAAATTTTCAAAAAGAAATTTTAAAAAAATTTCAAAAAAAAATAAAAAAAAAATTTAAAAAAAATTGAAAAAAAAAATTCGAAAAAAAATTTCGAAAAAAAAATTTCAAAAAAAATTTTCAAAAAAAAATTTAAAAAAAAATTCAAAAAAAAAATTAAAAAAAAAAAATTAAAAAAAAAATTGAAAAAAAAATTCGAAAAAAAAATTTCAAAAAAAAAATTCAAAAAAAATTCAAAAAAATTTTCGAAAAAAAAAAATTTCAAAAAAAAAATTTTCAAAAAAAAATTTTAAAAAAATTACAAAAAAAAAATTAAAGAAAAAAAGTTTTAAAAAAAATTCGAAAAAAAATTTCGAAAAAAAAATTTCAAAAAAAAAAATTAAAAAAAAAATCAAAAAAATTTTCGAAAAAAAAAATTAAAAAAAAAAAATTTTCAAAAAAAAATTTAAAAAAATTCCAAAAAAAAATAAAAAAAAAAATAAAAAAAAAAATTGAAAAAAAAAATTCGAAAAAAAATTTCGAAAAAAAAATTTAAAAAAAAAAAATTCTAACAAAATTTCAAAAAAATTTTCGAATTAAAAATTTTCAAGAAAATGATTTAAAAAAAATTTCAAAAAAAAATTTAAAAAAAAATTTATAAAAAAATTGAAAAAGAAAAATCGAAAAAAAATTTCGAAAAAAAAATTTTCAAAAAAAAATTTCAAAAAAATTTTCGAAAAAAAAAATAAAAAAAAAAAATTTCAAAAAAAATTTTAAAAAAATTTAAAAAAAAATTTTTAAAAACTGTTTAAAAAAAATTCAGAAAAAATTTCAGAAAAAAAAAATAAAAAAAAATGAAAAAAATAAAAAAAAATTTTTAAAAAAATTCGAAAAAAAATTTCGAAAAAAAAATTTTCAAAAAAAAAATTTCAAAAAAATTTTCGAAAAAAAAATTTCAAAAAAAAAAAATTTCAAAAAAAATTTTAAAAAAATTTCAAAAAAAAATTTTTTAAAAAAATTGAAAAAAAGAATTCGAAAAAAAATTTCGAAAAAAAAATTTCAAAAAAAATTTTAAAAAATTTTCAAAAAAAAATTTTTTGAAAAAATTGAAAAAAAAAATTCGAAAAAAAATTTCGAAAAAAAAAATTTCAAAAAAAATTTTAAAAAAATTTCAAAAAAAAATTTTTAAAAAGAATTGAAAAAAAAAATTCGAAAAAAAATTTCAAAAAAATTTTCGAAAAAAAAAATTTTAAAAAAAAAATTTTCAAAAAAAAATTTAAAAAAAATTACAAAAAAAAAAATTAAAAAAAAAATTTAAAAAAAAATTGAAAAAAAAAATTCGAAAAAAAATTTCGAAAAAAAAATTCAAAAAAAAAATTCAAAAAAAATTTCAAAAAAATTTTCGAAAAAAAAAATTTCAAAAAAAAAAATTTCAAAAAAAAATTTAAAAAAAATTACAAAAAAAAATTAAAGAAAAAAAATTTCAAAAAAAATTCGAAAAAAAATTTCGAAAAAAAAATTTAAAAAAAAAAATTCAAAAAAAAATTCAAAAAAAATTTCAAAAAAAAATTTTTCAAAAAAAAATTTAAAAAAAATTTCAAAAAAAAAATAAAAAAAGATTTTAAAAAAAATTGAAAAAAAAAATTCGAAAAAAAATTTCGAAAAAAAAATTTCAAAAAAAATTTTCAAAAAAAAATTTTAAAAAAATTTAAAAAAAAAATAAAAAAAAAAAATAAAAAAAAAATTGAAAAAAAAATTCGAAAAAAAAATTTCAAAAAAAAATTCAAAAAAAAATTCAAAAATATTTTCGAAAAAAAAAATTTCAAAAAAAAATTTTTCAAAAAAAAATTTTAAAAAAATTACAAAAAAAAAATTAAAGAAAAAAAATTTAAAAAAAAATTGAAAAAAAAATTCGAAAAAAATTTCGAAAAAAAAATTTCAAAAAAAAAATTTTCAAAAAAAATTTTTAAAAAAATTTTAAAAAAAATTCGAAAAAAAATTTCGAAAAAAAAATTTTCAAAAAAAAAATTTCAAAAAAATTTTCGAAAAAAAAAATTTAAAAAAAAAATTTTCAAAAAAAAATTTAAAAAAAATTTCAAAAAAAAAAATTTAAAAAACAGTTTAAAAAAAATTCAGAAAAAATTTCAAAAACAAAAAAAAATAAAAAAAAAAAAATAAATAAAAAAAAATTTAAAAAAAAATTCAAAAAAAAAATTTTCAAAAAAAAAATTAAAAAAAAAATTTTAACAAAATTTCAAAAAAAATTTCGAAAGAAAAAATTTCAAAAAAAAAATTTTCAGAAAAAATTTAAAAAAAATTACAAAAAAAAAAATTAAAGAAAAAAAATTTTAAAAAAAAATCGAAAAAAAATTTCAAAAAAAAAAATTCAAAAAAAAAAATTAAAAAAAAATTCAAAAAAATTTTCGAAAAAAAAAATTTCAAAAAAAAAAATTTTCAAAAAAAAATTTAAAAAAATTCCAAAAAAAAATAAAAAAAAAATTAAAAAAAAAATTGAAAAAAAAATTCGAAAAAAAATTTCGAAAAAAAAATTTAAAAAAAAAATTCAAACAAAATTTCAAAAAAATTTTCGAATTAAAAATTTTCAAGAAAAAAATTTAAAAAAAATTTCAAAAAAAAAATAAAAAAAAAAATTTATAAAAAAATTGAAAAAGAAAAATCGAAAAAAAATTTCGAAAAAAAATTTAAAAAAAAAAAATTCAAAAAAATTTCAAAAAAAAAATAAAAAAAAAAATTTAAAAAAAAATTGAAAAAAAAACTCGAAAAAAAAATTTTCAGGAAAAAAAATTTTAAAAAAAAAATTTTCAAAGAAAATTTAAAAAAAAATTTAAAAAAAAATTCGAAAAAAAATTTCGAAAAAAAAATTTTCAAAAAAAAATTTCAAAAAAATTTTCGAAAAAAAAAATAAAAAAAAAAAATTTCAAAAAAAAATTTTAAAAAAATTTAAAAAAAAAAATTTAAAAAACTGTTTAAAAAAAATTCAGAAAAAATTTCAGAAACAAAAAAAAAATAAAAAAAAAAATAAAAAAATTTAAAAAAAATTTAAAAAAAATTCGAAAAAAAATTTCGAAAAAAAAATTTTCAATAAAAAAATTTCAAAAAAATTTTCGAAAAAAAAAATTTCAAAAAAAATTTAAAAAAAATTTAAAAAAAATTTCAAAAAAAAATTTTTTAAAAAAATTGAAAAAAAGAATTCGAAAAAAAATTTGGAAAAAAAAATTTCAAAAAAAATTTTAAAAAAATTTCAAAAAAAAATTTTTTGAAAAAATTGAAAAAAAAAATTCGAAAAAAAATTTCGAAAAAAAAAATTCAAAAAAAATTTTAAAAAAATTTCAAAAAAAAATTTTTAAAAAGAATTGAAAAAAAAAATTCGAAAAAAAAATTCGAAAAAAAAATTTCAAAAAAAAAATTAAAAAAAATTACAAAAAAAAATTAAAAAAAAGATTTTAAAAAAATTGAAAAAAAAATTCAAAAAAAAATTTCGAAAAAAAAATTTCAAAAAAAAAATTCAAAAAAAATTTCAAAAAAATTTTCGAAAAAAAAATTTAAAAAAAAAAATTTTCAAAAAAAAATTTAAAAAAAATTACAAAAAAAAATTAAAAAAAAAATTGAAAAAAAAAATTCGAAAAAAAATTTCGAAAAAAAAAATTCAAAAAAAAAATTCAAAAAAAATTTCAAAAAAATTTTCGAAAAAAAAAATTTCAAAAAAAAAAATTTCAAAAAAAAATTTAAAAAAAATTACAAAAAAAATTAAAGAAAAAAAAATTAAAAAAAAAATTGAAAAAAAAATTCAAAAAAAAATTCAAAAAAAATTTCAAAAAAAAAATTCAAAAAAAAATTCAAAAAAATTTTCAAAAAAAAAATTTTTCAAAAAAAAATTTTAAAAAAATTCAAAAAAAAAATAAAAAAAAATTTTAAAAAAAATTGAAAAAAAAATTCGAAAAAAAATTTCGAAAAAAAATTTCAAAAAAAATTTTCAAAAAAAAATTTTAAAAAAATTTCAAAAAAAAAATAAAAAAAAAAACTAAAAAAAAATTGAAAAAAAAATTCGAAAAAAAAATTTCAAAAAAAAAATTCAAAAAAAAATTCAAAAAAATTTTCGAAAAAAAAAATTTCAAAAAAAAATTTTTCAAAAAAAAATTTAAAAAAAATTACAAAAAAAAAATTAAAGAGAAAAAATTTAAAAAAAAATTGAAAAAAAAATTCGAAAAAAATTTCGAAAAAAAAATTTCAAAAAAAAAATTTTCAAAAAAAATTTAAAAAAAAATTCGAAAAAAAATTTCGAAAAAAAAATTTTCAAAAAAAAAAATTTCAAAAAAATTTTCGAAAAAAAAAATTAAAAAAAAAAATTTTCAAAAAAAAATTTTAAAAAAATTTCAAAAAAAAAAATTTAAAAAACAGTTTAAAAAAAATTCAGAAAAAATTTCAAAAACAAAAAAAAAATAAAAAAAAAATAAATAAAAAAAAATTAAAAAAAAAATTCAAAAAAAAAATTTTCAAAAAAAAATTAAAAAAAAAATTTTAACAAAATTTCAAAAAAAATTTCGAAAGAAAAAATTTCAAAAAAAAAATTTTCAAAAAAAATTTAAAAAAAATTTCAAAAAAAAATTTTTTAAAGAAATTGGAAAAAAAATTCGAAAAAAAATTTCGAAAAAAAAATTTCAAAAAAAATTTTAAAAAAATTTCAAAAAAAAATTTTTTAAAAAATTGAAAAAAAAAATTCGAAAAAAAATTTCGAAAAAAAAATTTCAAAAAAAATTTTAAAAAAATTTCAAAAAAAAAATTTTAAAAAGAATTGAAAAAAAAATTTCAAAAAAATTTTCGAAAAAAAAAATTGAAAAAAAAAAATTTTCAAAAAAAAATTTTAAAAAAATTCCAAAAAAAAATTAAAAAAAAAAATAAAAAAAAAATTAAAAAAAAAAAATTTGAAAAAAATTTCGAAAAAAAAATAAAAAAAAAAAATTCAAACAAAATTTCAAAAAAATTTTCGAATTAAAAATTTTCAAGAAAAAAATTTAAAAAAAATTTCAAAAAAAAAATAAAAAAAAAATTCATAAAAAAATTGAAAAAGAAAAATCGAAAAAAAATTTCGAAAAAAAAATTAAAAAAAAAATTGAAAAAAAAAATTCGAAACAAAATTTCGAAAAAAAAATTTCAAAAAAAATTCAAAAAAATTTTCGAAAAAAAAAATAAAAAAAAAAAATTTTCAAAAAAAAATTTAAAAAAAATTACAAAAAAAATTTAAAAAAAGATTTTAAAAAAAATTGAAAAAAAAAATTCAAAAAAAAATTTCGAAAAAAAAATTTCAAAAAAAAAAATTCAAAAAAAATTTCAAAAAAATTTTCGAAAAAAAAAATTAAAAAAAAAATATTCAAAAAAAAATTTAAAAAAAATTACAAAAAAAAATTTAAAAAAAAATTGAAAAAAAAAAATTCAAAAAAAAAAATTTCGAAAAAAAAAATTAAAAAAAAAAATTAAAAAAAAATTTCAAAAAAATTTTCGAAAAAAAAAATTAAAAAAAAAAATTTCAAAAAAAAATTTTAAAAAAATTACAAAAAAAAAATTTTCAAAAAGAAATTTAAAAAAAAATTCAAAAAAAAAATAAAAAAAAATTAAAAAAAAAAATTAAAGAAAAAAAATTTTTTAAAAAATTGAAAAAAAAATTCGAAAAAAAATTTCAAAAAAAAAAATTTCAAAAAAAAATTTAAAAAAAATTACAAAAAAAAAATTTTAAAAAAATTACAAAAAAAAAATTTTAAAAAAAATTGAAAAAAAAAATTCGAAAAAAAATTTCGAAAAAAAAAATTCAAAAAAAAAAATTCAAAAAAAATTTCAAAAAAATTTTCGAAAAAAAAAATTTAAAAAAAAAAAATTTCAAAAAAAAATTTAAAAAAAATTACAAAAAAAAAATTTTCAAAAAGAAATTTAAAAAAAATTTCAAAAAAAAAATAAAAAAAAATTAAAAAAAAAATTAAAGAAAAAAAATTTTTAAAAAAATTGAAAAAAAAATTCGAAAAAAAATTTCAAAAAAAAAAATTTCAAAAAAAAATTTAAAAAAAATTACAAAAAAAAATTTTCAAAAAAAAATTTAAAAAAAATTTCAAAAAAAAATTTTTAAAAAGAATTGAAAAAAAAAATTCGAAAAAAAATTTCGAAAAAAAAATTTAAAAAAAAAAATTCAAAAAAAATTCAAAAAAAATTTCAAAAAAAAAAATTTTCAAAAAGAAATTTTAAAAAAATTTCAAAAAAAAAATAAAAAAAAAATTAAAAAAAAATTGAAAAAAAAAATTCGAAAAAAAATTTCGAAAAAAAAATTTCAAAAAAAATTTTCAAAAAAAAATTAAAAAAAAAATTCAAAAAAAAAATTAAAAAAAAAAATTTCAAAAAAAAAAATTTCAAAAAAAAATTTAAAAAAAATTACAAAAAAAAATTAAAGAAAAAAAATTTCAAAAAAAATTCGAAAAAAAATTTCGAAAAAAAAATTAAAAAAAAAAAATTCAAAAAAAAATTCAAAAAAAATTTCAAAAAAAAATTTTTCAAAAAAAAATTTAAAAAAAATTTCAAAAAAAAAATAAAAAAAAATTTTAAAAAAAATTGAAAAAAAAAAATTCGAAAAAAAATTTCGAAAAAAAAATTTCAAAAAAAATTTTCAAAAAAAAATTTTAAAAAAATTAAAAAAAAAATAAATAAAAAAATAAAAAAAAAAATTGAAAAAAAAATTCGAAAAAAAAATTTCAAAAAAAAATTCAAAAAAAAATTCAAAAAAATTTTCGAAAAAAAAAATTTCAAAAAAAAATTTTTCAAAAAAAAATTTTAAAAAAATTACAAAAAAAAAATTAAAGAAAAAAAATTTTAAAAAAAATTGAAAAAAAAATTCGAAAAAAATTTCGAAAAAAAAATTTCAAAAAAAAAATTTTCAAAAAAAATTTTTAAAAAAATTTTAAAAAAAATTCGAAAAAAAATTTCGAAAAAAAAATTTTCAAAAAAAAAATTTCAAAAAAATTTTCGAAAAAAAAAATTTAAAAAAAAAATTTTCAAAAAAAAATTTAAAAAAAATTTCAAAAAAAAAAATTTAAAAAACAGTTTAAAAAAAATTCAGAAAAAATTTCAAAACCAAAAAAAAATAAAAAAAAAAAAATAAATAAAAAAAAATTTAAAAAAAAATTCAAAAAAAAAATTTTCAAAAAAAAAATTAAAAAAAAAATTTTAACAAAATTTCAAAAAAAATTTCGAAAGAAAAAATTTCAAAAAAAAAATTTTCAAAAAAAATTTAAAAAAAATTACAAAAAAAAAATTAAAGAAAAAAAATTTTAAAAAAAAATCGAAAAAAAATTTCGAAAAAAAAAATTCAAAAAAAAAAATTAAAAAAAAAATCAAAAAAATTTTCGAAAAAAAAAATTTCAAAAAAAAAATTTTCAAAAAAAAATTTAAAAAAATTCCAAAAAAAAATAAAAAAAAAATTAAAAAAAAAATTGAAAAAAAAATTCGAAAAAAAATTTCGAAAAAAAAATTTAAAAAAAAAATTCAAACAAAATTTCAAAAAAATTTTCGAATTAAAAATTTTCAAGAAAAAAATTTAAAAAAAATTTCAAAAAAAAAATAAAAAAAAAAATTTATAAAAAAATTGAAAAAGAAAAATCGAAAAAAAATTTCGAAAAAAAATTTAAAAAAAAAAAATTCAAAAAAATTTCAAAAAAAAAATAAAAAAAAAAATTTAAAAAAAAATTGAAAAAAAAATTCGAAAAAAAAATTTTCAGGAAAAAAAATTTTAAAAAAAAAATTTTCAAAGAAAATTTAAAAAAAAATTTAAAAAAAAATTCGAAAAAAAATTTCGAAAAAAAAATTTTCAAAAAAAAATTTCAAAAAAATTTTCGAAAAAAAAAATAAAAAAAAAAAATTTCAAAAAAAAATTTTAAAAAAATTTAAAAAAAAAAATTTAAAAAACTGTTTAAAAAAAATTCAGAAAAAATTTCAGAAACAAAAAAAAAATAAAAAAAAAAATAAAAAAATTTAAAAAAAATTTTAAAAAAATTCGAAAAAAAATTTCGAAAAAAAAATTTTCAATAAAAAAATTTCAAAAAAATTTTCGAAAAAAAAAATTTCAAAAAAAATTTAAAAAAAATTTAAAAAAAATTTCAAAAAAAAATTTTTTAAAAAAATTTGGAAAAAAAAAATTCAAAAAAATTTTAAAAAAATTTCAAAAAAAAATTTTTTGAAAAAATTGAAAAAAAAAATTCGAAAAAAAATTTCGAAAAAAAAATTTCAAAAAAAATTTTAAAAAAATTTCAAAAAAAAATTTTTAAAAAGAATTGAAAAAAAAAATTCGAAAAAAAAATTCGAAAAAAAAATTTCAAAAAAAAAATTAAAAAAAATTACAAAAAAAAATTAAAAAAAAGATTTTAAAAAAATTGAAAAAAAAATTCAAAAAAAAATTTCGAAAAAAAAATTTCAAAAAAAAAATTCAAAAAAAATTTCAAAAAAATTTTCGAAAAAAAAATAAAAAAAAAAAAATTTTCAAAAAAAAATTTAAAAAAAATTACAAAAAAAAAATTAAAAAAAAAATTGAAAAAAAAAATTCGAAAAAAAATTTCGAAAAAAAAAATTCAAAAAAAAAATTCAAAAAAAATTTCAAAAAAATTTTCGAAAAAAAAAATTTCAAAAAAAAAAATTTCAAAAAAAAATTTAAAAAAAATTACAAAAAAAATTAAAAAAAAAATTGAAAAAAAAATTCAAAAAAAAATTCAAAAAAAATTTCAAAAAAAAAATTCAAAAAAAAATTCAAAAAAAATTTCAAAAAAAAAATTTTTCAAAAAAAAAATTTAAAAAAAATTCAAAAAAAAAATAAAAAAAAATTTTAAAAAAAATTGAAAAAAAAATTCGAAAAAAAATTTCGAAAAAAAATTTCAAAAAAAATTTTCAAAAAAAAATTTTAAAAAAATTTCAAAAAAAAAATAAAAAAAAAACTAAAAAAAAATTGAAAAAAAAATTCGAAAAAAAAATTTCAAAAAAAAAATTCAAAAAAAAATTCAAAAAAATTTTCGAAAAAAAAAATTTCAAAAAAAAATTTTTCAAAAAAAAATTTTAAAAAAATTACAAAAAAAAAATTAAAGAGAAAAAATTTAAAAAAAAATTGAAAAAAAAATTCGAAAAAAATTTCGAAAAAAAAATTTCAAAAAAAAAATTTTCAAAAAAAATTTAAAAAAAAATTCGAAAAAAAATTTCGAAAAAAAAATTTTCAAAAAAAAAAATTCAAAAAAATTTTCGAAAAAAAAAATTAAAAAAAAAAATTTTCAAAAAAAAATTTTAAAAAAATTTCAAAAAAAAAAATTTAAAAAACAGTTTAAAAAAAATTCAGAAAAAATTTCAAAAACAAAAAAAAAATAAAAAAAAAATAAATAAAAAAAAATTAAAAAAAAAATTCAAAAAAAAAATTTTCAAAAAAAAATTAAAAAAAAAATTTTAACAAAATTTCAAAAAAAATTTCGAAAGAAAAAATTTCAAAAAAAAAATTTTCAAAAAAAATTTAAAAAAAATTTCAAAAAAAAATTTTTTAAAGAAATTGGAAAAAAAATTCGAAAAAAAATTTCGAAAAAAAAATTTCAAAAAAAATTTTAAAAAAATTTCAAAAAAAAATTTTTTAAAAAATTGAAAAAAAAAATTCGAAAAAAAATTTCGAAAAAAAAATTTCAAAAAAAATTTTAAAAAAATTTCAAAAAAAAAATTTTAAAAAGAATTGAAAAAAAAATTTCAAAAAAATTTTCGAAAAAAAAAATTGAAAAAAAAAAATTTTCAAAAAAAAATTTTAAAAAAATTCCAAAAAAAAATTAAAAAAAAAAATAAAAAAAAAATTAAAAAAAAAAAATTTGAAAAAAATTTCGAAAAAAAAATAAAAAAAAAAAATTCAAACAAAATTTCAAAAAAATTTTCGAATTAAAAATTTTCAAGAAAAAAATTTTAAAAAAATTTCAAAAAAAAAATAAAAAAAAAATTCATAAAAAAATTGAAAAAGAAAAATCGAAAAAAAATTTCGAAAAAAAAATTAAAAAAAAAATTGAAAAAAAAAATTCGAAACAAAATTTCGAAAAAAAAATTTCAAAAAAAATTCAAAAAAATTTTCGAAAAAAAAAATTAAAAAAAAAAAATTTTCAAAAAAAAATTTAAAAAAAATTACAAAAAAAATTTAAAAAAAGATTTTAAAAAAAATTGAAAAAAAAAATTGAAAAAAAAAATTCAAAAAAAAATTTCGAAAAAAAAATTTCAAAAAAAAAAATTCAAAAAAAATTTCAAAAAAAATTTCGAAAAAAAAAATTAAAAAAAAAAATATTCAAAAAAAAATTTAAAAAAAATTACAAAAAAAAAATTTTAAAAAAAATTGAAAAAAAAAAATTCGAAAAAAAATTTCGAAAAAAAAAATTCAAAAAAAAAATTAAAAAAAAATTTCAAAAAAATTTTCGAAAAAAAAAATTAAAAAAAAAAATTTCAAAAAAAAATTTTAAAAAAATTACAAAAAAAAAATTTTCAAAAAGAAATTTAAAAAAAAATTCAAAAAAAAAATAAAAAAAAATTAAAAAAAAAAATTAAAGAAAAAAAATTTTTAAAAAAATTGAAAAAAAAATTCGAAAAAAAATTTCAAAAAAAAAAATTTCAAAAAAAAATTTAAAAAAAATTACAAAAAAAAAATTTAAAAAAAATTACAAAAAAAAAATTTTAAAAAAAATTGAAAAAAAAATTCGAAAAAAAATTTCGAAAAAAAAAATTCAAAAAAAAAATTCAAAAAAAATTTCAAAAAAATTTTCGAAAAAAAAAATTTAAAAAAAAAAAATTTCAAAAAAAAATTTAAAAAAAATTACAAAAAAAAAATTTTCAAAAAGAAATTTAAAAAAAATTTCAAAAAAAAAATAAAAAAAAATTAAAAAAAAAAATTAAAGAAAAAAAATTTTTAAAAAAATTGAAAAAAAAATTCGAAAAAAAATTTCAAAAAAAAAAATTTCAAAAAAAAATTTCAAAAAAATTACAAAAAAAAATTTTCAAAAAAAAATTTTAAAAAAATTTCAAAAAAAAATTTTTAAAAAGAATTGAAAAAAAAAATTCGAAAAAAAATTTCGAAAAAAAAATTTAAAAAAAAAAATTCAAAAAAAATTCAAAAAAAATTTCAAAAAAAAAAATTTTCAAAAAGAAATTTTAAAAAAATTTCAAAAAAAAAATAAAAAAAAAATTAAAAAAAAATTGAAAAAAAAAATTCGAAAAAAAATTTCGAAAAAAAAATTTCAAAAAAAATTTTCAAAAAAAAATTAAAAAAAAAATTCAAAAAAAAAATTTAAAAAAAAAAATTAAAAAAAAAATTGAAAAAAAAATTCGAAAAAAAAATTTCAAAAAAAAAATTCAAAAAAAATTCAAAAAAATTTTCGAAAAAAAAAATTTCAAAAAAAAAATTTTCAAAAAAAAATTTTAAAAAAATTACAAAAAAAAAATTAAAGAAAAAAAGTTTTAAAAAAAATTCGAAAAAAAATTTCGAAAAAAAAATTTCAAAAAAAAAAATTAAAAAAAAAATCAAAAAAATTTTCGAAAAAAAAATTTAAAAAAAAAAAATTTTCAAAAAAAAATTTAAAAAAATTCCAAAAAAAAATAAAAAAAAAAAATAAAAAAAAAAATTGAAAAAAAAAATTCGAAAAAAAATTTCGAAAAAAAAATTTAAAAAAAAAAATTCTAACAAAATTTCAAAAAAATTTTCGAATTAAAAATTTTCAAGAAAATGATTTAAAAAAAATTTCAAAAAAAAATTTAAAAAAAAATTTATAAAAAAATTGAAAAAGAAAAATCGAAAAAAAATTTCGAAAAAAAAATTTTCAAAAAAAAATTTCAAAAAAATTTTCGAAAAAAAAAATAAAAAAAAAAATTTCAAAAAAAAATTTTAAAAAAATTTAAAAAAAAATTTTTAAAAACTGTTTAAAAAAAATTCAGAAAAAATTTCAGAAAAAAAAAAATAAAAAAAAATGAAAAAAATAAAAAAAAATTTTTAAAAAAATTCGAAAAAAAATTTCGAAAAAAAAATTTTCAAAAAAAAAATTTCAAAAAAATTTTCGAAAAAAAAAATTTCAAAAAAAAAAAATTTCAAAAAAAATTTTAAAAAAATTTCAAAAAAAAATTTTTTAAAAAAATTGAAAAAAAGAATTCGAAAAAAAATTTCGAAAAAAAAATTTCAAAAAAAATTTTAAAAAAATTTCAAAAAAAAATTTTTTGAAAAAATTGAAAAAAAAAATTCGAAAAAAAATTTCGAAAAAAAAAATTTCAAAAAAAATTTTAAAAAAATTTCAAAAAAAAATTTTTAAAAAGAATTGAAAAAAAAAATTCGAAAAAAAATTTCAAAAAAATTTTCGAAAAAAAAAATTTTAAAAAAAAAATTTTCAAAAAAAAATTTAAAAAAAATTACAAAAAAAAAATTAAAAAAAAAATTTAAAAAAAAATTGAAAAAAAAAATTCGAAAAAAAATTTCGAAAAAAAAATTCAAAAAAAAAATTCAAAAAAAATTTCAAAAAAATTTTCGAAAAAAAAAATTTCAAAAAAAAAAATTTCAAAAAAAAATTTAAAAAAAATTACAAAAAAAAATTAAAGAAAAAAAATTTCAAAAAAAATTCGAAAAAAAATTTCGAAAAAAAAATTTAAAAAAAAAAATTCAAAAAAAAATTCAAAAAAAATTTCAAAAAAAAATAAAAAAAAAAATTAAAAAAAAAATTGAAAAAAAAATTCGAAAAAAAATTTCGAAAAAAAAGTTTAAAAAAAAAATTCAAACAAAATTTCAAAAAAATTTTCGAATTAAAAATTTTCAAGAAAAAAATTTAAAAAAAATTTCAAAAAAAAAATAAAAAAAAAAATTTATAAAAAAATTGAAAAAGAAAAATCGAAGAAAAATTTCGAAAAAAAATTTAAAAAAAAAAATTCAAAAAAATTTCAAAACAAAAATAAAAAAAAAAATTTAAAAAAAAATTAAAAAAAAAACTCGAAAAAAAAATTTTCAGGAAAAAAAATTAAAAAAAAAAAATTTTCAAAGAAAATTTAAAAAAAAATTTAAAAAAAAATTCGAAAAAAAATTTCGAAAAAAAAATTTTCAAAAAAAAATTTCAAAAAAATTTTCGAAAAAAAAAATAAAAAAAAAAAATTTCAAAAAAAAATTTTAAAAAAATTAAAAAAAAAAATTTAAAAAACTGTTTAAAAAAAATTCAGAAAAAATTTCAGAAACAAAAAAAAAATAAAAAAAAAAATAAAAAAATTTAAAAAAAATTTAAAAAAAATTCGAAAAAAAATTTCGAAAAAAAAATTTTCAATAAAAAAATTTCAAAAAAATTTTCGAAAAAAAAAATTTCAAAAAAAATTTAAAAAAAATTTAAAAAAAATTTCAAAAAAAAATTTTTTAAAAAAATTTTTTAAAAAAATTGAAAAAAAGAATTCGAAAAAAAATTTGGAAAAAAAAATTTCAAAAAAAATTTTAAAAAAATTTCAAAAAAAAATTTTTTGAAAAAATTGAAAAAAAAAATTCGAAAAAAAATTTCGAAAAAAAAATTTCAAAAAAAATTTTAAAAAAATTTCAAAAAAAAATTTTTAAAAAGAATTGAAAAAAAAAATTCGAAAAAAAAATTCGAAAAAAAAATTTCAAAAAAAAAATTAAAAAAAATTACAAAAAAAAATTAAAAAAAAGATTTTAAAAAAATTGAAAAAAAAATTCAAAAAAAAATTTCGAAAAAAAAATTTCAAAAAAAAAATTCAAAAAAAATTTCAAAAAAATTTTCGAAAAAAAAATTAAAAAAAAAAAATTTTCAAAAAAAAATTTAAAAAAAATTACAAAAAAAAATTAAAAAAAAAATTGAAAAAAAAAATTCGAAAAAAAATTTCGAAAAAAAAAATTCAAAAAAAAAATTCAAAAAAAATTTCAAAAAAATTTTCGAAAAAAAAAATTTCAAAAAAAAAAATTTCAAAAAAAAATTTAAAAAAAATTACAAAAAAAATTAAAGAAAAAAAATTAAAAAAAAAATTGAAAAAAAAATTCGAAAAAAAATTTCGAAAAAAAAATTTCAAAAAAAAAATTCAAAAAAAAATTCAAAAAAAATTTCAAAAAAAAAATTTTTCAAAAAAAAAATTTAAAAAAAATTCAAAAAAAAAATAAAAAAAAATTTTAAAAAAAATTGAAAAAAAAATTCGAAAAAAAATTTCGAAAAAAAATTTCAAAAAAAATTTTCAAAAAAAAATTTTAAAAAAATTTCAAAAAAAAAATAAAAAAAAAAACTAAAAAAAAATTGAAAAAAAAATTCGAAAAAAAAATTTCAAAAAAAAAATTCAAAAAAAAATTCAAAAAAATTTTCGAAAAAAAAAATTTCAAAAAAAAATTTTTCAAAAAAAAATTTAAAAAAAATTACAAAAAAAAAATTAAAGAGAAAAAATTTAAAAAAAAAATGAAAAAAAAATTCGAAAAAAATTTCGAAAAAAAAATTTCAAAAAAAAAATTTTCAAAAAAAATTTAAAAAAAAATTCGAAAAAAAATTTCGAAAAAAAAATTTTCAAAAAAAAAATTTCAAAAAAATTTTCGAAAAAAAAAATTTAAAAAAAAAATTTTCAAAAAAAAATTTTAAAAAAATTTCAAAAAAAAAAATTTAAAAAACAGTTTAAAAAAAATTCAGAAAAAATTTCAAAAACAAAAAAAAAATAAAAAAAAAATAAATAAAAAAAAATTCAAAAAAAAAATTCAAAAAAAAAATTTTCAAAAAAAAATTTAAAAAAAAATTTTAACAAAATTTCAAAAAAAATTTCGAAAGAAAAAATTTCAAAAAAAAAATTTTCAAAAAAAATTTTAAAAAAATTTCAAAAAAAAATTTTTTAAAGAAATTGGAAAAAAAATTCGAAAAAAAATTTCGAAAAAAAAATTTCAAAAAAAGTTTTAAAAAAATTTCAAAAAAAAATTTTTTAAAAAATTGAAAAAAAAAATTCGAAAAAAAATTTCGAAAAAAAAATTTCAAAAAAAATTTTAAAAAAATTTCAAAAAAAAAATTTTAAAAAGAATTGAAAAAAAAAATTCGAAAAAAAATTTCGAAAAAAAAATTTAAAAAAAAAAATTAAAAAAAAAAAATTTAAAAAAAAATTGAAAAAAAAAAATTCGAAAAAAAATTTCGAAAAAAAAATTTCAAAAAAAAAATTCAAAAAAATTTTCAAAAAAAAAAATTTCAAAAAAAAAAATTTTCAAAAAAAAATTTTAAAATAATTTTAAAAAAATCACAAGAAAAAAAATTTAAAAAAAAATTTTAAAAAAAATTGAAAAAAAAATTTCGAAAAAAAAATTTCAAAAAAAAAAATTCAAAAAAAATTTCAAAAAAATTTTCGAAAAAAAAATTTTCAAAAAATAAATTTCCAAAAAAAAAATTCAAAAAAAATTTCAAAAAAAATTTTCGAAAAAAAAAATTTCAAAAAAAAAAATTTTCCAAAAAAATTTTGAAAAAATTAAAAAAAGAAAATTTAAAAAAAAATTCAAAAAAAAATTTAAAAAAAAAATTTTTTTAAAATATTGAAAAAAATTCGAAAAATTTCGAAAAAAAAATTTAAAAAAAAAATTCAAAAAAAATTTCAAAAAAATTTTCGAAAAAAAAAATTTCAAAAAATAAAATTCAAAAAAAAATTTTAAAAAAATTACAAAAAAAAATTTAAAAAAAAATTTAAAAAAAAAATTAAAAAAAAAATTCGAAAAAAAATTTCGAAAAAAAAATTTCGAAAAAAAAATTCAAAAAAAAAATTTAAAAAAATAAAAAAATAAAAAAAAAAATTTAAAAAAAAATTGAAAAAAAAACTCGAAAAAAAATTTTCAAGAAAAAAAAATTTTAAAAAAATTTCAAAAAAAAAATTTTCAAAAAAAATTTTTAAAAAAATTTTTTAAAAAAATCGAAAAAAAATTTCGAAAAAAAAATTTTCAAAAAAAAATTTCAAAAAAATTTTCGAAAAAAAAAAAATTTAAAACAAAATTTTCAAAAAAAAATTTTAAAAAAATTTCGAAAAAAAAAATTTCAAAAAAAATTTTAAAAAAATTTCAAAAAAAAATTTTTAAAAAGAATTGAAAAAAAAAATTCAAAAAAAATTTCAAAAAAATTTTCGAAAAAAAAAAATTAAAAAAAAAAATATTCAAAAAAAAATTAAAAAAAAATTACAAAAAAAAAATTTTAAAAAAAATTGAAAAAAAAAAATTCGAAAAAAAATTTCGAAAAAAAAAATTCAAAAAAAAAATTAAAAAAAAATTTCAAAAAAATTTTCGAAAAAAAAAATTAAAAAAAAAAATTTCAAAAAAAAATTTTAAAAAAATTACAAAAAAAAAATTTTCAAAAAGAAATTTAAAAAAAAATTCAAAAAAAAAATAAAAAAAAATTAAAAAAAAAAATTAAAGAAAAAAAATTTTTAAAAAAATTGAAAAAAAAATTCGAAAAAAAATTTCAAAAAAAAAAATTTCAAAAAAAAATTTAAAAAAAATTACAAAAAAAAAATTTAAAAAAAATTACAAAAAAAAAATTTTAAAAAAAATTGAAAAAAAAAATTCGAAAAAAAATTTCGAAAAAAAAAATTCAAAAAAAAATTCAAAAAAAATTTCAAAAAAATTTTCGAAAAAAAAAATTTAAAAAAAAAAAATTTCAAAAAAAAATTTAAAAAAAATTACAAAAAAAAAATTTTCAAAAAGAAATTTAAAAAAAATTTCAAAAAAAAAATAAAAAAAAATTTAAAAAAAAAATTAAAGAAAAAAAATTTTTAAAAAAATTGAAAAAAAAATTCGAAAAAAAATTTCAAAAAAAAAAATTTCAAAAAAAAATTTAAAAAAAATTACAAAAAACAATTTTCAAAAAAAAATTTAAAAAAAATTTCAAAAAAAAATTTTTAAAAAGAATTGAAAAAAAAAATTCGAAAAAAAATTTCGAAAAAAAAATTTAAAAAAAAAAATTCAAAAAAAATTCAAAAAAAATTTCAAAAAAAAAAATTTTCAAAAAGAAATTTTAAAAAAATTTCAAAAAAAAAATAAAAAAAAAATTAAAAAAAAATTGAAAAAAAAAATTCGAAAAAAAATTTCGAAAAAAAAATTTCAAAAAAAATTTTCAAAAAAAAATTTAAAAAAAAATTCAAAAAAAAAATTAAAAAAAAAAATTAAAAAAAAAATTGAAAAAAAAATTCGAAAAAAAAATTTCAAAAAAAAAATTCAAAAAAAATTCAAAAAAATTTTCGAAAAAAAAAATTTCAAAAAAAAAATTTTCAAAAAAAAATTTTAAAAAAATTACAAAAAAAAATTAAAGAAAAAAAGTTTTAAAAAAAATTCGAAAAAAAATTTCGAAAAAAAAATTTCAAAAAAAAAAATTAAAAAAAAAATCAAAAAAATTTTCGAAAAAAAAAATTTAAAAAAAAAAAATTTTCAAAAAAAAATTTAAAAAAATTCCAAAAAAAAATAAAAAAAAAAATAAAAAAAAAATTTAAAAAAAAAATTCGAAAAAAAATTTCGAAAAAAAAATTTAAAAAAAAAAAATTCTAACAAAATTTCAAAAAAATTTTCGAATTAAAAATTTTTAAGAAAATGATTTAAAAAAAATTTCAAAAAAAATTTTAAAAAAAATTTATAAAAAAATTGAAAAAGAAAAATCGAAAAAAAATTTCGAAAAAAAAATTTTCAAAAAAAAATTTCAAAAAAATTTTCGAAAAAAAAAATAAAAAAAAAAAATTTCAAAAAAAAATTTTAAAAAAATTTAAAAAAAAAATTTTAAAAACTGTTTAAAAAAAATTCAGAAAAAATTTCAGAAAAAAAAAAAAATAAAAAAAAATGAAAAAAATAAAAAAAAAATTTTAAAAAAATTCGAAAAAAAATTTCGAAAAAAAAATTTTCAAAAAAAAAATTTCAAAAAAATTTTCGAAAAAAAAAATTTCAAAAAAAAAAAATTTCAAAAAAAATTTTAAAAAAATTTCAAAAAAAAATTTTTTAAAAAAATTGAAAAAAAAAATTCGAAAAAAAATTTCGAAAAAAAAAATTTCAAAAAAAATTTTAAAAAAATTTCAAAAAAAAATTTTTAAAAAGAATTGAAAAAAAAAATTCGAAAAAAAATTTCAAAAAAATTTTCGAAAAAAAAAATTTAAAAAAAAAAATTTTCAAAAAAAAATTTAAAAAAAATTACAAAAAAAAAAATAAAAAAAAAAATTAAAAAAAAAATTGAAAAAAAAAATTCGAAAAAAAATTTCGAAAAAAAAATTCAAAAAAAAAATTCAAAAAAAATTTCAAAAAAATTTTCGAAAAAAAAAATTTCAAAAAAAAAAATTTCAAAAAAAAATTTAAAAAAAATTACAAAAAAAAATTAAAGAAAAAAAATTTCAAAAAAAATTCGAAAAAAAATTTCGAAAAAAAAATTAAAAAAAAAAAATTCAAAAAAAAATTCAAAAAAAATTTCAAAAAAAAATTTTTCAAAAAAAAATTTTAAAAAAATTTCAAAAAAAAAATAAAAAAAAATTTTAAAAAAAATTGAAAAAAAAAAATTCGAAAAAAAATTTCGAAAAAAAAATTTCAAAAAAAATTTTCAAAAAAAAATTTTAAAAAAATTTAAAAAAAAAATAAAAAAAAAATAAAAAAAAAATTGAAAAAAAAATTCGAAAAAAAAATTTCAAAAAAAAATTCAAAAAAAAATTCAAAAAAATTTTCGAAAAAATTTTCGAAAAAAAAAATTTCAAAAAAAAATTTTTCAAAAAAAAATTTTAAAAAAATTACAAAAAAAAAATTAAAGAAAAAAAATTTTAAAAAAAATTGAAAAAAAAATTCGAAAAAAATTTCGAAAAAAAAAATTCAAAAAAAAAATTTTCAAAAAAAATTTTTAAAAAAATTTTAAAAAAAATTCGAAAAAAAAATTCGAAAAAAAAATTTTCAAAAAAAAAATTTCAAAAAAATTTTCGAAAAAAAAAATTTAAAAAAAAAATTTTCAAAAAAAAATTTAAAAAAAATTTCAAAAAAAAAAATTTAAAAAACAGTTTAAAAAAAATTCAGAAAAAATTTCAAAAACAAAAAAAAATAAATAAAAAAAAATAAATAAAAAAAAATTTAAAAAAAAATTCAAAAAAAAAATTTTCAAAAAAAAAATTAAAAAAAAAATTTTAACAAAATTTCAAAAAAAATTTCGAAAGAAAAAATTTCAAAAAAAAAATTTTCAAAAAAAATTTAAAAAAAATTACAAAAAAAAAATTAAAGAAAAAAAATTTTAAAAAAAAATCGAAAAAAAATTTCGAAAAAAAAAATTCAAAAAAAAAATTAAAAAAAAATTCAAAAAAATTTTCGAAAAAAAAAATTTCAAAAAAAAAAATTTTCATAAAAAAATTTTAAAAAATTCCAAAAAAAAATAAATAAAAAAATTAAAAAAAAAATTGAAAAAAAAATTCGAAAAAAAATTTCGAAAAAAAAATTTAAAAAAAAAATTCAAACAAAATTTCAAAAAAATTTTCGAATTAAAAATTTTCAAGAAAAAAATTTAAAAAAAATTTCAAAAAAAAAATAAAAAAAAAAATTTATAAAAAAATTGAAAAAGAAAAATCGAAAAAAAATTTCGAAAAAAAATTTAAAAAAAAAAATTCAAAAAAATTTCAAAAAAAAAATAAAAAAAAAAATTTAAAAAAAAATTGAAAAAAAAACTCGAAAAAAAAATTTTCAGGAAAAAATATTTAAAAAAAAAAATTTTCAAAGAAAATTTAAAAAAAAATTTAAAAAAAAATTCGAAAAAAAATTTCGAAAAAAAAATTTTCAAAAAAAAATTTCAAAAAAATTTTCGAAAAAAAAAATAAAAAAAAAAAATTTCAAAAAAAAAATTTAAAAAAATTAAAAAAAAAAAATTTAAAAAACTGTTTAAAAAAAATTCAGAAAAAATTTCAGAAACAAAAAAAAAAATAAAAAAAAAAATAAAAAAATTTAAAAAAAA
>OX101815.2:37345341-37352841 GCA_944452925.2 Chrysolina oricalcia | reverse complement strand
AAAAAAATTGAAAAAAAAATTCGAAAAAAAATTTCAAAAAAAAAAATTTCGAAAAAAAATTTTAAAAAAATTACAAAAAAAAATTTTCAAAAAAAAATTTAAAAAAAATTTCAAAAAAAAATTTTTAAAAAGAATTGAAAAAAAAAATTCGAAAAAAAATTTCGAAAAAAAAATTTAAAAAAAAAAATTCAAAAAAAATTCAAAAAAAATTTCAAAAAAAAAAATTTTCGAAAAGAAATTTTAAAAAAATTTCAAAAAAAAAATAAAAAAAAAAATTAAAAAAAAATTGAAAAAAAAAATTCGAAAAAAAATTTCGAAAAAAAAATTTCAAAAAAAATTTTCAAAAAAAAATTTAAAAAAAAATTCAAAAAAAAAATTAAAAAAAAAAAAATTAAAAAAAAAATTGAAAAAAAAATTCGAAAAAAAAATTTCAAAAAAAAAATTCAAAAAAAATTCAAAAAAATTTTCGAAAAAAAAAATTTCAAAAAAAAAATTTTCAAAAAAAAATTTTAAAAAAATTTAAAAAAATTCCAAAAAAAAATAAAAAAAAAAAATAAAAAAAAAATTGAAAAAAAAAATTCGAAAAAAAATTTCGAAAAAAAAATTTAAAAAAAAAAATTCTAACAAAATTTCAAAAAAATTTTCGAATTAAAAATTTTCAAGAAAATGATTTAAAAAAAATTTCAAAAAAAAATTTAAAAAAAAATTTATAAAAAAATTGAAAAAGAAAAATCGAAAAAAAATTTCGAAAAAAAAATTTTCAAAAAAAAATTTCAAAAAAATTTTCGAAAAAAAAAATAAAAAAAAAAAATTTCAAAAAAAAATTTTAAAAAAATTTAAAAAAAAATTTTTAAAAACTGTTTAAAAAAAATTCAGAAAAAATTTCAGAAAAAAAAAATAAAAAAAAATGAAAAAAATAAAAAAAAAAATTTAAAAAAATTCGAAAAAAAATTTCGAAAAAAAAATTTTCAAAAAAAAAATTTCAAAAAAATTTTCGAAAAAAAAAATTTCAAAAAAAAAAAATTTCAAAAAAAATTTTAAAAAAATTTCAAAAAAAAATTTTTTAAAAAAATTGAAAAAAAGAATTCGAAAAAAAATTTCGAAAAAAAAATTTCAAAAAAAATTTTAAAAAAATTTCAAAAAAAAATTTTTTGAAAAAATTGAAAAAAAAAATTCGAAAAAAAATTTCGAAAAAAAAAATTTCAAAAAAAATTTTAAAAAAATTTCAAAAAAAAATTTTTAAAAAGAATTGAAAAAAAAAATTCGAAAAAAAATTTCAAAAAAATTTTCGAAAAAAAAAATTTTAAAAAAAAAATTTTCAAAAAAAAATTTAAAAAAAATTACAAAAAAAAAATTAAAAAAAAAATTTAAAAAAAAATTGAAAAAAAAATTCGAAAAAAAATTTCGAAAAAAAAATTCAAAAAAAAAATTCAAAAAAAATTTCAAAAAAATTTTCGAAAAAAAAAATTTCAAAAAAAAAAATTTCAAAAAAAAATTTAAAAAAAATTACAAAAAAAAATTAAAGAAAAAAAATTTCAAAAAAAATTCGAAAAAAAATTTCGAAAAAAAAATTAAAAAAAAAAAATTCAAAAAAAAATTCAAAAAAAATTTCAAAAAAAAATTTTTCAAAAAAAAATTTAAAAAAAATTTCAAAAAAAAAATAAAAAAAAATTTTAAAAAAAATTGAAAAAAAAAAATTCGAAAAAAAATTTCGAAAAAAAAATTTCAAAAAAAATTTTCAAAAAAAAATTTTAAAAAAATTTAAAAAAAAAATAAAAAAAAAAATAAAAAAAAAATTGAAAAAAAAATTCGAAAAAAAAATTTCAAAAAAAAATTAAAAAAAAAATTCAAAAAAATTTTCGAAAAAAAAAATTTCAAAAAAAAATTTTTCAAAAAAAAATTTTAAAAAAATTACAAAAAAAAATTAAAGAAAAAAAATTTAAAAAAAAATTGAAAAAAAAATTCGAAAAAAATTTCGAAAAAAAAATTTCAAAAAAAAAATTTTCAAAAAAAATTTTTAAAAAAATTTTAAAAAAAATTCGAAAAAAAAATTCGAAAAAAAAATTTTCAAAAAAAAAATTTCAAAAAAATTTTCGAAAAAAAAAATTTTAAAAAAAAATTTTCAAAAAAAAATTTAAAAAAAATTTCAAAAAAAAAAATTTAAAAAACAGTTTAAAAAAAATTCAGAAAAAATTTCAAAAACAAAAAAAAATAAAAAAAAAAAATAAATAAAAAAAAATTTAAAAAAAAATTCAAAAAAAAAATTTTCAAAAAAAAAATTAAAAAAAAAATTTTAACAAAATTTCAAAAAAAATTTCGAAAGAAAAAATTTCAAAAAAAAAATTTTCAAAAAAAATTTTAAAAAAATTACAAAAAAAAAATTAAAGAAAAAAAATTTTAAAAAAAAATCGAAAAAAAATTTCGAAAAAAAAAATTCAAAAAAAAAAATTAAAAAAAAATTCAAAAAAATTTTCGAAAAAAAAAATTTCAAAAAAAAAAATTTTCAAAAAAAAATTTAAAAAAATTCCAAAAAAAATAAAAAAAAAATTAAAAAAAAAATTGAAAAAAAAATTCGAAAAAAAATTTCGAAAAAAAAATTTAAAAAAAAAATTCAAACAAAATTTCAAAAAAATTTTCGAATTAAAAATTTTCAAGAAAAAAATTTAAAAAAAATTTCAAAAAAAAAATAAAAAAAAAAATTATAAAAAAATTGAAAAAGAAAAATCGAAAAAAAATTTCGAAAAAAAATTTAAAAAAAAAAAATTCAAAAAAATTTCAAAAAAAAAATAAAAAAAAAAATTTAAAAAAAAATTGAAAAAAAAACTCGAAAAAAAAATTTTCAGGAAAAAAAATTTAAAAAAAAAAATTTTCAAAGAAAATTTAAAAAAAAATTTAAAAAAAAATTCGAAAAAAAATTTCGAAAAAAAAATTTTCAAAAAAAAATTTCAAAAAAATTTTCGAAAAAAAAAATAAAAAAAAAAAATTTCAAAAAAAAATTTTAAAAAAATTTAAAAAAAAAATTTAAAAAACTGTTTAAAAAAAATTCAGAAAAAATTTCAGAAACAAAAAAAAAATAAAAAAAAAAATAAAAAAATTTAAAAAAATTTAAAAAAAATTCGAAAAAAAATTTCGAAAAAAAAATTTTCAATAAAAAAATTTCAAAAAAATTTTCGAAAAAAAAAATTTCAAAAAAAATTTAAAAAAAATTTAAAAAAAATTTCAAAAAAAAATTTTTTAAAAAAATTTTTTAAAAAAATTGAAAAAAAGAATTCGAAAAAAAATTTGGAAAAAAAAATTTCAAAAAAAATTTTAAAAAAATTTCAAAAAAAAATTTTTTGAAAAAATTGAAAAAAAAAATTCGAAAAAAAATTTCGAAAAAAAAATTTCAAAAAAAATTTTAAAAAAATTTCAAAAAAAAATTTTTAAAAAGAATTGAAAAAAAAAATTCGAAAAAAAAATTCGAAAAAAAAATTTCAAAAAAAAAATTAAAAAAAATTACAAAAAAAAATTAAAAAAAAGATTTTAAAAAAATTGAAAAAAAAATTCAAAAAAAAATTTCGAAAAAAAAATTTCAAAAAAAAAATTCAAAAAAAATTTCAAAAAAATTTTCGAAAAAAAAATTAAAAAAAAAAAATTTTCAAAAAAAAATTTAAAAAAAATTACAAAAAAAAAATTAAAAAAAAAATTGAAAAAAAAAATTCGAAAAAAAATTTCGAAAAAAAAAATTCAAAAAAAAAATTCAAAAAAAATTTCAAAAAAATTTTCGAAAAAAAAAATTTCAAAAAAAAAAATTTCAAAAAAAAATTTAAAAAAAATTACAAAAAAAATTAAAGAAAAAAAATTAAAAAAAAATTGAAAAAAAAATTCGAAAAAAAATTTCGAAAAAAAAATTTCAAAAAAAAAATTCAAAAAAAAATTCAAAAAAAAATTCAAAAAAAAAATTTTTCAAAAAAAAAATTTAAAAAAAATTCAAAAAAAAATAAAAAAAAATTTCAAAAAAAATTTTCAAAAAAAAATTTTAAAAAAATTTCAAAAAAAAAATAAAAAAAAAACTAAAAAAAAATTGAAAAAAAAATTCGAAAAAAAAATTTCAAAAAAAAAATTCAAAAAAAAGTTCAAAAAAATTTTCGAAAAAAAAAATTTCAAAAAAAAATTTTTCAAAAAAAAATTTAAAAAAAATTACAAAAAAAAATTAAAGAGAAAAAATTTCAAAAAAAATTGAAAAAAAAATTCGAAAAAAATTTCGAAAAAAAAATTTCAAAAAAAAAATTTTCAAAAAAAATTTAAAAAAAAATTCGAAAAAAAATTTCGAAAAAAAAATTTTCAAAAAAAAAATTTCAAAAAAATTTTCGAAAAAAAAAATTAAAAAAAAAAATTTTCAAAAAAAAATTTTAAAAAAATTTCAAAAAAAAAAATTTAAAAAACAGTTTAAAAAAAATTCAGAAAAAATTTCAAAAACAAAAAAAAAATAAAAAAAAAAATAAATAAAAAAAAATAAAAAAAAAAATTCAAAAAAAAAATTTTCAAAAAAAAATTTAAAAAAAAATTTTAACAAAATTTCAAAAAAAATTTCGAAAGAAAAAATTTCAAAAAAAAAATTTTCAAAAAAAATTTAAAAAAAATTTCAAAAAAAATTTTTTTAAAAAAATTGAAAAAAAAAATTCGAAAAAAAATTTCGAAAAAAAAATTTCAAAAAAAATTTTAAAAAAATTTCAAAAAAAAATTTTTTAAAAAATTGAAAAAAAAAATTCGAAAAAAAATTTCGAAAAAAAAATTTCAAAAAAAATTTTAAAAAAATTTCAAAAAAAAAATTTTAAAAAGAATTGAAAAAAAAAATTCGAAAAAAAATTTCGAAAAAAAAATTTAAAAAAAAAAATAAAAAAAAAAAAATTTTAAAAAAAATTGAAAAAAAAAAATTCGAAAAAACATTTCGAAAAAAAAATTTCAAAAAAAAAATTCAAAAAAATTTTCAAAAAAAAAAATTTCAAAAAAAAAAATTTTCAAAAAAAAATTTTAAAATAATTTTAAAAAAATCACAAGAAAAAAAATTAAAAAAAAAATTTTAAAAAAAATTGAAAAAAAAAATTCAAAAAAAAATTTCGAAAAAAAAATTTCAAAAAAAAAAATTCAAAAAAAATTTCAAAAAAATTTTCGAAAAAAAAATTTTCAAAAAATAAATTTCCAAAAAAAAAATTCAAAAAAAATTTCAAAAAAAATTTTCGAAAAAAAAAATTTCAAAAAAAAAAATTTTCCAAAAAAATTTTAAAAAAATTAAAAAAAAAAAATTTAAAAAAAAATTCAAAAAAAAATTTAAAAAAAAATTTTTTTTAAAATATTGAAAAAAATTCGAAAAATTTCGAAAAAAAAATTAAAAAAAAAAATTCAAAAAAAATTTCAAAAAAATTTTCGAAAAAAAAAATTTCAAAAAATAAAATTCAAAAAAAAATTTTAAAAAAATTACAAAAAAAAATTTAAAAAAAAATTTAAAAAAAAAATTAAAAAAAAAATTCGAAAAAAAATTCCGAAAAAAAAATTTCGAAAAAAAAATTCAAAAAAAAAATTTAAAAAAATAAAAAAATAAAAAAATAAAAAAAAAAATTTAAAAAAAAATTGAAAAAAAAACTCGAAAAAAAATTTTCAAGAAAAAAAAATTTTAAAAAAATTTCAAAAAAAAAATTTTCAAAAAAAATTTTTAAAAAAATTTTTTAAAAAAATCGAAAAAAAATTTCGAAAAAAAAATTTTCAAAAAAAAATTTCAAAAAAATTTTCGAAAAAAAAAAAATTTAAAACAAAATTTTCAAAAAAAAATTTTAAAAAAATTTCGAAAAAAAAAATTTCAAAAAAAATTTTAAAAAAATTTCAAAAAAAAATTTTTAAAAAGAATTGAAAAAAAAAATTTCAAAAAAATTTTCGAAAAAAAAAATTTAAAAAAAAAAATTTTCAAAAAAAAATTTAAAAAAAATTACAAAAAAAAAATTAAAAAAAAATTTGAAAAAAAAATTGAAAAAAAAAATTCGAAAAAAAATTTCGAAAAAAAAATTCAAAAAAAAAATTCAAAAAAAATTTCAAAAAAATTTTCGAAAAAAAAAATTTCAAAAAAAAAAATTTCAAAAAAAAATTTAAAAAAAATTACAAAAAAAATTAAAGAAAAAAAATTTCAAAAAAAATTCGAAAAAAAATTTCGAAAAAAAAATTTAAAAAAAAAAATTCAAAAAAAAATTCAAAAAAAATTTCAAAAAAAAATTTTTCAAAAAAAAATTTAAAAAAAATTTCAAAAAAAAAATAAAAAAAAATTTAAAAAAAAATTGAAAAAAAAAAATTCGAAAAAAAATTTCGAAAAAAAAATTTCAAAAAAAATTTTCAAAAAAAAATTTTAAAAAAATTTAAAAAAAAAATAAAAAAAAAAAATAAAAAAAAAATTGAAAAAAAAATTCGAAAAAAAAATTTCAAAAAAAAATTCAAAAAAAAATTCAAAAAAATTTTCGAAAAAAAAAATTTCAAAAAAAAATTTTTCAAAAAAAAATTTTAAAAAAATTACAAAAAAAAAATTAAAGAAAAAAAATTTTAAAAAAAATTGAAAAAAAAATTCGAAAAAAATTTCGAAAAAAAAATTTCAAAAAAAAAATTTTCAAAAAAAATTTTTAAAAAAATTTTAAAAAAAATTCGAAAAAAAATTTCGAAAAAAAAAATTTCAAAAAAAAAATTTCAAAAAAATTTTCGAAAAAAAAAATTAAAAAAAAAAATTTTCAAAAAAAAATTTAAAAAAAATTTCAAAAAAAAAAATTTAAAAAACAGTTTAAAAAAAATTCAGAAAAAATTTCAAAAACAAAAAAAAATAAAAAAAAAAATAAATAAAAAAAAATTTAAAAAAAAATTCAAAAAAAAAATTTTCAAAAAAAAAATTAAAAAAAAAATTTTAACAAAATTTCAAAAAAAATTTCGAAAGAAAAAATTTCAAAAAAAAAATTTTCAAAAAAAATTTAAAAAAAATTACAAAAAAAAAATTAAAGAAAAAAAATTTAAAAAAAAAATCGAAAAAAAATTTCGAAAAAAAAAATTCAAAAAAAAAAATTAAAAAAAAATTCAAAAAAATTTTCGAAAAAAAAAATTTCAAAAAAAAAAATTTTCAAAAAAAAATTTAAAAAAATTCCAAAAAAAAATAAAAAAAAAAATTAAAAAAAAATTGAAAAAAAAATTCGAAAAAAAATTTCGAAAAAAAAATTTAAAAAAAAAATTCAAACAAAATTTCAAAAAAATTTTCGAATTAAAAATTTTCAAGAAAAAAATTTAAAAAAAATTTCAAAAAAAAAATAAAAAAAAAAAATTATAAAAAAATTGAAAAAGAAAAATCGAAAAAAAATTTCGAAAAAAAATTTAAAAAAAAAAAATTCAAAAAAATTTCAAAAAAAAAATAAAAAAAAAAATTTAAAAAAAAATTGAAAAAAAAACTCGAAAAAAAAATTTTCAGGAAAAAAAATTTAAAAAAAAAAATTTTCAAAG
>OX101815.2:37312841-37340341 GCA_944452925.2 Chrysolina oricalcia | reverse complement strand
TTCCAAAAAAAATTAAAAAAAAAAAATAAAAAAAAAAATAAAAAAAAAAAATTCGAAAAAAATTTCGAAAAAAAAATAAAAAAAAAATTCAAACAAAATTTCAAAAAAATTTTCGAATTAAAAATTTTCAAGAAAAAAATTTAAAAAAAATTTCAAAAAAAAAATAAAAAAAAAATTTATAAAAAAATTGAAAAAGAAAAATCGAAAAAAAATTTCGAAAAAAAAATTAAAAAAAAAATTGAAAAGAAAAATTCGAAACAAAATTTCGAAAAAAAAATTTCAAAAAAAATTCAAAAAAATTTTCGAAAAAAAAAATTAAAAAAAAAAAATTTTCAAAAAAAAATTACAAAAAAAATTTAAAAAAAGATTTTAAAAAAAATTGAAAAAAAAAATTCAAAAAAAAATTTCGAAAAAAAAATTTCAAAAAAAAAAAATTCAAAAAAAATTTCAAAAAAATTTTCGAGAAAAAAAATTTAAAAAAAAAATTTTCAAAAAAAAATTTAAAAAAAATTACAAAAAAAAAATTTTAAAAAAAATTGAAAAAAAAAATTCGAAAAAAAATTTCGAAAAAAAAAATTCAAAAAAAAATTCAAAAAAAATTT
Organism: Chrysolina oricalcia; assembly: GCA_944452925.2. Lineage (NCBI taxonomy): Eukaryota > Metazoa > Arthropoda > Insecta > Coleoptera > Chrysomelidae > Chrysolina > Chrysolina oricalcia. The sequence goes on along the minus strand of OX101815.2, from coordinate 37,339,739 downwards.
CAAAAAAATTTTCGAAAAAAAAAATTTAAAAAAAAAATTTCAAAAAAAAATTTAAAAAAAATTACAAAAAAAAAATTTTCAAAAAGAAATTTAAAAAAAATTTCAAAAAAAAAATAAAAAAAAAAAAAAAAAAAAATTAAAGAAAAAAAATTTTTAAAAAAATTGAAAAAAAAATTCGAAAAAAAATTTCAAAAAAAAAAATTTCAAAAAAAAATTTAAAAAAAATTACAAAAAAAAAATTTTCAAAAAAAAATTTAAAAAAAATTTCAAAAAAAAATTTTTAGAAAGAATTGAAAAAAAAAATTCGAAAAAAAATTTCAAAAAAAAATTTAAAAAAAAAATTTAAAAAAATTTTCGAAAAAAAAAATTTCAAAAAAAAAAATTTTCAAAAAAAAATTTTAAAAAAATTTCAAAAAAAAAATTAAAAAAAAAAAATTAAAAAAAAAATTGAAAAAAAAATTCGAAAAAAAAATTTCAAAAAAAAAATTCAAAAAAAAATTCAAAAAAATTTTCGAAAAAAAAAATTTCAAAAAAAAAATTTTCAAAAAAAAATTTTAAAAAAATTACAAAAAAAAAATTAAAGAAAAAATATTTTAAAAAAAATTCGAAAAAAAATTTCGAAAAAAAAATTTCAAAAAAAAAAATTAAAAAAAAATTCAAAAAAATTTTCGAAAAAAAAAATTTCAAAAAAAAAAATTTTCAAAAAAATATTTAAAAAAATTCCAAAAAAAAATTAAAAAAAAAAATTAAAAAAAAAATTGAAAAAAAAAATTCGAAAAAAAATTTCGAAAAAAAAATTAAAAAAAAAAAATTCAAACAGAATTTCAAAAAAATTTTCGAATTGAAAATTTTCAAGAAAAAAATTTAAAAAAAATTTCAAAAAAAAAATAAAAAAAAAAATTTATAAAAAAATTGAAAAAGAAAAATCGAAAAAAAAATTCGAAAAAAAAATTTCAAAAAAAAAATTTAAAAAAAATTTTAAAAAAAATTCGAAAAAAAATTTCGAAAAAAAAATTTTCAAAAAAAAATTTCAAAAAAATTTTCGAAAAAAAAAATTTAAAAAAAAAATTTTCAAAAAAAAAATTTTAAAAAATTTCAAAAAAAAAAATTTAAAAAACAGTTTAAAAAAAATTCAGAAAAAATTTCAAAAACAAAAAAAAATAAAAAAAAAAAATAAAAAAAAATTTAAAAAAAAAATTCAAAAAAAAAAATTTCAAAAAAAAAATTAAAAAAAAAATTTTAAAAAAATTTCAAAAAAATTTTAGAAAAAAAAAATTTCAAAAAAAAAATTTTCAAAAAAAATTTAAAAAAAAATTCAAAAAAAAATTTTTTAAAGAAATTGGAAAAAAAAATTCGAAAAAAAATTTCGAAAAAAAAATTTCAAAAAAAATTTTAAAAAAATTTCAAAAAAAAATTTTTTAAAAAAATTGAAAAAAAAATTCGAAAAAAAATTTCGAAAAAAAAATTTCAAAAAAAATTTTAAAAAAATTTCAAAAAAAAAATTTTTAAAAAGAATTGAAAAAAAAAATTCGAAAAAAAATTCCAAAAAAAAAATTTCAAAAAAAAAATTAAAAAAAAAAATTTTAAAAAAAATTGAAAAAAAAAATTCGAAAAAAAATTTCGAAAAAAAAATTTCAAAAAAAAAATTCAAAAAAATTTTCAAAAAAAAAAATTTCAAAAAAAAAAATTTTCAAAAAAAAATTTAAAAAAAATCACAAAAAAAAAAATTAAAAAAAAAAATTTTCAAAAAAAAATTTAAAAAAAATTACAAAAAAAAAATTTTAAGAAAAATTGAAAAAAAAAAATTCGAAAAAAAATTTCGAAAAAAAAAATTCAAAAAAAAAATTCAAAAAAAATTTCAAAAAAATTTTCGAAAAAAAAAATTAAAAAAAAAAAAATTTCAAAAAAAAATTTAAAAAAAATTACAAAAAAAAAATTTTCAAAAAGAAATTTAAAAAAAATTTCAAAAAAAAATAAAAAAAAATTAAAAAAAAAAATTAAAGAAAAAAAATTTTTAAAAAAATTGAAAAAAAAATTCGAAAAAAAATTTCAAAAAAAAAAATTTCAAAAAAAAATTTAAAAAAAATTACAAAAAAAAAATTTTCAAAAAAAAATTTAAAAAAAATTTCAAAAAAAAATTTTTAAAAAGAATTGAAAAAAAAATTCGAAAAAAAATTTCGAAAAAAAAATTTCAAAAAAAAATTCAAAAAAAATTCAAAAAAAATTTCAAAAAAAAAAATTTTCAAAAAGAAATTTTAAAAAAATTTCAAAAAAAAATAAAAAAAATTTAAAAAAAAATTGAAAAAAAAAATTCGAAAAAAAATTTCGAAAAAAAAATTTCAAAAAAAATTTTCAAAAAAAAATTTAAAAATTTCAAAAAAAAAATTAAAAAAAAAAATTTTAAAAAAAATTCGAAAAAAAATTTCGAAAAAAAAATTTCAAAAAAAAAATTAAAAAAAAATTCAAAAAAATTTTCGAAAAAAAAAATTTCAAAAAAAAAATTTTCAAAAAAAAATTTAAAAAAATTCCAAAAAAAAATTAAAAAAAAAAAATTAAAAAAAAAATTGAAAAAAAAAATTCGAAAAAAAATTTCGAAAAAAAAATTAAAAAAAAAAAAATTCAAACAAAATTTCAAAAAAATTTTCGAATTAAAAATTTTCAAGAAAAAAATTTCAAAAAAAAATTAAAAAAAAAATTTATAAAAAAATTGAAAAAGAAAAATCGAAAAAAAATTTCGAAAAAAAAATTTCAAAAAAAAAATTTAAAAAAATTTCAAAAAAAAAATAAAAAAAAAAATTTAAAAAAAAATTGAAAAAAAAAACTCGAAAAAAAAATTTTCAGGAAAAAAAATTTCAAAAAAATTTCAAAAAAAAAAATTTTCAAAAAAAATTTTAAAAAAAATTTAAAAAAAAATTCGAAAAAAAATTTCGAAAAAAAAATTTTCAAAAAAAAAATTTCAAAAAAATTTTCGAAAAAAAAAATTGAAAAAAAAAAATTTTCAAAAAAAAATTTTAAAAAAATTCCAAAAAAAAATTTAAAAAAAAAAATAAAAAAAAAATTAAAAAAAAAAATTTGAAAAAAATTTCGAAAAAAAAATAAAAAAAAAAAATTCAAACAAAATTTCAAAAAAATTTTCGAATTAAAAAAATTTAAAAAAAAATTCAAAAAAAAAATAAAAAAAAAATTTATAAAAAAATTGAAAAAGAAAAATCGAAAAAAAATTTCGAAAAAAAAATTAAAAAAAAAATTGAAAAAAAAAATTCGAAACAAAATTTCGAAAAAAAAATTTCAAAAGAAATTCAAAAAAATTTTCGAAAAAAAAAATTAAAAAAAAAAAATTTTCAAAAAAAAATTTAAAAAAAATTACAAAAAAAATTTAAAAAAAGATTTTAAAAAAAATTGAAAAAAAAAATTGAAAAAAAAAATTCAAAAAAAAATTTCGAAAAAAAAATTTCAAAAAAAAAAAATTCAAAAAAAATTTCAAAAAAATTTTCGAAAAAAAAAATTTAAAAAAAAAATTTTCAAAAAAAATTTAAAAAAAATTACAAAAAAAAAATTTAAAAAAAAATTGAAAAAAAAAAATTCGAAAAAAAATTTCGAAAAAAAAAATTCAAAAAAAAAATTAAAAAAAAATTTCAAAAAAATTTTCGAAAAAAAAAATAAAAAAAAAAATTTCAAAAAAAAATTTTAAAAAAATTACAAAAAAAAATTTTTCAAAAAGAAATTTAAAAAAAGATTCAAAAAAAAAATAAAAAAAAATTTAAAAAAAAAATTAAAGAAAAAAAATTTTTAAAAAAATTGAAAAAAAAATTCGAAAAAAAATTTCAAAAAAAAAAATTTCAAAAAAAAATTTTAAAAAAATTACAAAAAAAAAATTTTCAAAAAAAAATTTAAAAAAAATTTCAAAAAAAAATTTTTAGAAAGAATTGAAAAAAAAATTCGAAAAAAAATTTCGAAAAAAATTCAAAAAAAATTTCAAAAAAAAAAATTTTTCAAAAAGAAATTTAAAAAAAATTTCAAAAAAAAAAATAAAAAAAAATTTTAAAAAAAATTGAAAAAAAAAATTCGAAAAAAAAATTCGAAAAAAAATTTCGAAAAAAAAATTTCAAAAAAAATTTTCAAAAAAAAATTTTAAAAAAATTTCAAAAAAAAAATTAAAAAAAAAATTGAAAAAAAAATTCGAAAAAAAAATTTCAAAAAAAAAATTCAAAAAAAAATTCAAAAAAATTTTCGAAAAAAAAAATTTCAAAAAAAAAATTTTCAAAAAAAAATTTTAAAAAAATTACAAAAAAAAAATTAAAGAAAAAATATTTTAAAAAAAATTCGAAAAAAAATTTCGAAAAAAAAATTTCAAAAAAAAAATTAAAAAAAAATTCAAAAAAATTTTCGAAAAAAAAAATTTCAAAAAAAAAAATTTTCAAAAAAAAATTTTAAAAAATTCCAAAAAAAAATTAAAAAAAAAAAATTAAAAAAAAAATTGAAAAAAAAAATTCGAAAAAAAATTTCGAAAAAAAAATAAAAAAAAAAAAATTCAAACAAAATTTCAAAAAAATTTTCGAATTAAAAATTTTCAAGAAAAAAATTTTAAAAAAATTTCAAAAAAAAAATAAAAAAAAAAAATTATAAAAAAATTGAAAAAGAAAAATCGAAAAAAAATTTCGAAAAAAAAATTTCAAAAAAAAAATTTAAAAAAATTTCAAAAAAAAAATAAAAAAAAAAATTTAAAAAAAAATTGAAAAAAAAACTCGAAAAAAAAATTTTCAGGAAAAAAAATTTAAAAAAAATTTCAAAAAAAAAATTTTCAAAAAAAATTTTCAAAAAAATTTTAAAAAAAATTCGAAAAAAAATTTCGAAAAAAAAATTTTCAAAAAAAAATTTCAAAAAAATTTTCGAAAAAAAAAATTAAAAAAAAAAATTTTCAAAAAAAAATTTTAAAAAATTTCAAAAAAAAAAAATTTAAAAAACAGTTTAAAAAAAATTCAGAAAAAATTTCAAAAACAAAAAAAAATAAAAAAAAAAAAAAAAAAAAAAATTTAAAAAAAAAATTCAAAAAAAAAATTTTCAAAAAAAAAATTAAAAAAAAAAATTTAAAAAAATTTCAAAAAAATTTTAGAAAAAAAAAATTTCAAAAAAAAAATTTTCAAAAAAAATTTAAAAATAAATTCAAAAAAAAATTTTTTAAAGAAATTGGAAAAAAAAATTCGAAAAAAAATTTCGAAAAAAAAATTTCAAAAAAAATTTTAAAAAAATTTCAAAAGAAAATTTTTTAAAAAGAATTGAAAAAAAAAATTCGAAAAAAAATTCAAAAAAAAAATTTCAAAAAAAAAATTAAAAAAAAAATTTTAAAAAAAATTGAAAAAAAAAATTCGAAAAAAAATTTCGAAAAAAAAATTTCAAAAAAAAAATTCAAAAAAATTTTCAAAAAAAAAAATTTCAAAAAAAAAAATTTTCAAAAAAAAATTTAAAAAAAATCACAAAAAAAAAATTAAAAAAAAAAATTTTCAAAAAAAAATTTAAAAAAAATTACAAAAAAAAAATTTTAAAAAAAATTGAAAAAAAAAATTCGAAAAAAAATTTCGAAAAAAAAAATTCAAAAAAAAAATTCAAAAAAAATTTCAAAAAAATTTTCGAAAAAAAAAATTTAAAAAAAAAAATTTCAAAAAAAAATTTAAAAAAAATTACAAAAAAAAAATTTTCAAAAAGAAATTTAAAAAAAATTTCAAAAAAAAAATAAAAAAAAATTTAAAAAAAAAATTAAAGAAAAAAAATTTTCAAAAAAATTGAAAAAAAAATTCGAAAAAAAATTTCAAAAAAAAAAATTTCAAAAAAAAATTTAAAAAAAATAACAAAAAAAAAATTTTCAAAAAAAAATTTTAAAAAAAATTCAAAAAAAATTTTTTAAAAAGAATTGAAAAAAAAATTCGAAAAAAAATTTCGAAAAAAAAATTTCAAAAAAAAAATTCAAAAAAAATTCAAAAAAAATTTCAAAAAAAAAAATTTTCAAAAAGAAATTTTAAAAAAATTTCAAAAAAAAAATAAAAAAAATTTAAAAAAAAATTGAAAAAAAAAATTCGAAAAAAAATTTCGAAAAAAAAATTTCAAAAAAAATTTTCAAAAAAAAATTTAAAAATTTCAAAAAAAAAATTAAAAAAAAAAAATTTTAAAAAAAATTCGAAAAAAAATTTCGAAAAAAAAATTTCAAAAAAAAAAATTAAAAAAAAATTCAAAAAAATTTTCGAAAAAAAAAATTTCAAAAAAAAAAATTTTCAAAAAAAAATTTAAAAGAATTCCAAAAAAAAATTTAAAAAAAAAAATTAAAAAAAAAATTGAAAAAAAAAATTCGAAAAAAAATTTCGAAAAAAAAATTTAAAAAAAAAAATTCAAACAAAATTTCAAAAAAATTTTCGAATTAAAAATTTTCAAAAAAAAAATTTAAAAAAAATTTCAAAAAAAAAATTAAAAAAAAAATTTATAAAAAAATTGAAAAAGAAAAATCGAAAAAAAATTTCGAAAAAAAAAATTCAAAAAAAAAATTTAAAAAAATTTCAAAAAAAAAATAAAAAAAAAATTTAAAAAAAAATTGAAAAAAAAAACTCGAAAAAAAAATTTTCAGGAAAAGAAATTTCAAAAAAATTTCAAAAAAAAAAATTTTCAAAAAAAATTTTAAAAAAAATTTAAAAAAAAATTCGAAAAAAAATTTCGAAAAAAAAATTTTCAAAAAAAAAATTTCAAAAAAATTGAAAAAAAATTCGAAAAAAAAATTTCAAAAAAAAAATTCAAAAAAAAATTTTTCAAAAAAAAATTTTAAAAAAATTACAAAAAAAAATTAAAGAAAGAAAATTTAAAAAAAATTGAAAAAAAAATTCGAAAAAAATTTCGAAAAAAAAATTTCAAAAAAAAAAATTCAAAAAAAAATTCAAAAAAATTTTCGAAAAAAAAAATTTCAAAAAAAAATTTTTCAAAAAAAAATTTAAAAAAAATTACAAAAAAAAATTAAAGAAAGAAAATTTAAAAAAAATTGAAAAAAAAATTCGAAAAAAATTTCGAAAAAAAAATTTCAAAAAAAAAAATTCAAAAAAAAATTCAAAAAAATTTTCGAAAAAAAAAATTTCAAAAAAAAAATTTTCAAAAAAAAATTTTAAAAAAATTCCAAAAAAAAATTAAAAAAAAAAATTAAAAAAAAAATTAAAAAAAAAAATTCGAAAAAAATTTCGAAAAAAAAATAAAAAAAAAAAATTCAAACAAAATTTCAAAAAAATTTTCGAATTAAAAATTTTCAAGAAAAAATTTTTAAAAAAATTTCAAAAAAAAAATAAAAAAAAAATTTATAAAAAAATTGAAAAAGAAAAATCGAAAAAAAATTTCGAAAAAAAAATTAAAAAAAAAATTGAAAAAAAAAATTCGAAACAAAATTTCGAAAAAAAAATTTCAAAAAAAATTCAAAAAAATTTTCGAAAAAAAAAATAAAAAAAAAAAAATTTTCAAAAAAAAATTTAAAAAAAATTACAAAAAAAATTTAAAAAAAGATTTTAAAAAAAATTGAAAAAAAAAATTCAAAAAAAAATTTCGAAAAAAAAATTTCAAAAAAAAAAAATTCAAAAAAAATTTCAAAAAAATTTTCGAAAAAAAAAATTAAAAAAAAAAATTTTCAAAAAAAAAATTAAAAAAAAAATTTTAAAAAAATTTCAAAAAAATTTTAGAAAAAAAAAATTTCAAAAAAAAAATTTTCAAAAAATATTTTAAAAAAAATTAAAAAAAAAATTTTTTAAAGAAATTGGAAAAAAAAATTCGAAAAAAAATTTCGAAAAAAAAATTTCAAAAAAAATTTTAAAAAAATTTCAAAAAAAATTTTTTTAAAAAAATTGAAAAAAAAAATTCGAAAAAAAATTTAAAAAAAATTACAAAAAAAAAATTTTAAAAAAAATTGAAAAAAAAAAATTCGAAAAAAAATTTCGAAAAAAAAAATTCAAAAAAAAAATTCAAAAAAAATTTCAAAAAAATTTTCGAAAAAAAAAATTTAAAAAAAAAAATTTCAAAAAAAAATTTAAAAAAAATTACAAAAAAAAAATTTTCAAAAAGAAATTTAAAAAAAATTTCAAAAAAAAAATAAAAAAAAATTTAAAAAAAAAATTAAAGAAAAAAAATTTTCAAAAAAATTGAAAAAAAAATTCGAAAAAAAATTTCTAAAAAAAAATTTAAAAAAAAAATTTAAAAAAAATAACAAAAAAAAAATTTTCAAAAAAAAATTTAAAAAAAAATTCAAAAAAAATTTTTTAAAAAGAATTGAAAAAAAAATTCGAAAAAAAATTTCGAAAAAAAAATTTCAAAAAAAAAATTCAAAAAAAATTCAAAATAATTTCAAAAAAAAAAATTTTCAAAAAGAAATTTTAAAAAAATTTCAAAAAAAAAATAAAAAAAATTTAAAAAAAAATTGAAAAAAAAAATTCGAAAAAAAATTTCGAAAAAAAAATTTCAAAAAAAATTTTCAAAAAAAAATTTAAAAATTTCAAAAAAAAAATTAAAAAAAAAAAATTTTAAAAAAAATTCGAAAAAAAATTTCGAAAAAAAAATTTCAAAAAAAAAATTAAAAAAAAATTCAAAAAAATTTTCGAAAAAAAAAATTTCAAAAAAAAAAATTTTCAAAAAAAAATTTAAAAGAATTCCAAAAAAAAATTTAAAAAAAAAAATTAAAAAAAAAATTGAAAAAAAAAATTCGAAAAAAAATTTCGAAAAAAAAATTAAAAAAAAAAAAATTCAAACAAAATTTCAAAAAAATTTTCGAATTAAAAATTTTCAAGAAAAAAATTTAAAAAAAATTTCAAAAAAAAAATTAAAAAAAAAATTTATAAAAAAATTGAAAAAGAAAAATCGAAAAAAAATTTCGAAAAAAAAAATTCAAAAAAAAAATTTAAAAAAATTTCAAAAAAAAAATAAAAAAAAAATTTAAAAAAAAATTGAAAAAAAAAACTCGAAAAAAAAATTTTCAGGAAAAGAAATTTCAAAAAAATTTCAAAAAAAAAAATTTTCAAAAAAAATTTTAAAAAAAATTTAAAAAAAAATTCGAAAAAAAATTTCGAAAAAAAAATTTTCAAAAAAAAAATTTCAAAAAAATTTCCAAAAAAAAAAATTGAAAAAAAAAAATTTTCAAAAAAAAATTTAAAAAAAATTACAAAAAAAAAATAAAAAAAAAAATTTTAAAAAAAATTGAAAAAAAAATCGAAAAAAAATTTCGAAAAAAAAAATTCAAAAAAAAAATTCAAAAAAAATTTCAAAAAAATTTTCGAAAAAAAAAATTTCAAAAAAAAAAATTTCAAAAAAAAATTTAAAAAAAATTTCGAAAAAAAAATTTCAAAAAAAAAATTCAAAAAAAAATTCAAAAAAAATTTCAAAAAAAAAATTTTTCAAAAAAAAATTTAAAAAAAATTTCAAAAAAAAAATAAAAAAAAAATTTAAAAAAAATTGAAAAAAAAAAATCGAAAAAAAATTTCGAAAAAAAAAATTCAAAAAAAATTTTCAAAAAAAAATTTTAAAAAGCTTTCAAAAAAAAATAAAAAAAAAAAAATTAAAAAAAAATTGAAAAAAAATTCGAAAAAAAAATTTCAAAAAAAAAATTCAAAAAAAAATTCAAAAAAATTTTCGAAAAAAAAAATTTCAAAAAAAAATTTTTCAAAAAAAAATTTAAAAAAAATTACAAAAAAAATTAAAGAAAGAAAATTTAAAAAAAATTGAAAAAAAAATTCGAAAAAAATTTCGAAAAAAAAATTTCAAAAAAAAAAATTCAAAAAAAAATTCAAAAAAATTTTCGAAAAAAAAAATTTCAAAAAAAAAAATTTTCAAAAAAAAATTTTAAAAAAATTCCAAAAAAAAATTAAAAAAAAAAATAAAAAAAAAAATTAAAAAAAAAAATTCGAAAAAAATTTCGAAAAAAAAATAAAAAAAAAAATTCAAAAAAAATTTCAAAAAAATTTTCGAATTAAAAATTTTCAAGAAAAAAATTTAAAAAAAATTTCAAAAAAAAAATAAAAAAAAAATTTATAAAAAAATTGAAAAAGAAAAATCGAAAAAAAATTTCGAAAAAAAAATTTAAAAAAAAATTGAAAAAAAAAATTCGAAACAAAATTTCGAAAAAAAAATTTCAAAAAAAATTCAAAAAAATTTTCGAAAAAAAAAATTAAAAAAAAAAAATTTTCAAAAAAAAATTTAAAAAAAATTACAAAAAAAATTTAAAAAAAGATTTTAAAAAAAATTGAAAAAAAAAATTCAAAAAAAAATTTCGAAAAAAAAATTTCAAAAAAAAAAAATTCAAAAAAAATTTCAAAAAAATTTTCGAAAAAAAAAATTTAAAAAAAAAATTTTCAAAAAAAAAATTAAAAAAAAAATTTTAAAAAAATTTCAAAAAAATTTTAGAAAAAAAAAATTTCAAAAAAAAAATTTTCAAAAAATATTTTAAAAAAAATTCAAAAAAAAATTTTTTAAAGAAATTGGAAAAAAAAATTCGAAAAAAAATTTCGAAAAAAAAATTTCAAAAAAAATTTTAAAAAAATTTCAAAAAAAATTTTTTTAAAAAAATTGAAAAAAAAAATTCGAAAAAAAATTTCGAAAAAAAAATTTCAAAAAAAATTTTAAAAAAATTTCAAAAAAAAATTTTTTTAAAAGAATTGAAAAAAAAAATTCGAAAAAAAATTCCAAAAAAAAATTTCAAAAAAAAAATTAAAAAAAAAAATTAAAAAAAAAATTGAAAAAAAAAATTCGAAAAAAAATTTCGAAAAAAAAATTTCAAAAAAAAAATTCAAAAAAATTTTCAAAAAAAAAAAATTTCAAAAAAAAAATTTTCAAAAAAAAATTTAAAAAAAATCACAAAAAAAAAAATTAAAAAAAAAAATTTTCAAAAAAAAATTTAAAAAAAATTACAAAAAAAAAATTTTAAAAAAAATTGAAAAAAAAAAATTCGAAAAAAAATTTCGAAAAAAAAAATTCAAAAAAAAAATTCAAAAAAAATTTCAAAAAAATTTTCGAAAAAAAAAATTTAAAAAAAAAAATTTTAAAAAAAAATTTAAAAAAAATTACAAAAAAAAAATTTTCAAAAAGAAATTTAAAAAAAATTTCAAAAAAAAAATAAAAAAAAATTTAAAAAAAAAATTAAAGAAAAATAATTTTTAAAAAAATTGAAAAAAAAATTCGAAAAAAAATTTCAAAAAAAAAAATTTCAAAAAAAAATTTAAAAAAAATTACAAAAAAAAAATTTTCAAAAAAAAATTTAAAAAAAATTTCAAAAAAAATTTTTAAAAAGAATTGAAAAAAAAATCGAAAAAAAATTTCAAAAAAAAATTTAAAAAAAATTACAAAAAAAAAATTTTCAAAAAAAAATTTAAAAAAAATTCAAAAAAAAAATTTAAAAAAAAAATTAAAAAAAAAATTGAAAAAAAAAATTCGAAAAAAAATTTCGAAAAAAAAATTAAAAAAAAAAAAATTCAAACAAAATTTCAAAAAAATTTTCGAATTAAAAATTTTCAAGAAAAAAATTTTAAAAAAATTTCAAAAAAAAAATAAAAAAAAAAATTTATAAAAAAATTGAAAAAGAAAAATCGAAAAAAAATTTCGAAAAAAAAATTTCAAAAAAAAAATTTAAAAAAATTTAAAAAAAAAATAAAAAAAAAAAAAAAAAATTAAAAAAAAAAATTCAAAAAAAAAATTTTCAAAAAAAAAATTTAAAAAAAAATTTTAAAAAAATTTCAAAAAAATTTTAGAAAAAAAAAATTTCAAAAAAAAAATTTTCAAATAAATTTAAAAAAAAATTCAAAAAAAAATTTTTTAAAGAAATTGGAAAAAAAAATTCGAAAAAAAATTTCGAAAAAAACATTTCAAAAAAAATTTAAAAAAAAATTCAAAAAAAAATTTTTTAAAAAAATTGAAAAAAAAAAAAATTCGAAAAAAAATTTCGAAAAAAAAATTTCAAAAAAAATTTTAAAAAAATTTCAAAAAAAAAATTTTTAAAAAGAATTGAAAAAAAAATTCGAAAAAAAATTTCAAAAAAAAAATTAAAAAAAAAAATTCGAAAAAAATTTCGAAAAAAAAATAAAAAAAAAATTCAAACAAAATTTCAAAAAAAATTTCGAATTAAAAATTTTCAAGAAAAAAATTTAAAAAAAATTTCAAAAAAAAAATAAAAAAAAAATTTATAAAAAAATTGAAAAAGAAAAATCGAAAAAAAATTTCGAAAAAAAAATAAAAAAAAAAAAATAAAAAAAAAAATTAAAAAAAAAAATTCGAAAAAAATTTCGAAAAAAAAATAAAAAAAAAAATTCAAACAAAATTTCAAAAAAATTTTCGAATTAAAAATTTTCAAGAAAAAAATTTAAAAAAAATTTCAAAAAAAAAATAAAAAAAAAATTTATAAAAAAATTGAAAAAGAAAAATCGAAAAAAAATTTCGAAAAAAAAATTAAAAAAAAAATTGAAAAAAAAATTTCGAAACAAAATTTCGAAAAAAAAATTTCAAAAAAAATTCAAAAAAATTTTCGAAAAAAAAAAATTTAAAAAAAAAATTTTCAAAAAAAAAATTAAAAAAAAAATTTTAAAAAAATTTCAAAAAAATTTTAGAAAAAAAAAATTTCAAAAAAAAAATTTTCAAAAAATATTTTAAAAAAAATTCAAAAAAAAATTTTTTAAAGAAATTGGAAAAAAAAATTCGAAAAAAAATTTCGAAAAAAAAATTTCAAAAAAAATTTTAAAAAAATTTCAAAAAAAAATTTTTTAAAAAAATTGAAAAAAAAAATTCGAAAAAAAATTTCGAAAAAAAAATTTCAAAAAAAATTTTAAAAAAATTTCAAAAAAAAATTTTTTAAAAAGAATTGAAAAAAAAAATTCGAAAAAAAATTCCAAAAAAAAAATTTCAAAAAAAAAATTAAAAAAAAAAAATTTAAAAAAAAATTGAAAAAAAAAATTCGAAAAAAAATTTCGAAAAAAAAATTTCAAAAAAAAAATTCAAAAAAATTTTCAAAAAAAAAAAATTTCAAAAAAAAAAATTTTCAAAAAAAAATTTAAAAAAAATCACAAAAAAAAAAATTAAAAAAAAAAAATTTCAAAAAAAAATTTAAAAAAAATTACAAAAAAAAAATTTTAAAAAAAATTGAAAAAAAAAAATTCGAAAAAAAATTTCGAAAAAAAAAATTCAAAAAAAAAATTCAAAAAAAATTTCAAAAAAATTTTCGAAAAAAAAAATTAAAAAAAAAAAATTTCAAAAAAAAATTTAAAAAAAATTACAAAAAAAAAATTTTCAAAAAGAAATTTAAAAAAAATTTCAAAAAAAAATAAAAAAAAATTTTAAAAAAAAATTAAAGAAAAAAAATTTTTAAAAAAATTGAAAAAAAAATTCGAAAAAAAATTTCAAAAAAAAAAATTTCAAAAAAAAATTTAAAAAAAATTACAAAAAAAAATTTTCAAAAAAAAAATTTAAAAAAAATTTCAAAAAAAAATTTTTAAAAAGAATTGAAAAAAAAATTCGAAAAAAAATTTCAAAAAAAAATTTAAAAAAAATTACAAAAAAAAAATTTTCAAAAAAAAATTTAAAAAAAATTCCAAAAAAAAATTAAAAAAAAAAAATTAAAAAAAAATTGAAAAAAAAAATTCGAAAAAAAATTTCGAAAAAAAAATTTAAAAAAAAAAAATTCAAACAAAATTTCAAAAAAATTTTCGAATTAAAAATTTTCAAGAAAAAAATTTAAAAAAAATTTCAAAAAAAAAAATAAAAAAAAAAATTTATAAAAAAATTGAAAAAGAAAAATCGAAAAAAAATTTCGAAAAAAAAATTTCAAAAAAAAAATTTAAAAAAATTAAAAAAAAAAAATAAAAAAAAAAATTTAAAAAAAAATTGAAAAAAAAACTCGAAAAAAAAATTTTCAGGAAAAAAAATTTAAAAAAAATTTCAAAAAAAAAATTTTCAAAAAAAATTTTAAAAAAAATTTTAAAAAAAATTCGAAAAAAAATTTCGAAAAAAAAATTTTCAAAAAAAAATTTCAAAAAAATTTTCGAAAAAAAAAATTTAAAAAAAAAATTTTCAAAAAAAAATTTAAAAAAATTTCAAAAAAAAAAAATTTAAAAAACAGTTTAAAAAAAATTCAGAAAAAATTTCAAAAACAAAAAAAAAATAAAAAAAAAAAAATTTAAAAAAAAAATTCAAAAAAAAAATTTTCAAAAAAAAATTTAAAAAAAAATTTTAAAAAAATTTCAAAAAAATTTTAGAAAAAAAAAATTTCAAAAAAAAAATTTTCAAAAAAAATTTAAAAAAAAATTCAAAAAAAAATTTTTTAAAGAAATTGGAAAAAAAAATTCGAAAAAAATTTCGAAAAAAACATTTCAAAAAAAATTTTAAAAAAAATTCAAAAAAAAATTTTTTAAAAAAATTGAAAAAAAAAAATTCGAAAAAAAATTTCGAAAAAAAAATTTCAAAAAAAATTTTAAAAAAATTTCAAAAAAAAAATTTTTAAAAAGAATTGAAAAAAAAATTCGAAAAAAAATTTCAAAAAAAAAATTAAAAAAAAAAATTTTAAAAAAAATTGAAAAAAAAAATTCGAAAAAAAATTTCGAAAAAAAAATTTCAAAAAAAAAATTCAAAAAAATTTTCAAAAAAAAAAATTTCAAAAAAAAAAATTTTCAAAAAAAAATTTAAAAAAAATCACAAGAAAAAAAATTTTAAAAAAAATTTTAAAAAAAATTGAAAAAAAAAATTCAAAACAAAATTTCGAAAAAAAAATTTCAAAAAAAAAAATTCAAAAAAAATTTCAAAAAAATTTTCGAAAAAAAAATTTTCAAAAAAAAAATTTCCAAAAAAAAAATTCAAAAAAAATTTCAAAAAAAATTTTCGAAAAAAAAAATTTCAAAAAAAAAAAATTTCCAAAAAAATTTTAAAAAAATTTAAAAAAAAAAATTTAAAAAAAAATTCAAAAAAAAAATTAAAAAAAAAAATTTTAAAAAATATTGAAAAAAAAATTCGAAAAAAAATTTCGAAAAAAAAATTTCAAAAAAAAAATTCAAAAAAAATTTCAAAAAAATTTTCGAAAAAAAAAATTTCAAAAAATAAAATTCAAAAAAAAATTTAAAAAAAATTACAAAAAAAAATTAAAAAAAAAATTTAAAAAAAAATAAAAAAAAAAAATTCGAAAAAAAATTTCGAAAAAAAAATTTTAAAAAATTTCAAAAAAAAAAATAAAAAAAAAAATTTAAAAAAAAATTGAAAAAAAAACTCGAAAAAAAATTTTCAAGAAAAAAAAATTTTAAAAAAATTTCAAAAAAAAAATTTTCAAAAAAAATTTTTAAAAAAATTTTTAAAAAAAATCGAAAAAAAATTTCGAAAAAAAAATTTTCAAAAAAAAGATTTCAAAAAAATTTTCGAAAAAAAAAATTAAAAAAAAAATTTTCAAAAAAAAATTTTAAAAAAATTTCAAAAAAAAAAAATTTAAAAAACAGTTTAAAAAAATTCAGAAAAAATTTCAAAAACAAAAAAAAATAAAAAAAAATAAAAAAAATAAAAAAAAAATTAAAAAAAAAATTCAAAAAAAAAATTTTCAAAAAAAAATTTCAAAAAAAAATTCAAAAAAAATTCAAAAAAAAATTCAAAAAAAAAAATTTTCAAAAAAAAATTTCAAAAAAAATATTAAAAAAAATTTTAAAAAAAATTGAAAAAAAAAATTCGAAAAAAAATTTCGAAAAAAAAATTTCAAAAAAAATTTTCAAAAAAAAATTTAAAAAAAATTTCAAAAAAAAAATTAAAAAAAAAGAAATAAAAAAAAAATTGAAAAAAAAATTCGAAAAAAAATTTCAAAAAAAAATTCAAAAAAAAATTCAAAAAAATTTTCGAAAAAAAATTAAAAAAAAAATTAAAAAAAAAATTGAAAAAAAAAATTCGAAAAAAAATTTCGAAAAAAAAATTTAAAAAAAAAATTCAAACAAAATTTCAAAAAAATTTTCGAATTAAAAATTTTCAAGAAAAAAATTTAAAAAAAATTTCAAAGAAAAAATTAAAAAAAAAATTTATAAAAAAATTGAAAAAGAAAAATCGAAAAAAAATTTCGAAAAAAAAATTTCAAAAAAAAAATAAAAAAAAATTTTAAAAAAAATTGAAAAAAAAACTCGAAAAAAAATTTTCAGGAAAAAAAATTTAAAAAAAATTTCAAAAAAAAAATTTTCAAAAAAAATTAAAAAAAAAATTTTAAAAAAAATTCGAAAAAAAATTTCGAAAAAAAAATTTTCAAAAAAAAAATTTCAAAAAAATTTTCGAAAAAAAAATAAAAAAAAAAAATTTTCAAAAAAAAATTTTAAAAAAATTAAAAAAAAAAAATTTTAAAAACTGTTTAAAAAAAATTCAGAAAAAATTTCAGAAACAAAAAAAAAAATAAAAAAAAAATAAAAAAAATAAAAAAAATTTTCAAGAAAAAAAATTTTAAAAAAATTTCAAAAAAAAAATTTTCAAAAAAAATTTTAAAAAAAATTTTAAAAAAAATTCGAAAAAAAATTTCGAAAAAAAAATTTTCAAAAAAAAATTTCAAAAAAATTTTCGAAAAAAAAAATTTAAAAAAAAAATTTTCAAAAAAAAATTTAAAAAAATTTCGAAAAAAAAATTTCAAAAAAAAAAATTCAAAAAAAAATTCAAAAAAATTTTCGAAAAAAAAAATTTCAAAAAAAAAAATTTTCAAAAAAAAATTTTAAAAAAATTCCAAAAAAAAATAAAAAAAAAAAATAAAAAAAAAAATTAAAAAAAAAAATTCGAAAAAAATTTCGAAAAAAAAAAAAAAAAAAATTCAAACAAAATTTCAAAAAAATTTTCGAATTAAAAATTTTCAAGAAAAAAAATTTTTTAAAGAAATTGGAAAAAAAAATTCGAAAAAAAATTTCGAAAAAAACATTTCAAAAAAAATTTTAAAAAAAATTCAAAAAAAAATTTTTTAAAAAAATTGAAAAAAAAAAATTCGAAAAAAAATTTCGAAAAAAAAATTTCAAAAAAAATTTTAAAAAAATTTCAAAAAAAAAATTTTTAAAAAGAATCGAACAAAAAATTCGAAAAAAAATTTCAAAAAAAAAATTAAAAAAAAAATTCGAAAAAAATTTCGAAAAAAAAATAAAAAAAAAAATTCAAACAAAATTTCAAAAAAATTTTCGAATTAAAAATTTTCAAGAAAAAAATTTAAAAAAAATTTCAAAAAAAAAATAAAAAAAAAATTTATAAAAAAATTGAAAAAGAAAAATCGAAAAAAAATTTCGAAAAAAAAATAAAAAAAAAAAAATAAAAAAAAAAATTAAAAAAAAAAATTCGAAAAAAATTTCGAAAAAAAAATAAAAAAAAAAAATTCAAACAAAATTTCAAAAAAATTTTCGAATTAAAAATTTTCAAGAAAAAAATTTAAAAAAAATTTCAAAAAAAAAATAAAAAAAAAATTTATAAAAAAATTGAAAAAGAAAAATCGAAAAAAAATTTCGAAAAAAAAATTTAAAAAAAAATTGAAAAAAAAAATTCGAAACAAAATTTCGAAAAAAAAATTTCAAAAAAAATTCAAAAAAATTTTCGAAAAAAAAAATTAAAAAAAAAAAATTTTCAAAAAAAAATTTAAAAAAAATTACAAAAAAAATTTAAAAAAAGATTTTAAAAAAAATTGAAAAAAAAAATTCAAAAAAAAATTTCGAAAAAAAAATTTCAAAAAAAAAAAATTCAAAAAAAATTTCAAAAAAATTTTCGAAAAAAAAAATTTAAAAAAAAAATTTTCAAAAAAAAAATTAAAAAAAAAATTTTAAAAAAATTTCAAAAAAATTTTAGAAAAAAAAAATTTCAAAAAAAAAATTTTCAAAAAATATTTAAAAAAAAATTCAAAAAAAAATTTTTTAAAGAAATTGGAAAAAAAAATTCGAAAAAAAATTTCGAAAAAAAAATTTCGAAAAAAAAATTTAAAAAAAAATTTTAAAAAAATTTCAAAAAAAAATTTTTTAAAAAAATTGAAAAAAAAAATTCGAAAAAAAATTTCGAAAAAAAAATTTCAAAAAAAATTTTAAAAAAATTTCAAAAAAAAATTTTTTAAAAAGAATTGAAAAAAAAAATTCGAAAAAAAATTCCAAAAAAAAAATTTCAAAAAAAAAATTAAAAAAAAAATTTAAAAAAAAATTGAAAAAAAAAATTCGAAAAAAAATTTCGAAAAAAAAATTTCAAAAAAAAAATTCAAAAAAATTTTCAAAAAAAAAAATTTCAAAAAAAAAAATTTTCAAAAAAAAATTTAAAAAAAATCACAAAAAAAAAAATTAAAAAAAAAAATTTTCAAAAAAAAATTTAAAAAAAATTACAAAAAAAAAATTTTAAAAAAAATTGAAAAAAAAAAATTCGAAAAAAAATTTCGAAAAAAAAAATTCAAAAAAAAATTCAAAAAAAATTTCAAAAAAATTTTCGAAAAAAAAAATTAAAAAAAAAAAATTTCAAAAAAAAATTTAAAAAAAAATTACAAAAAAAAAATTTTCAAAAAGAAATTTAAAAAAAATTTCAAAAAAAAAATAAAAAAAAATTAAAAAAAAAAATTAAAGAAAAAAAATTTTTAAAAAAATTGAAAAAAAAATTCGAAAAAAAATTTCAAAAAAAAAAATTTCAAAAAAAAATTTAAAAAAAATTACAAAAAAAAAATTTTCAAAAAAAAATTTAAAAAAAATTTCAAAAAAAAATTTTTAAAAAGAATTGAAAAAAAAATTCGAAAAAAAATTTCAAAAAAAAATTTAAAAAAAATTACAAAAATAAAATTTTCAAAAAAAAATTTAAAAAAAATTCCAAAAAAAAATTAAAAAAAAAAATTAAAAAAAAAATTGAAAAAAAAAATTCGAAAAAAAATTTCGAAAAAAAAATTAAAAAAAAAAAAATTCAAACAAAATTTCAAAAAAAATTTCGAATTAAAAATTTTCAAGAAAAAAATTTAAAAAAAATTTCAAAAAAAAAATAAAAAAAAAATTTATAAAAAAATTGAAAAAGAAAAATCGAAAAAAAATTTCGAAAAAAAAATTTCAAAAAAAAAATTTAAAAAAATTTAAAAAAAAAATAAAAAAAAAAAATTTAAAAAAAAATTGAAAAAAAAACTCGAAAAAAAAATTTTCAGGAAAAAAAATTTTAAAAAAATTTCAAAAAAAAAATTTTAAAAAAAATTTTAAAAAAATTCGAAAAAAAATTTCGAAAAAAAAATTTTCAAAAAAAAATTTCAAAAAAATTTTCGAAAAAAAAAATTTAAAAAAAAAATTTTCAAAAAAAAATTTAAAAAAATTTCAAAAAAAAAAAATTTAAAAAACAGTTTAAAAAAAATTCAGAAAAAATTTCAAAAACAAAAAAAAAATAAAAAAAAAAAAAATTTAAAAAAAAAATTCAAAAAAAAAATTTTCAAAAAAAAAATTTAAAAAAAAATTTTAAAAAAATTTCAAAAAAATTTTAGAAAAAAAAAATTTCAAAAAAAAAATTTTCAAAAAAAATTAAAAAAAAAATTCAAAAAAAAATTTTTTAAAGAAATTGGAAAAAAAAATTCGAAAAAAAATTTCGAAAAAAACATTTCAAAAAAAATTTTAAAAAAAATTCAAAAAAAAATTTTTTAAAAAAATTGAAAAAAAAAATTCGAAAAAAAATTTCGAAAAAAAAATTTCAAAAAAAATTTTAAAAAAATTTCAAAAAAAAAATTTTTAAAAAGAATTGAAAAAAAAATTCGAAAAAAAATTTCAAAAAAAAAATTAAAAAAAAAAATTTTAAAAAAAATTGAAAAAAAAAATTCGAAAAAAAATTTCGAAAAAAAAATTTCAAAAAAAAAATTCAAAAAAATTTTCAAAAAAAAAATTTCAAAAAAAAAAATTTTCAAAAAAAAATTTAAAAAAAATCACAAGAAAAAAAATTTAAAAAAAAATTTTAAAAAAAATTGAAAAAAAAAATTCAAAACAAAATTTCGAAAAAAAAATTTCAAAAAAAAAAATTCAAAAAAAATTTCAAAAAAATTTTCGAAAAAAAAATTTTCAAAAAAAAAATTTCCAAAAAAAAAATTCAAAAAAAATTTCAAAAAAATTTTCGAAAAAAAAAATTTAAAAAAAAAATTTTCAAAAAAAAAATTAAAAAAAAAATTTTAAAAAAATTTCAAAAAAATTTTAGAAAAAAAAAATTTCAAAAAAAAAATTTTCAAAAAATATTTTAAAAAAAATTCAAAAAAAAATTTTTTAAAGAAATTGGAAAAAAAAATTCGAAAAAAAATTTCGAAAAAAAAATTTCGAAAAAAAAATTTAAAAAAAAATTTTAAAAAAATTTCAAAAAAAAATTTTTTAAAAAAATTGAAAAAAAAAATTCGAAAAAAAATTTCGAAAAAAAAATTTCAAAAAAAATTTTAAAAAAATTTCAAAAAAAAATTTTTTAAAAAGAATTGAAAAAAAAAATTCGAAAAAAAATTCCAAAAAAAAAATTTCAAAAAAAAAGTTAAAAAAAAAATTTAAAAAAAAATTGAAAAAAAAAATTCGAAAAAAAATTTCGAAAAAAAAATTTCAAAAAAAAAATTCAAAAAAATTTTCAAAAAAAAAAAATTTCAAAAAAAAAAATTTTCAAAAAAAAATTTAAAAAAAATCACAAAAAAAAAAATTAAAAAAAAAAATTTTCAAAAAAAAATTTAAAAAAAATTACAAAAAAAAAATTTTAAAAAAAATTGAAAAAAAAAAATTCGAAAAAAAATTTCGAAAAAAAAAATTCAAAAAAAAATTCAAAAAAAATTTCAAAAAAATTTTCGAAAAAAAAAATTAAAAAAAAAAAATTTCAAAAAAAAATTTAAAAAAAAATTACAAAAAAAAAATTTTCAAAAAGAAATTTAAAAAAAATTTCAAAAAAAAAATAAAAAAAAATTAAAAAAAAAAATTAAAGAAAAAAAATTTTTAAAAAAATTGAAAAAAAAATTCGAAAAAAAATTTCAAAAAAAAAAATTTCAAAAAAAAATTTAAAAAAAATTACAAAAAAAAAATTTTCAAAAAAAAATTTAAAAAAAATTTCAAAAAAAAATTTTTAAAAAGAATTGAAAAAAAAATTCGAAAAAAAATTTCAAAAAAAAATTTAAAAAAAATTACAAAAATAAAATTTTCAAAAAAAAATTTAAAAAAAATTCCAAAAAAAAATTAAAAAAAAAAATTAAAAAAAAAATTGAAAAAAAAAATTCGAAAAAAAATTTCGAAAAAAAAATTAAAAAAAAAAAAATTCAAACAAAATTTCAAAAAAAATTTCGAATTAAAAATTTTCAAGAAAAAAATTTAAAAAAAATTTCAAAAAAAAAATAAAAAAAAAATTTATAAAAAAATTGAAAAAGAAAAATCGAAAAAAAATTTCGAAAAAAAAATTTCAAAAAAAAAATTTAAAAAAATTTAAAAAAAAAATAAAAAAAAAAAATTTAAAAAAAAATTGAAAAAAAAACTCGAAAAAAAAATTTTCAGGAAAAAAAATTTTAAAAAAATTTCAAAAAAAAAATTTTAAAAAAAATTTTAAAAAAATTCGAAAAAAAATTTCGAAAAAAAAATTTTCAAAAAAAAATTTCAAAAAAATTTTCGAAAAAAAAAATTTAAAAAAAAAATTTTCAAAAAAAAATTTAAAAAAATTTCAAAAAAAAAAAATTTAAAAAACAGTTTAAAAAAAATTCAGAAAAAATTTCAAAAACAAAAAAAAAATAAAAAAAAAAAAAATTTAAAAAAAAAATTCAAAAAAAAAATTTTCAAAAAAAAAATTTAAAAAAAAATTTTAAAAAAATTTCAAAAAAATTTTAGAAAAAAAAAATTTCAAAAAAAAAATTTTCAAAAAAAATTAAAAAAAAAATTCAAAAAAAAATTTTTTAAAGAAATTGGAAAAAAAAATTCGAAAAAAAATTTCGAAAAAAACATTTCAAAAAAAATTTTAAAAAAAATTCAAAAAAAAATTTTTTAAAAAAATTGAAAAAAAAAATTCGAAAAAAAATTTCGAAAAAAAAATTTCAAAAAAAATTTTAAAAAAATTTCAAAAAAAAAATTTTTAAAAAGAATTGAAAAAAAAATTCGAAAAAAAATTTCAAAAAAAAAATTAAAAAAAAAAATTTTAAAAAAAATTGAAAAAAAAAATTCGAAAAAAAATTTCGAAAAAAAAATTTCAAAAAAAAAATTCAAAAAAATTTTCAAAAAAAAAATTTCAAAAAAAAAAATTTTCAAAAAAAAATTTAAAAAAAATCACAAGAAAAAAAATTTAAAAAAAAATTTTAAAAAAAATTGAAAAAAAAAATTCAAAACAAAATTTCGAAAAAAAAATTTCAAAAAAAAAAATTCAAAAAAAATTTCAAAAAAATTTTCGAAAAAAAAATTTTCAAAAAAAAAATTTCCAAAAAAAAAATTCAAAAAAAATTTCAAAAAAAATTTTCGAAAAAAAAAATTTCAAAAAAAAAAATTTTCCAAAAAAATTTTAAAAAAATTTAAAAAAAAAAATTTAAAAAAAAATTCAAAAAAAAAATTAAAAAAAAAATTTTTAAAAAATATTGAAAAAAAAATTCGAAAAAAAATTTCGAAAAAAAAATTTCAAAAAAAAAATTCAAAAAAAATTTCAAAAAAATTTTCGAAAAAAAAAATTTCAAAAAATAAAATTCAAAAAAAAATTTAAAAAAAATTACAAAAAAAAATTTAAAAAAAAATTTAAAAAAAAATTTAAAAAAAAAATTCGAAAAAAAATTTCGAAAAAAAAAATTTCGAAAAAAAAATTCAAAAAAAAAATTTTAAAAAATTTCAAAAAAAAAAAATAAAAAAAAAAATTTAAAAAAAAATTGAAAAAAAAACTCGAAAAAAAATTTTCAAGAAAAAAAAATTTTAAAAAAATTTCAAAAAAAAAATTTTCAAAAAAAATTTTTAAAAAAATTTTAAAAAAAAATCGAAAAAAAATTTCGAAAAAAAAATTTTCAAAAAAAAAATTTCAAAAAAATTTTCGAAAAAAAAAATTAAAAAAAAAATTTTCAATAAAAAATTTTAAAAAAATTTCAAAAAAAAAAAATTTAAAAAACAGTTTAAAAAAATTCAGAAAAAATTTCAAAAACAAAAAAAAATAAAAAAAAATAAAAAAAATAAAAAAAAATTTAAAAAAAAAATTCAAAAAAAAAATTTTCAAAAAAAAATTTCAAAAAAAAATTCAAAAAAAATTCAAAAAAAATTTCAAAAAAAAAAATTTTCAAAAAAAAATTTCAAAAAAAATATTAAAAAAAATTTTAAAAAAAATTGAAAAAAAAAATTCGAAAAAAAATTTCGAAAAAAAAATTTCAAAAAAAATTTTCAAAAAAAAATTTTAAAAAAATTTCAAAAAAAAAATTAAAAAAAAAGAAATAAAAAAAAAATTGAAAAAAAAATTCGAAAAAAAATTTCAAAAAAAAATTCAAAAAAAAATTCAAAAAAATTTTCGAAAAAAAAAATTTCAAAAAAAAAATTTTCAAAAAAAATTTAAAAAAAATTACAAAAAAAAATTAAAGAAAAAAAATTTAAAAAAAAATTCGAAAAAAAATTTCGAAAAAAAAATTTCAAAAAAAAAATTAAAAAAAAATTCAAAAAAATTTTCGAAAAAAAAAATTTCAAAGAAAAAATTTTCAAAAAAAAATTTAAAAAAATTCCAAAAAAAAATTTAAAAAAAAATTAAAAAAAAAATTGAAAAAAAAAATTCGAAAAAAAATTTCGAAAAAAAAATTAAAAAAAAAAATTCAAACAAAATTTCAAAAAAATTTTCGAATTAAAAATTTTCAAGAAAAAAATTTAAAAAAAATTTCAAAGAAAAAATTTTAAAAAAAATTTATAAAAAAATTGAAAAAGAAAAATTGAAAAAAAATTTCGAAAAAAAAATTTCAAAAAAAAAATAAAAAAAAATTTTAAAAAAAATTGAAAAAAAAACTCGAAAAAAAATTTTCAGGAAAAAAAATTTAAAAAAAATTTCAAAAAAAAAATTTTCAAAAAAAATTAAAAAAAAAATTTTAAAAAAAATTCGAAAAAAAATTTCGAAAAAAAAATTTTCAAAAAAAAAATTTTAAAAAAATTTAAAAAAAAAATTTTCAAAAAAAAATTTTAAAAAAATTAAAAAAAAAAAATTTTAACAACTGTTTAAAAAAAATTCAGAAAAAATTTCAGAAACAAAAAAAAAATAAAAAAAAAATAAAAAAAATAAAAAAAATTTTCAAGAAAAAAAATTTTAAAAAAATTTCAAAAAAAAAATTTTCAAAAAAAATTTTAAAAAAAATTTTAAAAAAAATTCGAAAAAAAATTTCGAAAAAAAAATTTTCAAAAAAAAATTTCAAAAAAATTTTCGAAAAAAAAAATTTAAAAAAAAAATTTTCAAAAAAAAATTTAAAAAAATTTCGAAAAAAAAATTTCAAAAAAAAAAATTCAAAAAAAAATTCAAAAAAATTTTCGAAAAAAAAAATTTCAAAAAAAAAAATTTTCAAAAAAAAATTTTAAAAAAATTCCAAAAAAAAAAAAAAAAAATAAAAAAAAAAATTAAAAAAAAAAATTCGAAAAAAATTTCGAAAAAAAAAAAAAAAAAAAATTCAAACAAAATTTCAAAAAAATTTTCGAATTAAAAATTTTCAAGAAAAAAATTTAAAAAAAATTTCAAAAAAAAAATAAAAAAAAAATTTATAAAAAAATTGAAAAAGAAAAATCGAAAAAAAAATTCGAAAAAAAAATTTTAAAAAAAATTGAAAAAAAAAATTCGAAACAAAATTTCGAAAAAAAAATTTCAAAAAAAATTCAAAAAAATTTTCGAAAAAAAAAATTAAAAAAAAAATTTTCAAAAAAAAATTTAAAAAAAATTACAAAAAAAATTTAAAAAAAGATTTTAAAAAAAATTGAAAAAAAAAATTCAAAAAAAAATTTCGAAAAAAAAATTTCAAAAAAAAAAAATTCAAAAAAAATTTCAAAAAAATTTTCGAAAAAAAAAATTAAAAAAAAAAATTTTCAAAAAAAAATTTAAAAAAAATTACAAAAAAAAAATTTTAAAAAAAATTGAAAAAAAAAATTCGAAAAAAAATTTCGAAAAAAAAAATTCAAAAAAAAAATTCAAAAAAAATTTCAAAAAAATTTTCGAAAAAAAAAATTTAAAAAAAAAATTTCAAAAAAAAATTTAAAAAAAATTACAAAAAAAAAATTTTCAAATAGAAATTTAAAAAAAATTTCAAAAAAAAAATAAAAAAAAATTAAAAAAAAAATTAAAGAAAAAAAATTTTTTAAAAAAATTGAAAAGAAAATTCGAAAAAAAATTTCAAAAAAAAAAATTTCAAAAAAAAATTTAAAAAAAATTACAAAAAAAAAATTTTCAAAAAAAAATTTGAAAAAAAATTTCAAAAAAAAATTTTTAGAAAGAATTGAAAAAAAAAATTCGAAAAAAAATTTCGAAAAAAATTCAAAAAAAATTTCAAAAAAAAAAATTTTCAAAAAGAAATTTAAAAAAAATTTCAAAAAAAAAATAAAAAAAAAATTCAAAAAAAATTGAAAAAAAAAATTCGAAAAAAAATTTCGAAAAAAAAATTTCAAAAAAAATTTTCAAAAAAAAATTTTAAAAAAATTTCAAAAAAAAAATTAAAAAAAAAAAATTAAAAAAAAAATTTAAAAAAAAATTCGAAAAAAAAATTTCAAAAAAAAAATTCAAAAAAAAATTCAAAAAAATTTTCGAAAAAAAAAATTTCAAAAAAACAATTTTCAAAAAAAAATTTTAAAAAAATTACAAAAAAAAAATTAAAGAAAAAATATTTTAAAAAAAATTCGAAAAAAATTTCGAAAAAAAAATTTCAAAAAAAAAAATTAAAAAAAAATTCAAAAAAATTTTCGAAAAAAAAAATTTCAAAAAAAAAAATTTTCAAAAAAAAATTTTAAAAAATTCCAAAAAAAAATTAAAAAAAAAAAATTAAAAAAAAAATTGAAAAAAAAAATTCGAAAAAAAATTTCGAAAAAAAAATTTAAAAAAAAAAATTCAAACAAAATTTCAAAAAAATTTTCGAATTAAAAATTTTCAAGAAAAAAATTTTAAAAAAATTTCAAAAAAAAAATAAAAAAAAAAATTTATAAAAAAATTGAAAAAGAAAAATCGAAAAAAAATTTCGAAAAAAAAATTTCAAAAAAAAAATTTAAAAAAATTTCGAAAAAAAAATAAAAAAAAAATTTTAAAAAAAATTGAAAATAAAACTCGAAAAAAAAATTTTCAGGAAAAAAAATTTTAAAAAAATTTCAAAAAAAAAATTTTCAAAAAAAATTTTAAAAAAAATTTTAAAAAAAATTCGAAAAAAAATTTCGAAAAAAAAATTTTCAAAAAAAAATTTCAAAAAAATTTTCGAAAAAAAAAATTTAAAAAAAAAAATTTCAAAAAAAAATTTAAAAAAATTTCAAAAAAAAAAAATTTAAAAAACAGTTTAAAAAAAATTCAGAAAAAATTTCAAAAACAAAAAAAAATAAAAAAATAAAAATAAAAAAAAATTTAAAAAAAAAATTCAAAAAAAAAATTTTCAAAAAAAAAATTAAAAAAAAAATTTTAAAAAAATTTCAAAAAAATTTTAGAAAAAAAAAATTTCAAAAAAAAAATTTTCAAAAAAAATTTTAAAAAAAATTCAAAAAAAAATTTTTTAAAGAAATTGGAAAAAAAAATTCGAAAAAAAATTTCGAAAAAAAAATTTCAAAAAAAATTTTAAAAAAATTTCAAAAAAAATTTTTTAAAAAAATTGAAAAAAAAAATCGAAAAAAAATTTCGAAAAAAAAATTTCAAAAAAAATTTTAAAAAAATTTCAAAAAAAAAATTTTTAAAAAGAATTGAAAAAAAAAATTCGAAAAAAAATTCCAAAAAAAAAATTTCAAAAAAAAAAATTAAAAAAAAAAATTTTAAAAAAAATTGAAAAAAAAATTC
>OX101815.2:37300341-37302841 GCA_944452925.2 Chrysolina oricalcia | reverse complement strand
TCGAAAAAAAAAATTTCAAAAAAAAAAATTTTCAAAAAAAAATTTTAAAAAAATTCCAAAAAAAAAAAAAAAAAATAAAAAAAAAAATTAAAAAAAAAAATTCGAAAAAAATTTCGAAAAAAAAAAAAAAAAAAAAATTCAAACAAAATTTCAAAAAAATTTTCGAATTAAAAATTTTCAAGAAAAAAATTTAAAAAAAATTTCAAAAAAAAAATAAAAAAAAAATTTATAAAAAAATTGAAAAAGAAAAATCGAAAAAAAAATTCGAAAAAAAAATTTAAAAAAAAATTGAAAAAAAAAATTCGAAACAAAATTTCGAAAAAAAAATTTCAAAAAAAATTCAAAAAAATTTTCGAAAAAAAAAATTAAAAAAAAAATTTTCAAAAAAAAATTTAAAAAAAATTACAAAAAAAATTTAAAAAAAGATTTTAAAAAAAATTGAAAAAAAAAATTCAAAAAAAAATTTCGAAAAAAAAATTTCAAAAAAAAAAAATTCAAAAAAAATTTCAAAAAAATTTTCGAAAAAAAAAATTAAAAAAAAAAAATTTCAAAAAAAAATTTAAAAAAAATTACAAAAAAAAAATTTTAAAAAAAATTGAAAAAAAAAATTCGAAAAAAAATTTCGAAAAAAAAAATTCAAAAAAAAAATTCAAAAAAAATTTCAAAAAAATTTTCGAAAAAAAAAATTAAAAAAAAAAATTTCAAAAAAAAATTTAAAAAAAATTACAAAAAAAAAATTTTCAAATAGAAATTTAAAAAAAATTTCAAAAAAAAAATAAAAAAAAATTAAAAAAAAAATTAAAGAAAAAAAATTTTTTAAAAAAATTGAAAAAAAAATTCGAAAAAAAATTTCAAAAAAAAAAATTTCAAAAAAAAATTTAAAAAAAATTACAAAAAAAAAATTTTCAAAAAAAAATTTGAAAAAAAATTTCAAAAAAAAATTTTTAGAAAGAATTGAAAAAAAAAATTCGAAAAAAAATTTCGAAAAAAATTCAAAAAAAATTTCAAAAAAAAAAATTTTCAAAAAGAAATTTAAAAAAAATTTCAAAAAAAAAATAAAAAAAAAATTCAAAAAAAATTGAAAAAAAAAATTCGAAAAAAAATTTCGAAAAAAAAATTTCAAAAAAAATTTTCAAAAAAAAATTTTAAAAAAATTTCAAAAAAAAAATTAAAAAAAAAAAATTAAAAAAAAAATTTAAAAAAAAATTCAAAAAAAAAATTTCAAAAAAAAAATTCAAAAAAAAATTCAAAAAAATTTTCGAAAAAAAAAATTTCAAAAAAACAATTTTCAAAAAAAAATTTTAAAAAAATTACAAAAAAAAAATTAAAGAAAAAATATTTTAAAAAAAATTCGAAAAAAAATTTCGAAAAAAAAATTTCAAAAAAAAAAATTAAAAAAAAATTCAAAAAAATTTTCGAAAAAAAAAATTTCAAAAAAAAAAATTTTCAAAAAAAAATTTTAAAAAATTCCAAAAAAAAATTAAAAAAAAAAAATTAAAAAAAAAATTGAAAAAAAAAATTCGAAAAAAAATTTCGAAAAAAAAATTTAAAAAAAAAAATTCAAACAAAATTTCAAAAAAATTTTCGAATTAAAAATTTTCAAGAAAAAAATTTTAAAAAAATTTCAAAAAAAAAATAAAAAAAAAAATTTATAAAAAAATTGAAAAAGAAAAATCGAAAAAAAATTTCGAAAAAAAAATTTCAAAAAAAAAATTTAAAAAAATTTCGAAAAAAAAATAAAAAAAAAATTTTAAAAAAAATTGAAAATAAAACTCGAAAAAAAAATTTTCAGGAAAAAAAATTTTAAAAAAATTTCAAAAAAAAAATTTTCAAAAAAAATTTTAAAAAAAATTTTAAAAAAAATTCGAAAAAAAATTTCGAAAAAAAAATTTTCAAAAAAAAATTTCAAAAAAATTTTCGAAAAAAAAAATTTAAAAAAAAAAATTTCAAAAAAAAATTTAAAAAAATTTCAAAAAAAAAAAATTTAAAAAACAGTTTAAAAAAAATTCAGAAAAAATTTCAAAAACAAAAAAAAATAAAAAAATAAAAATAAAAAAAAATTTAAAAAAAAAATTCAAAAAAAAAATTTTCAAAAAAAAAATTAAAAAAAAAATTTTAAAAAAATTTCAAAAAAATTTTAGAAAAAAAAAATTTCAAAAAAAAAATTTTCAAAAAAAATTTTAAAAAAAATTCAAAAAAACATTTTTTAAAGAAATTGGAAAAAAAAATTCGAAAAAAAATTTCGAAAAAAAAATTTCAAAAAAAATTTTAAAAAAATTTCAAAAAATTTTTTTTAAAAAAATTGAAAAAAAAAATCGAAAAAAAATTTCGAAAAAAAAATTTCAAAAAAAATTTTAAAAAAATTTCAAAAAAAAAATTTTTAAAAAGAATTGAAAAAAAAAATTCGAAAAAAAATTCCAAAAAAAAAATTTCAAAAAAAAAAATTAAAAAAAAAAATTTTAAAAAAAATTGAAAAAAAAATTCGAAAAAAAATTTCGAA
>OX101815.2:37292841-37295341 GCA_944452925.2 Chrysolina oricalcia | reverse complement strand
ATTTAAAAAACAGTTTAAAAAAATTCAGAAAAAATTTCAAAAACAAAAAAAAATAAAAAAAAATAAAAAAAATAAAAAAAAATTTAAAAAAAAAATTCAAAAAAAAAATTTTCAAAAAAAAATTTCAAAAAAAAATTCAAAAAAAATTCAAAAAAAATTTCAAAAAAAAAATTTTCAAAAAAAAATTTCAAAAAAAAAATAAAAAAAAATTTTAAAAAAAATTGAAAAAAAAAATTCGAAAAAAAATTTCGAAAAAAAAATTTCAAAAAAAATTTTCAAAAAAAAATTTTAAAAAAATTTCAAAAAAAGAATTAAAAAAAAAGAAATAAAAAAAAAATTGAAAAAAAAATTCGAAGAAAAATTTCAAAAAAAAATTCAAAAAAAAATTCAAAAAAATTTTCGAAAAAAAAAATTTCAAAAAAAAAATTTTCAAAAAAAAATTTAAAAAAAATTACAAAAAAAAAATTAAAGAAGAAAAATTTTAAAAAAAATTCGAAAAAAAATTTCGAAAAAAAAATTTCAAAAAAAAAAATTAAAAAAAAATTCAAAAAAATTTTCGAAAAAAAAAATTTCAAAAAAAAAATTTTCAAAAAAAAATTTAAAAAAATTCCAAAAAAAAATTAAAAAAAAAATTTAAAAAAAAATTGAAAAAAAAAATTCGAAAAAAAATTTCGAAAAAAAAATTAAAAAAAAAAAATTCAAACAAAATTTCAAAAAAATTTTCGAATTAAAAATTTTCAAGAAAAAAATTTTAAAAAAATTTCAAAAAAAAAATTAAAAAAAAAATTTATAAAAAAATTGAAAAAGAAAAATCGAAAAAAAATTTCGAAAAAAAAATTTCAAAAAAAAAATTTAAAAAAATTTCAGAAAAAAAATAAAAAAAAAATTAAAAAAAAAATTGAAAAAAAAACTCGAAAAAAAATTTTCAGGAAAAAAAATTTAAAAAAAATTTCAAAAAAAAAATTTTCAAAAAAAATTAAAAAAAAAATTTAAAAAAAAATTCGAAAAAAAATTTCGAAAAAAAAATTTTCAAAAAAAAAATTTCAAAAAAATTTTCGAAAAAAAAAATTAAAAAAAAAAATTTTAAAAAAAAATTTTAAAAAAATAAAAAAAAAAAAATTTAAAAACTGTTTAAAAAAAATTCAGAAAAAATTTCGGAAACAAAAAAAAAAAAAATTTTTTAAAAAAATTGAAAAAAAGAATTCGAAAAAAAATTTCGAAAAAAAAATTTCAAAAAAAATTTTAAAAAAATTCCAAAAAAAATTTTTTAAAAAAATTGAAAAAAAAAATTCGAAAAAAAATTTCGAAAAAAAATTTCAAAAAAAATTTTAAAAAAATTTCAAAAAAAAATTTTTAAAAAGAATTGAAAAAAAAAATTCGAAAAAAAATTTCGAAAAAAAAATTTCAAAAAAAAAATTAAAAAAAATTACAAAAAAAAAATTTAAAAAAAGATTTAAAAAAAAATTGAAAAAAAAAATTCAAAAAAAAATTTCGAAAAAAAAATTTCAAAAAAAAAAATTCAAAAAAAATTTCGAAAAAATTTTCGAAAAAAAAAAAATTCAAAAAAAAAATTTCAAAAAAAAATTTAAAAAAAATTACAAAAAAAAAATTAAAGAAAAAAAATTTAAAAAAAAATTGAAAAAAAAATTCGAAAAAAAATTTCGAAAAAAAAATTTCAAAAAAAAAATTCAAAAAAAAATTCAAAAAAAATTTCAAAAAAAAAATTTTTCAAAAAAAAATTTAAAAAAAATTTCAAAAAAAAATAAAAAAAAATTTTAAAAAAAATTTAAAAAAAAATTGAAAAAAAAAATTCGAAAAAAAATTTCGAAAAAAAAATTTCAAAAAAAATTTTCAAAAAAAAATTTTAAAAAAATTTCAAAGAAAAAAAAAAAAAAAAATTAAAAAAAAATTGAAAAAAAAATTCGAAAAAAAAATTTCAAAAAAAAAATTCAAAAAAAAATTCAAAAAAATTTTCGAAAAAAAAAATTTCAAAAAAAATTTTTCAAAAAAAAATTTAAAAAAAATTACAAAAAAAAAATTAAAGAAAAAACATTTTAAAAAAAATTGAAAAAAAAATTCGAAAAAAATTTCGAAAAAAAAATTTCAAAAAAAAAATTCAAAAAAAAATTCAAAAAAATTTTCGAAAAAAAAAATTTCAAAAAAAAAAATTTTCAAAAAAAAATTTAAAAAAAATTCCAAAAAAAAATTTAAAAAAAAAATTCAAAAAAAAATTGAAAAAAAAAAATCGAAAAAAAATTTCGAAAAAAAAATAAAAAAAAAAAAATCAAATAAAATTTCAAAAAAAATTTCGAATTAAAAATTTTCAAGAAAAAAATTTTAAAAAAATTTCAAAAAAAAAATAAAAAAAAAATTTATAAAAAAATTGAAAAAGAAAAATCGAAAAAAAATTTCGAAAAAAAAATTTCAAAAAAAAAATTTAAAAAAATTTCAAAAAAAAAATAAAAAAAAAATTTAAAAAAAATTGAAAAAAAAACGCGAA
>OX101815.2:37272841-37285341 GCA_944452925.2 Chrysolina oricalcia | reverse complement strand
AAAAAAATTTCGAAAAAAAAATTTCAAAAAAAAAATTTAAAAAAATTTCAAAAAAAAAATTAAAAAAAAATTTTAAAAAAATTGAAAAAAAAACTCGAAAAAAAAATTTTCAAGAAAAAAAATTTTAAAAAAATTTCAAAAAAAAAATTTTCAAAAAAAATTTTAAAAAAAATTTAAAAAAAAATTCGAAAAAAAATTTCGAAAAAAAAATTTTCAAAAAAAAATTTCAAAAAAATTTTCGAAAAAAAAAATTAAAAAAAAAAATTTTCAAAAAAAAATTTAAAAAAAATTTCAAAAAAAAAAAATTTAAAAAACAGTTTAAAAAAAATTCAGAAAAAATTTCAAAAACAAAAAAAAAATAAAAAAAAAAAAATAAAAAAAAATTTAAAAAAAAAATTCAAAAAAAAAATTTTCAAAAAAAAAATTAAAAAAAAAATTTTAAAAAAATTTCAAAAAAAAATTTTTCAAAAAAAATTTAAAAAAAATTTCAAAAAAAATTTTTTTAAAGAAATTGGAAAAAAAAATTCGAAAAAAAATTTCGAAAAAAAAATTTCAAAAAAAATTTTAAAAAAATTTCAAAAAAAAATTTTTTAAAAAAATTGAAAAAAAAAATTCGAAAAAAAATTTCGAAAAAAAAAATTCAAAAAAAAATTTTAAAAAAATTTCAAAAAAAAATTTTTAAAAAGAATTGAAAAAAAAAATTCAAAAAAAAATTTCGAAAAAAAAATTTCAAAAAAAAAATTCAAAAAAATTTTCAAAAAAAAAAATTTCAAAAAAAAAATTTTCAAAAAAAAATTTAAAAAAAATCACAAGAAAAAAAATTTTAAGAAAAATTTTAAAAAAAATTGAAAAAAAAAATTCAAAAAAAAATTTTGAAAAAAAAATTTCAAAAAAAAAAATTCAAAAAAAATTTCAAAAAAATTTTCGAAAAAAAAATTTTCAAAAAAAAAACTTCCAAAAAAAAAATTCAAAAAAAATTTCAAAAAAAATTTTCGAAAAAAAAAAATTCAAAAAAAAAAATTTTCCAAAAAAATTTTTAAAAAATTAAAAAAAAAAAAATTTTAAAAAAAATTCAAAAAAAAAATTCAAAAAAAAATTTTAAAAAATATTGAAAAAAAATTCGAAAAAAAATTTCGAAAAAAAAATTTCAAAAAAAAAATTCAAAAAAAATTTCAAAAAAATTTTCGAAAAAAAAAATTTCAAAAAATAAAATTCAAAAAAAAATTTAAAAAAAATTACAAAAAAAAAATTTAAAAAAAAATTTTAAAAAAAATTTTAAAAAAAAATTCGAAAAAAAATTTCGAAAAAAAAATTTCGAAAAAAAAATTCAAAAAAAATTTCAAAAAAATTTTTGAAAAAAAAAAATTTCAAAAAAAAATTTTCAAAAAAAAATTTTAAAAAAATTTCAAAAAAAAATTTTAAAAAAATTTCAAAAAAAAATTTAAAAAAAAATTAAAAAAAAAATTCGAAAAAAAATTTCGAAAAAAAATTTCAAAAAAAAATTCAAAAAAATTTCAAAAAAATTTTCGAAAAAAAAAAAAATTTCAAAAAAAAAAATTTTCAAAAAAAAATTGAAAAAAATTACAAAAAAAAAATAAAAAAAAAAATTAAAAAAAAAATTGAAAAAAAAAATTCGAAAAAAAATTTCAAAAAAAAATTTTAAAAAAAAATTTAAAAAAAAATTGAAAAAAAAAATTCGAAAAAAAATTTCGAAAAAAAAAATTCAAAAAAATTTTCGAAAAAAAAAATTTCTAAAAAAATTTTTAAAAAAATTGAAAAAAAATTCGAAAAAAATTTTCGAAAAAAAATTTATAAAAAAAAATTTCAAAAAAAAATTTAAAAAAAATTTCAAAAAAAAATTTTTAAAAAAAATTGAAAAAAAAAAATCGAAAAAAAATTTCGAAAAAAAAATTTCAAAAAAAAAATTTAAAAAAAAAATTGAAAAAAAAAATACGAAAAAAAATTTCGAAAAAAAAATTTCAAAAAAAAAATTCAAAAAAAAATTCAAAAAAATTTTCGAAAAAAAAAATTTCAAAAAAAAATTGTTCAAAAAAAAATTTCAAAAAAATAACAAAAAAAAAATTTGAAAAAATTGAAAAAAAATTCGAAAAAAAATTTCGAAAAAAAAATTTCAAAAAAAAATTTAAAAAAAATTACAAAAAAAAATAAAAAAAAAAAATTAAAAAAAATTGAAAAAAAA
Source organism: Chrysolina oricalcia (assembly GCA_944452925.2). Classification (NCBI taxonomy): domain Eukaryota; kingdom Metazoa; phylum Arthropoda; class Insecta; order Coleoptera; family Chrysomelidae; genus Chrysolina; species Chrysolina oricalcia. The sequence continues at coordinate 37,283,141 of OX101815.2, read as the reverse complement.
ATTTCGAAAAAAAAATTTCAAAAAAAAAATTCAAAAAAAATTTCAAAAAAATTTTCGAAAAAAAATTTCAAAAAAAAATTTTCAAAAAAAAAATTTAAAAAAAATTACAAGAAAAAAAATTTTAAAAAAAATTTAAAAAAAAATTGAAAAAAAAAATTCAAAAAAAAATTTCGAAAAAAAAATTTCAAAAAAAAAAATTCAAAAAAAATTTCAAAAAAATTTTCGAAAAAATAATTTCAAAAAAAAAAATTTTCAAAAAAAAATTCAAAAAAAATTTCAAAAAAAATTTTAAAAAAATTTCAAAAAAAAAAAATTTAAAAAAAATTTCGAAAAAATTTTCGAAAAAAAAAATTTAAAAAAAAAAATTTTCAAAAAAAAATTTAAAAAAAATTACAAAAAAAAAATTAAAAAAAAAATTATAAAAAAAAATTTAAAAAAAAATTCGAAAAAAAATTTCGAAAAAAAAATTCAAAAAAAATTTAACAAAAAATTTCGAAAAAAAAATTTAAAAAAAAAATTTCAAAAAAAAATTTTAAAAAAATTTCAAAAAAAAAAATTTTAAAAAAATTTCAAAAAAAAAAATTTTTAAAAAATTGAAAAAAAAAATCAAAAAAAAATTTCGAAAAAAAAATTTTCAAAAAAAAAAATTCAAAAAAAATTTCAAAAAAATTTTCGAAAAAAAAAATTTCAAAAAAAAAATTTTCAAAAAAAAATTTAAAAAAAATTACAAAAAAAAATTTTAAAAAAAATTTTAAAAAAAAAATTAAAAAAAATTTAAAAAAAAATTCGAAAAAAAATTTCGAAAAAAAATTTCAAGAAAAAATTCAAAAAAATTTCAAAAAAATTTTCGAAAAAAAAAAATTTCAAAAAAAAAATTGAAAAAAATTACAAAAAAAAAATTTAAAAAAAAAATTTTAAAAAAAATTTAAAAAAAAATTGAAAAAAAAATTCGAAAAAAAGTTTCAAAAAAAAATTAAAAAAAAAAATTAAAAAAAATTGAAAAAAAAAATTCGAAAAAAAAAATTCAAAAAAAAAAACTCAAAAAAAAATTCAAAAAAATTTTCGAAAAAAATAATTTCAAAAAAAAAATTTAAAAAAAAATTGAAAAAAAAAAATTCGAAAAAAAATTTCGAAAAAAAAATTTCAAAAAAAAATTCAAAAAAATTTCAAAAAAAAATTTTTAAAAAAAATTGAAAAAAAAAATTCGAAAAAAAATTTCGAAAAAAAAATTTCAAAAAAAAAATTAAAAAAAAAAATTTAAAAAAAAATTTAAAAAAAAAATTCTAAAAAAAATTTCGAAAAAAAAATTTCAAAAAAAATAATTCAAAAAAAAATTCAAAAAAATTTTCGAAAAAAAAAATTTCAAAAAAAAAATTGTTCAAAAAAAAATTCAAAAAAATTTCAAAAAAAAATAAAAAAAAATTTGAAAAAAAATTGAAAAAAAAAATTCGAAAAAAAAATTCGAAAAAATTTCAAAAAAAAAATTTAAAAAAATATTGAAATTCGAAAAAAAATTTCGAAAAAAAAATTTCAAAAAAAAATTCAAAAAAAATTTCAAAAAAATTTTCGAAAAAAAAAATTTCAAAAAAAAAATTTTCAAAAAAAAATTTAAAAAAATTTCAAAAAAAAAAAAAAAAAAAATTTAAAAAAAATTGAAAAAAAAAATTCGAAAAAAAATTTCGAAAAAAAAATTTCAAAAAAAATTTTCAAAAAAAAATTTTAAAAAAATTTAAAAAAAATTTCAAAAAAAAAATTTAAAAAAATATTGAAATTCGAAAAAAATTTTCGAAAAAAAAATTTCAAAAAAAAATTCAAAAAAAATTTCAAAAAAATTTTCGAAGAAAAAAATTTCAAAAAAAAAATTTTCAAAAAAAAATTTTAAAAAAATTACAAAAAAAAAATTAAAAAAAAAAATTTAAAGAAAAATTGAAAAAAAAATTCGAAAAAAAATTTCGAAAAAAAAATTTCAAAAAAAAATTCAAAAAAAAATTCAAAAAAAAAATTTCAAAAAAAAAATTTCGAAAAAAATTTCAAAAAATAAATAAAAAAAAAATTTCAAGGAAAAAATAAAAAAAAAAATAAAAAAAATTCAAAAAAAATTCAAAAAAAAATTTCAAAAAGAAAATTCGAAAACAAATTTCAAAAAAAATTTTCGAAAAAATAATTTTCAAAAAAAAAGATTTCAAAAAAAATTTAAAAAAAATTTTAAAAAAATTTCAAAAAGAAAATGAAAAAAAAAATTTCAAAAAAAATTTCAAAACGAAAATTTTTCGAAAAAAAATTTCAAAAAAAAATTCGAAAAAAAAATTAATTTTTTTTTTTTAAATCAGAAAAAAATTTAGAAAAAAATATAAAAAAAAATTCAAAAAAAAAGTTTCAAAAAAAATTCAGAGAAAATTCCAAAAAAAAAAAAACAAAATTCAAAAAAAAAATAAAAAAAATAAGAAATAAAAAAAAAATTTGAAAAAAAAAATTAAAAAAAAAAATTCGAAAAGAAAATTAAAAAAAAAATCAAAAGAAAATTTAAAAAAAATTTTAATAAAAATTTTTAAAAAAATTTTAAAAAAAATCATGAAGAAAATTTAAAAAAAAAATTGAAAAACAAAAATTTTCAAAAAGAAAATTTAAAAAAAAATAAAAAAATTAAAAATTTAAAAAAAAATTGAAAAAAAAAATAAAAAAAAAAATTAAAAAAAAAATTCAAAAAAATTTTCAAAAAGAAAAGTCGAAAAAAAAATTTCAAAAAAAAATTGAAAAAAAGCCCAAAAAAAATTTCAAAAAAATTTTCAAAAGAAAAAAATTTCGAAAAAAAACTTTCAAAAAAAATAGAAACAAAATTCAAAAAAAATTTTCAAAACAAAATTTTCAAAAAAAAAATTTTCCAAACAAAATTTTCAAAAACAAATTTTTCAAAAAAAAATAATTTCCAAAAAAATGAAAAAAAATTTTAAAAAAATTTCAAAAAGAAAACCGATGACTGAAAATTGAGAATATCTTTTCTCTGGAGAAAAAAATTTCGAAAAAAATAAAAAAAAAATTCAAAAAAAAATTTAAAAAAAAACTGTCAAAAAAATTTTCAAAAGAAAAAAATTTCGGAAAAAACTTCCCAAAAAAATTCAAAAAAAAAAATTTCGAAAAAAAATTCAAAAAAAACTTGAAAAAATTAATTCAAAAAAAATTTACAAAAAAAAATAAAAAAAAAAATTCGAAAAAAATATTTTCAAAAAAAAAATTTAAAAAAAAGTTTCAAAAAAAATTCAGAAAAAATTTCAAAAAAAAAAATAAAAAAAAAAAAATTTTCAATAAAAAAATTTAAAAAAATAAAAAAAATATATATAAAAAAAATCAAAAAAAATTTTCAAAAGGAAAATTAAAGAAAAAATTTAAAAAAAAAACTTCAAAAAGAAAATTTTAAAAAAATATAAAAAAAAAATTCATGAAGAAAATTAAAAATAATTTCAAAAAAAAAAAATTCAAAAAATTTTTTTGAAAAAATAGGAAAAAAAAATTTCATGAAGAAAATTTTGAAAAAAAATTTCAAAAAAAACTTTCCAAAAAAACTTTCCAAAAAAAATTTTAAAAAAAATTAAAAAAAAATTTCAAAACGAAAATTTTTCGAAAAAAAAAATTTCAAAAAAAAAATTTTCAAAAAAAAATTTAAAAAAAATTTCAAAAAAAAATTTAAAAAAAATTCAAAAAAAATTTTGAATGAAAAAATAAAAAAAAATTAAGATAAAAATTATCAAAAAATTTTCAAAAAAAAAATACAAATGAAATTTTTCAAAAAAAAAAATTTTCTAAAAAAATCAAGAAAAATAGAAAAAAAATTTTTCAAAACGAAATTTTCAATAAAAAAATTTTCAAAAAAAATTAATTTTCAAAAAAATTTTAAAAAATTCAAAAAAAAAATTCAAAACGAAAATATTCAAAAAAAAATTTCGAAAAAAAACTTTCAAAAAAAAATTCAAAAAAAATTTCAAAAAAATTTTCGAAAAAAAAAATTTCAAAAAAAAAAATTTTCAAAAAAAAAATTTAAAAAAAATTTCAAAAAAAAATTAAAAAAAAAAAAAAAAAAATTCGAAAAAAAAATTTTCAAGAAAAAAAAATAAAAAAAAAATTTAAAAAAAATTTCAAAAAAAAAATTTTCAAAAAAAATTTTTAAAAAAATTTAAAAAAAAATTCGAAAAAAAAATTCAGAAAAAATTTCCAAAAAAAAAATTTCAAAAACAAAAAAAAATAAAAAAAAATGAAAAGAAATAAAAAATTAAAAAATAAAAAAAAAATTAAAAAAAAAATTTAAAAAAAATTTTTCAAAAAGAAAATTCGAAAAAAAAATTTTCAAGAAAAAAAAATTTAAAAAAAATTTCAAAAAAATTTTCGAAAAAAAAAATTTTCAAAAAGAAAATTCGAAAAAAAAATTTTCAAGAAAAAAAAATTAAAAAAAAATTTCAAAAAAATTTTCGAAAAAAAAAATTTTCAAAAAAAAATTTAAAAAAAAAAATTTTTAAAAAATTTAAAAAAAAAATTCTAAAAAAAAATTAAAAAAAAAATTTAAAAAAAAATTGAAAAAAAAAATTTTCAAAAAAAAAATTTAAAAAAATTTTCAAAAAATTTTCAAAAAAAAAATTTCAAAAAAAAATTTTCAAAAAAAAATTTTAAAAAAATTTCAAAGAAAAAATAAAAAAAAAAAATTTTTAAAAAAATTTCAAAAAAATTTTTGAAAAAAAAAATTCAAAAAAAAAAATTTTCAAAAAAAAATTTAAAAAAATTTCAAAAAAAAAATAAAAAATAAAAATAAAAAAAAAAATTGAAAAAAAAAATTCGAAAAAAAATTTCGAAAAAAAATTTCGAAAAAAAAATTTCAAAAAAAGAATTCAAAAAAAATTTCAAAAAAATTTTCGAAAAAAAAATTTCAAAAAAAAAATTTTCAAAAAAAATTTAAAAAAAATTTCAAAAAAAAATGTAAAAAAAAAAATTTAAAAAAAATTGAAAAAAAAATCGAAAAAAAATTTCGAAAAAAAAATTTCGAAAAAAAAAATCAAAAAAAATTTCAAAAAAATTTTCGAAAAAAAAAATTCAAAAAAAAAATTTTTCAAAAAAAAATTTAAAAAAATTACAAAAAAAAAATTTAAAAAAAATTGAAAAAAAAAATCAAAAAAAAAATTCGAAAAAAAAATTTTCAAAAAAAAAAATTCAAAAAAAATTTCAAAAAAATTTTCGAAAAAAAAAATTTCAAAAAAAAAATTAAAAAAAAAATTTCAAAAAAATTTTCGAAAAAAAAAAATTTCAAAAAAAAAAATTTTGAAAAAAAAATTTAAAAAAAATTACAAAAAAAAATTTAAAAAAAAATTGAAAAAAAAATTGAAAAAAAAAATTCGAAAGAAAATTTCGAAAAAAAAATTTCAAAAAAAAAAAATTAAAATTTCAAAGAAAAAAATCGAAAAAAAAAATTCAAAAAAAAAAATTTTCAAAAAAAAATTGAAAAAAATTACAAAAAAAAAAATTTAAAAAAAAATTTAAAAAAAAAATTGAAAAAAAAAATTCGAAAAAAAATTTCAAAAAAAAAATTTTAAAAAAAAATTAAAAAAAATTGAAAAAAAAAATTCGAAAAAAAATTTCGAAAAAAAAAATTCAAAAAAAAAATTCAAAAAAAAATTCAAAAAAATTTTCGAAAAAAAAAATTTCAAAAAAAAAATTTTAAAAAAAATTGAAAAAAAAAATTCGAAAAAAAATTTCGAAAAAAAAATTTCAAAAAAAAAATTTAAAAAAATTTCAAAACAAAATTTTTGAAAAAAATTGAAAAAAAAAATTCGAAAAAAAATTTCGAAAAAAAAATTTCAAAAAAAAAATTTAAAAAAAAAATTTAAAAAAAAATTGAAAAAAAAAATTCTAAAAAAAAATTCGAAAAAAAAATTTCAAAAAAAAAATTCAAAAAAAAATTCAAAAAAATTTTCGAAAAAAAAAATTTCAAAAAAAAATTTTCAAAAAAAAATTTAAAAAAAATTACAAAAAAAAAATTAAAAAAAAAAATTTAAAGAAAAATTGAAAAAAAAATTCGAAAAAAAATTTCGAAAAAAAAATTTCAAAAAAAAATTCAAAAAAAAATTCAAAAAAAAAATTTCAAAAAAAAAATTTCGAAAAAAATTTCAAAAAATAAATAAAAAAAAAATTTCAAGGAAAAAATCAAAAAAAAATAAAAAAAATTCAAAAAAAATTCAAAAAAAAAATTTAAAAAAGAAAATTCGAAAACAAATTTCAAAAAAAATTTTCGAAAAAATAATTTTCAAAAAAAAAGATTTCAAAAAAAATTTTAAAAAAATTTTAAAAAAATTTCAAAAAGAAAATGAAAAAAAAATTTCAAAAAAAATTTCAAAACGAAAATTTTTCGAAAAAAAATTTCAAAAAAAAATTCGAAAAAAAAATTAATTTTTTTTTTTTAAATCAGAAAAAAATTTAGAAAAAAATATAAAAAAAAATTCAAAAAAAAAGTTTCAAAAAAAATTCAGAGAAAATTTCCAAAAAAAAAAAACAAAATTCAAAAAAAAAATAAAAAAAATAAGAAATAAAAAAAAAATTTGAAAAAAAAAATTTAAAAAAAAATTTCGAAAAGAAAATTTAAAAAAAAAATCAAAAGAAAATTTAAAAAAAATTTTAATAAAAATTTTTAAAAAAATTTAAAAAAAAATCATGAAGAAAATTTAAAAAAAAAATTGAAAAACAAAAATTTTCAAAAAGAAAATTTAAAAAAAAATAAAAAAATTAAAAATTTAAAAAAAAATTGAAAAAAAAAATAAAAAAAAAAATTAAAAAAAAAATTCAAAAAAATTTTCAAAAAGAAAAGTCGAAAAAAAAATTTCAAAAAAAATTGAAAAAAAGCCCAAAAAAAATTTCAAAAAAATTTTCAAAAGAAAAAAATTTCGAAAAAAAACTTTCAAAAAAAATAGAAACAAAATTCAAAAAAAATTTTCAAAACTAAATTTTCAAAAAAAAAATTTTCCAAACAAAATTTTCAAAAAAAAATTTTTCAAAAAAAAATAATTTCCAAAAAAATGAAAAAAAATTTTAAAAAAATTTCAAAAAGAAAACCGATGACTGAAAATTGAGAATATCTTTTCTCTGGAGAAAAAAATTTCGAAAAAATAAAAAAAAAATTCAAAAAAAAATTTAAAAAAAAACTGTCAAAAAAATTTTCAAAAGAAAAAAATTTCGGAAAAAACTTCCCAAAAAAATTCAAAAAAAAAAATTTCGAAAAAAAATTCAAAAAAAACTTGAAAAAATTAATTCAAAAAAAATTTACAAAAAAAAAATAAAAAAAAAAATTCGAAAAAAATATTTTCAAAAAAAAAAATAAAAAAAAAAGTTTCAAAAAAAATTCAGAAAAAATTTCCAAAAATAAAATAAAAAAAAAAAAATTTTCAATAAAAAAATTTAAAAAAATAAAAAAAATATATATAAAAAAAATCAAAAAAAATTTTCAAAAGGAAAATTAAAGAAAAAATTTAAAAAAAAACTTCAAAAAGAAAATTTTAAAAAAATAAAAAAAAAAAATTCATGAAGAAAATTAAAAAAAAATTTCAAAAAAAAAAATTTCAAAAAATTTTTTTAAAAAAATAGGAAAAAAAAATTTCATGAAGAAAATTTTGAAAAAAAATTTCAAAAAAAACTTTCCAAAAAAACTTTCCAAAAAAAATTTTAAAAAAAATTTAAAAAAAATTTCAAAACGAAAATTTTTCAAAAAAAAAAATTTCAAAAAAAAAATTTTCAAAAAAAAATTTAAAAAAAATTTCAAAAAAAAATTTAAAAAAAATTCAAAAAAAATTTTGAATGAAAAAATAAAAAAAAATTAAGATAAAAATTATCAAAAAATTTTCAAAAAAAAAATACAAATGAAATTTTTCAAAAAAAAAATTTTTTCTAAAAAAATCAAGAAAAATAGAAAAAAAATTTTTCAAAACGAAATTTTCAATCAAAAAATTTTCAAAAAAAATTAATTTTCAAAAAAATTTAAAAAAATTCAAAAAAAAATTCAAAACGAAAATATTCAAAAAAAAATTTCGAAAAAAAACTTTCAAAAAAAAATTCAAAAAAAATTTCAAAAAAAAATTTAAAAAAAAAAAAAATTCGAAAAAAAAATTTTCAAGAAAAAAAAATAAAAAAAAAATTTAAAAAAAATTTCAAAAAAAAAATTTTCAAAAAAAATTTTTAAAAAAATTAAAAAAAAAATTCGAAAAAAAAATTCAGAAAAAATTTCCAAAAAAAAAATTTCAAAAACAAAAAAAAATTAAAAAAAATGAAAAGATATAAAAAATTAAAAAATAAAAAAAAAATTAAAAAAAAAATTTAAAAAAAATTTTTCAAAAAGAAAATTCGAAAAAAAAATTTTCAAGAAAAAAAAATTTAAAAAAAATTTCAAAAAAATTTTCGAAAAAAAAAATTTTCAAAAAGAAAATTCGAAAAAAAAATTTTCAAGAAAAAAAAATTAAAAAAAAATTTCAAAAAAATTTTCGAAAAAAAAAATTTTCAAAAAAAAATAAAAAAAAAAAAATTTTTAAAAAATTTAAAAAAAAAATTCTAAAAAAAAATTAAAAAAAAAATTTAAAAAAAAATTGAAAAAAAAAATTTTCAAAAAAAAAATTTAAAAAAATTTTCAAAAAATTTTCAAAAAAAAAATTTCAAAAAAAAATTTTCAAAAAAAAATTTTAAAAAAATTTCAAAAAAAAATAAAAAAAAAAAATTTTTAAAAAAATTTCAAAAAAATTTTTGAAAAAAATTTTAAAAAAAAATCGAAAAAAAATTTCGAAAAAAAAATTTTCAAAAAAAAATTTTCAAAAAAAACTCGAAAAAAAAATTTTCAGGAAAAAAAATTTAAAAAAAATTTAAAAAAAAAAATTTTCAAAAAAAATTTTAAAAAAAATTTAAAAAAAAAATCGAAAAAAAATTTCGAAAAAAAAATTTTCAAAAAAAAATTTCAAAAAAATTTTCGAAAAAAAAAATTTAAAAAAAAAATTTTCAAAAAAAAATTTAAAAAAATTTCAAAAAAAAAAAATTTAAAAAACAGTTTAAAAAAAATTCAGAAAAAATTTCAAAAACAAAAAAAAAATAAAAAAAAAAAAAAAAAATTTAAAAAAATAATTCAAAAAAAAAATTTTCAAAAAAAATTTTAAAAAAAATTCAAAAAAAATTTTTTTAAAGAAATTGGAAAAAAAATTCGAATAAAAATTTCGAAAAAAACATTTCAAAAAAAATTTTAAAAAAATTTCAAAAAAAAATTTTTTTAAAAAATTGAAAAAAAAAATTCGAAAAAAAATTTCAAAAAAAAAATTTTCAAAAAAAATTTAAAAAAAAATTTTAAAAAAAATTCGAAAAAAAATTTCGAAAAAAAAATTTTCAAAAAAAAAATTTCAAAAAAATTTTCGAAAAAAAAAATTAAAAAAAAAAATTTTCAAAAAAAAATTTTAAAAAAATTTAAAAAAAAAAATTTTAAAAACTTCAAAAAAAATTCAGAAAAAATTTCAGAAACAAAAAAAAAATAAAAAAAAAATAAAAAAAATAAAAAAAATTTTCAAGAAAAAAAATTTTAAAAAAATTTCAAAAAAAAAATTTTCAAAAAAAATTTTAAAAAAAATTTTAAAAAAAATTCGAAAAAAAATTTCGAAAAAAAAATTTTCAAAAAAAAATTTCAAAAAATTTTCGAAAAAAAAAATTAAAAAAAAAAAATTTCAAAAAAAAATTTAAAAAAATTTCGAAAAAAAAATTTCAAAAAAAAAAATTCAAAAAAAAATTCAAAAAAATTTTCGAAAAAAAAAATTTCAAAAAAAAAAATTTTCAAAAAAAAATTTTAAAAAAATTCCAAAAAAAAATTAAAAAAAAAATAAAAAAAAAATTAAAAAAAAAAATTCGAAAAAAATTTCAAAAAAAAAATAAAAAAAAAAAATTCAAACAAAATTTCAAAAAAATTTTCGAATTAAAAATTTTCAAGAAAAAAATTTAAAAAAAATTTCAAAAAAAAAATAAAAAAAAAATTTATAAAAAAATTGAAAAAGAAAAATCGAAAAAAAATTTCGAAAAAAAAATTAAAAAAAAAATTGAAAAAAAAAATTCGAAACAAAATTTCGAAAAAAAAATTTCAAAAAAAATTCAAAAAAATTTTCGAAAAAAAAAATTAAAAAAAAAAAATTCAAAAAAAAATTTAAAAAAAATTACAAAAAAAATTTAAAAAAATATTTAAAAAAAAATTGAAAAAAAAAATTCAAAAAAAAATTTCGAAAAAAAAATTTAAAAAAAAAAAATTCAAAAAAAA
>OX101815.2:37257841-37265341 GCA_944452925.2 Chrysolina oricalcia | reverse complement strand
AAAAAATTTTTTAAAGAAATTGGAAAAAAAAATTCGAAAAAAAATTTCGAAAAAAACATTTCAAAAAAAATTTTAAAAAAAATTCAAAAAAAAATTTTTTAAAAAAATTGAAAAAAAAAATTCGAAAAAAAATTTCGAAAAAAAAATTTCAAAAAAAATTTTAAAAAAATTTCAAAAAAAAATTTTTTAAATAGAATTGAAAAAAAAATTCGAAAAAAAATTTCAAAAAAAAAATTTAAAAAAAAAATTTTAAAAAAAATTGAAAAAAAAAATTCGAAAAAAAATTTCGAAAAAAAAATTTCAAAAAAAAAATTCAAAAAAATTTTCAAAAAAAAAAATTTCAAAAAAAAAATTTTCAAAAAAAAATTTAAAAAAAATCACAAGAAAAAAAATTTTAAAAAAAATTTTAAAAAAAATTGAAAAAAAAAATTCAAAACAAAATTTCGAAAAAAAAATTTCAAAAAAAAAAATTCAAAAAAAATTTCAAAAAAATTTTCGAAAAAAAAATTTTCAAAAAAAAAATTTCCAAAAAAAAAATTCAAAAAAAATTTAAAAAAAAAAATTTAAAAAAAAATTCAAAAAAAAAATTTAAAAAAAAATTTTTAAAAAATATTGAAAAAAAAATTCGAAAAAAAATTTCGAAAAAAAAATTTCAAAAAAAAAATTCAAAAAAAATTTCAAAAAAATTTTCGAAAAAAAAAATTTCAAAAAATAAAATTCAAAAAAAAATTTAAAAAAAATTACAAAAAAAAATTTAAAAAAAAATTTAAAAAAAAATTTAAAAAAAAAATTCGAAAAAAAATTTCGAAAAAAAAATTTCGAAAAAAAAATTCAAAAAAAAAATTTTAAAAAATTTCAAAAAAAAAAAAAAAAAAAAATTTAAAAAAAAATAGAAAAAAAAACTCGAAAAAAAATTTTCAAGAAAAAAAAATTTTAAAAAAATTTCAAAAAAAAAATTTTCAAAAAAAATTTTTAAAAAAATTTTTAAAAAAAATCGAAAAAAAATTTCGAAAAAAAAATTTTCAAAAAAAAAATTTCAAAAAAATTTTCGAAAAAAAAATTTTAAAAAAAAAATTTTCAAAAAAAAATTTTAAAAAAATTTCAAAAAAAAAAATTTAAAAAACAGTTTAAAAAAATTCAGAAAAAATTTCAAAAACAAAAAAAAATAAAAAAAAATTAAAAAAATAAAAAAAAATTTAAAAAAAATTCAAAAAAAAAATTTTCAAAAAAAAATTTCAAAAAAAAATTCAAAAAAAATTCAAAAAAAATTAAAAAAAAAAAAATTTTCAAAAAAAAATTTCAAAAAAAAAATAAAAAAAAATTTTAAAAAAAATTGAAAAAAAAAATTCGAAAAAAAATTTCGAAAAAAAAATTTCAAAAAAAATTTTCAAAAAAAAATTTAAAAAAAATTTCAAAAAAAAAATTAAAAAAAAAGAAATAAAAAAAAAATTGAAAAAAAAATTCGAAAAAAAATTTCAAAAAAAAATTCAAAAAAAAATTCAAAAAAATTTTCGAAAAAAAAAATTTCAAAAAAAAAATTTTCAAAAAAAAATTTAAAAAAAATTACAAAAAAAAAATTAAAGAAAAAAAATTTTAAAAAAAATTCGAAAAAAAATTTCGAAAAAAAAATTTCAAAAAAAAAAATTAAAAAAAAATTCAAAAAAATTTTAGAAAAAAAAAATTTCAAAAAAAAAATTTTCAAAAAAAAATTTAAAAAAATTCCAAAAAAAAATTTAAAAAAAAATTAAAAAAAAAATTGAAAAAAAAAATTCGAAAAAAAATTTCGAAAAAAAAATTAAAAAAAAAAAAATTCAAACAAAATTTCAAAAAAATTTTCGAATTAAAAATTTTCAAGAAAAAAATTTAAAAAAAATTTCAAAGAAAAAATTAAAAAAAAAATTTATAAAAAATTGAAAAAGAAAAATCGAAAAAAAATTTCGAAAAAAAAATTTCAAAAAAAAAATTTAAAAAAATTTCAAAAAAAAAATAAAAAAAAATTTTAAAAAAAATTGAAAAAAAAACTCGAAAAAAAATTTTCAGGAAAAAAAATTAAAAAAAAATTTCAAAAAAAAAATTTTCAAAAAAAATTTTAAAAAAAAATTTAAAAAAAATTCGAAAAAAAATTTCGAAAAAAAAATTTTCAAAAAAAAATTTCAAAAAAATTTTCGAAAAAAAAAATTTAAAAAAAAAATTTTCAAAAAAAAATTTAAAAAAATTTCAAAAAAAAAAAATTTTAAAAACAGTTTAAAAAAAATTCAGAAAAAATTTCAAAAACAAAAAAAAAATAAAAAAAAAAAAAAAAATTTAAAAAAAAAATTCAAAAAAAAAATTTTCAAAAAAAAAATTTAAAAAAAAATTTTAAAAAAATTTCAAAAAAATTTTAGAAAAAAAAAATTTCAAAAAAAAAATTTTCAAAAAAAATTTAAAAAAAAATTCAAAAAAAAATTTTTTAAAGAAATTGGAAAAAAAAATTCGAAAAAAAATTTCGAAAAAAACATTTCAAAAAAAATTTTAAAAAAAATTCAAAAAAAAATTTTTTAAAAAAATTGAAAAAAAAAATTCGAAAAAAAATTTCGAAAAAAAAATTTCAAAAAAAATTTTAAAAAAATTTCAAAAAAAATTTTTTTAAATAGAATTGAAAAAAAAATTCGAAAAAAAATTTCAAAAAAAAAATTTAAAAAAAAAATTTTAAAAAAAATTGAAAAAAAAAATTCGAAAAAAAATTTCGAAAAAAAAATTTCAAAAAAAAAATTCAAAAAAATTTTCAAAAAAAAAAATTTCAAAAAAAAAATTTTCAAAAAAAAATTTAAAAAAAATCACAAGAAAAAAAATTAAAAAAAAAATTTTAAAAAAAATTGAAAAAAAAAATTCAAAACAAAATTTCGAAAAAAAAATTTCAAAAAAAAAAATTCAAAAAAAATTTCAAAAAAATTTTCGAAAAAAAAATTTTCAAAAAAAAAATTTCCAAAAAAAAAATTCAAAAAAAATTTAAAAAAAAAAATTTAAAAAAAAATTCAAAAAAAAAATTAAAAAAAAAAATTTTAAAAAATATTGAAAAAAAAATTCGAAAAAAAATTTCGAAAAAAAAATTTCAAAAAAAAAATTCAAAAAAAATTTCAAAAAAATTTTCGAAAAAAAAAATTTCAAAAAATAAAATTCAAAAAAAAATTTAAAAAAAATTACAAAAAAAAATTTAAAAAAAAATTTAAAAAAAAATTTAAAAAAAAAATTCGAAAAAAAATTTCGAAAAAAAAATTTCGAAAAAAAAATTCAAAAAAAAAATTTTAAAAAATTTCAAAAAAAAAAAATAAAAAAAAAATTTAAAAAAAAATTGAAAAAAAAACTCGAAAAAAAATTTTCAAGAAAAAAAAATTTTAAAAAAATTTCAAAAAAAAAATTTTCAAAAAAAATTTTTAAAAAAATTTTTTAAAAAAATCGAAAAAAAATTTCGAAAAAAAAATTTTCAAAAAAAAAATTTCAAAAAAATTTTCGAAAAAAAAAATTAAAAAAAAAATTTTCAAAAAAAAATTTTAAAAAAATTTCAAAAAAAAAAATTTAAAAAACAGTTTAAAAAAATTCAGAAAAAATTTCAAAAACAAAAAAAAATAAAAAAAAATAAAAAAAATAAAAAAAAATTTAAAAAAAATTCAAAAAAAAAATTTTCAAAAAAAAATTTCAAAAAAAAATTCAAAAAAAATTCAAAAAAAATTTCAAAAAAAAAAATTTTCAAAAAAAAATTTCAAAAAAAAAATAAAAAAAAATTTTAAAAAAAATTGAAAAAAAAAATTCGAAAAAAAATTTCGAAAAAAAAATTTCAAAAAAAATTTTCAAAAAAAAATTTAAAAAAAATTTCAAAAAAAAAATTAAAAAAAAAGAAATAAAAAAAAAATTGAAAAAAAAATTCGAAAAAAAATTTCAAAAAAAAATTCAAGAAAAAATTCAAAAAAATTTTCGAAAAAAAAAATTTCAAAAAAAAAATTTTCAAAAAAAAATTTAAAAAAAATTACAAAAAAAAAATTAAAGAAAAAAAATTTTAAAAAAAATTCGAAAAAAAAATTCGAAAAAAAAATTTCAAAAAAAAAAATTAAAAAAAAATTCAAAAAAATTTTAGAAAAAAAAAATTTCAAAAAAAAAATTTTCAAAAAAAAATTTAAAAAAATTCCAAAAAAAAATTTAAAAAAAAATTAAAAAAAAAATTGAAAAAAAAAATTCGAAAAAAAATTTCGAAAAAAAAATAAAAAAAAAAAAAATTCAAACAAAATTTCAAAAAAATTTTCGAATTAAAAATTTTCAAGAAAAAAATTTAAAAAAAATTTCAAAGAAAAAATTTTAAAAAAAATTTATAAAAAATTGAAAAAGAAAAATCGAAAAAAAATTTCGAAAAAAAAATTTCAAAAAAAAAATTTAAAAAAATTTCAAAAAAAAAATAAAAAAAAATTTAAAAAAAATTGAAAAAAAAACTCGAAAAAAAATTTTCAGGAAAAAAAATTTAAAAAAAATTTCAAAAAAAAAATTTTCAAAAAAAATTTTAAAAAAAATTTTAAAAAAAATTCGAAAAAAAATTTCGAAAAAAAAATTTTCAAAAAAAAAATTTCAAAAAAATTTTCGAAAAAAAAAATTAAAAAAAAAAATTTTCAAAAAAAAATTTTAAAAAAATTTAAAAAAAAAAAATTTAAAAACTGTTTAAAAAAAATTCAGAAAAAATTTCAGAAACAAAAAAAAAATAAAAAAAAAATAAAAAAAATAAAAAAAATTTTCAAGAAAAAAAATTTTAAAAAAATTTCAAAAAAAAAATTTTCAAAAAAAATTTTAAAAAAAATTTAAAAAAAAATTCGAAAAAAAATTTCGAAAAAAAAAATTTTCAAAAAAAAATTTCAAAAAAATTTTCGAAAAAAAAAATTAAAAAAAAAAATTTTCAAAAAAAAATTTAAAAAAATTTCGAAAAAAAAATTTCAAAAAAAAAAATTCAAAAAAAAATTCAAAAAAATTTTCGAAAAAAAAAATTTCAAAAAAAAAAATTTTCAAAAAAAAATTTTAAAAAAATTCCAAAAAAAAATTTAAAAAAAAAAATGAAAAAAAAATTAAAAAAAAAAATTCGAAAAAAAAAAAAAAAAAAAATTCAAACAAAATTTCAAAAAAATTTTCGAATTAAAAATTTTCAAGAAAAAAATTTAAAAAAAATTTCAAAAAAAAAATAAAAAAAAAATTTATAAAAAAATTGAAAAAGAAAAATCGAAAAAAAATTTCGAAAAAAAAATTAAAAAAAAAATTGAAAAAAAAAATTCGAAACAAAATTTCAAAAAAAATTCAAAAAAATTTTCGAAAAAAAAAATTTAAAAAAAAAAAATTTCAAAAAAAAATTAAAAAAAATTACAAAAAAAATTTAAAAAAAGATTTTAAAAAAAATTGAAAAAAAAAATTCAAAAAAAAATTTCGAAAAAAAAATTTCAAAAAAAAAAATTCAAAAAAAATTTCAAAAAAATTTTCGAAAAAAAAAATTAAAAAAAAAAATTTTCAAAAAAAAATTTTAAAAAAATTACAAAAAAAAAATTTTTAAAAAAATTGAAAAAAAAAATTCGAAAAAAAATTTCGAAAAAAAAAATTCAAAAAAAAAATTCAAAAAAAATTTCAAAAAAATTTTCGAAAAAAAAAATTAAAAAAAAAAATTTCAAAAAAAAATTTAAAAAAAATTACAAAAAAAAAATTTTCAAAAAGAAATTTAAAAAAAATTTCAAAAAAAAAATAAAAAAAAATTTAAAAAAAAAATTAAAGAAAAAAAATTTTTAAAAAAATTGAAAAAAAAATTCGAAAAAAAATTTCAAATAAAAAAATTTCAAAAAAAAATTTAAAAAAAATTACAAAAAAAAAATTTTCAAAAAAAAATTTAAAAAAAATTTCAAAAAAAAATTTTTAAAAAGAATTGAAAAAAAATTCGAAAAAAAATTTCGACAAAAAAATTTCAAAAAAAAAATTCAAAAAAAATTCAAAAAAAATTTCAAAAAAAAAAATTTTCAAAAAGAAATTTTAAAAAAATTTCAAAAAAAAAATAAAAAAAGTTTCAAAAAAAATTGAAAAAAAAAATTCGAAAAAAAATTTCGAAAAAAAAATTTCAAAAAAAATTTTCAAAAAAAAATTTAAAAATTTCAAAAAAAAAATTAAAAAAAAAAAATTTTAAAAAAAATTCGAAAAAAAATTTCGAAAAAAAAATTTCAAAAAAAAAAATTAAAAAAAAATTCAAAAAAATTTTCGAAAAAAAAAATTTCAAAAAAAAAAATTTTCAAAAAAAAATTTAAAAAAATTCCAAAAAAAAATTAAAAAAAAAAATTTAAAAAAAATTGAAAAAAAAAATTCGAAAAAAAATTTCGAAAAAAAAATTAAAAAAAAAAAATTCAAACAAAATTTCAAAAAAATTTTCGAATTAAAAATTTTCAAGAAAAAAATTTAAAAAAAATTTCAAAAAAAAAATTTAAAAAAAAATTTATAAAAAAATTGAAAAAGAAAAATCGAAAAAAAATTTCGAAAAAAAAATAAAAAAAAAAATTTAAAAAAAAATTGAAAAAAAAAACTCGAAAAAAAAATTTTCAGGAAAAAAAATTTCAAAAAAATTTCAAAAAAAAAAATTTTCAAAAAAAATTTAAAAAGAAATTTTAAAAAAAATTCGAAAAAAAATTTCGAAAAAAAAATTTTCAAAAAAAAAATTTCAAAAAAATTTTCGAAAAAAAAAATTGAAAAAAAAAAATTTTCAAAAAAAAATTTAAAAAAAATTACAAAAAAAAAATAAAAAAAAAAATTTTAAAAAAAATTGAAAAAAAAAATCGAAAAAAAATTTCGAAAAAAAAAATTCAAAAAAAAAATTCAAAAAAAAAATTTCAAAAAAATTTTCGAAAAAAAAAATTTCAAAAAAAAAAATTTCAAAAAAAAATTTAAAAAAAATTACAAAAAAAAAATTAAAGAAAAAAAAATTTAAAAAAAAATTGAAAAAAAAATTCGAAAAAAAATTTCGTAAAAAAAATTTCAAAAAAAAAATTCAAAAAAAAATTCAAAAAAAATTTCAAAAAAAAAATTTTTCAAAAAAAAATTTAAAAAAAATAAAAAAAAAAAAATAAAAAAAAATTTTAAAAAAAATTGAAAAAAAAAATCGAAAAAAAATTTCGAAAAAAAAAATTCAAAAAAAATTTTCAAAAAAAAATTTTAAAAAGATTTCAAAAAAAAATAAAAAAAAAAATTAAAAAAAAATTGAAAAAAAATTCGAAAAAAAAATTTCAAAAAAAAAAATTCAAAAAAAAATTCAAAAAAATTTTCGAAAAAAAAAATTTCAAAAAAAAATTTAAAAAAAATTACAAAAAAAAATTAAAGAAAGAAAATTTAAAAAAAATTGAAAAAAAAATTCGAAAAAAATTTCGAAAAAAAAATTTCAAAAAAAAAAATTCAAAAAAAAATTCAAAAAAATTTTCGAAAAAAAAAATTTCAAAAAAAAAATTTTCAAAAAAAAATTTTAAA
>OX101815.2:37240341-37247841 GCA_944452925.2 Chrysolina oricalcia | reverse complement strand
AAAAAAAATTTCAAAAAAAAAATTAAAAAAAAAAATTTTAAAAAAAATTGAAAAAAAAAATTCGAAAAAAAATTTCGAAAAAAAAATTAAAAAAAAAAAAATTCAAACAAAATTTCAAAAAAATTTTCGAATTAAAAATTTTCAAGAAAAAAATTTTAAAAAAATTTCAAAAAAAAAATAAAAAAAAAATTTATAAAAAAATTGAAAAAGAAAAATCGAAAAAAAATTTCGAAAAAAAAATTTCAAAAAAAAAATTTAAAAAAATTAAAAAAAAAAATAAAAAATAAAATTTAAAAAAAAATTGAAAAAAAAACTCGAAAAAAAAATTTTCAGGAAAAAAAATTTTAAAAAAATTTCAAAAAAAAAATTTTCAAAAAAAATTTAAAAAAAAAATTTTAAAAAAAATTCGAAAAAAAATTTCGAAAAAAAAATTTTCAAAAAAAAATTTCAAAAAAATTTTCGAAAAAAAAAATAAAAAAAAAAAATTTTCAAAAAAAAATTTAAAAAAATTTCAAAAAAAAAAATTTAAAAAACAGTTTAAAAAAAATTCAGAAAAAATTTCAAAAACAAAAAAAAAATAAAAAAAAAAAAAAAAAAAATTTAAAAAAAAAATTCAAAAAAAAAATTTTCAAAAAAAAAATTTTAAAAAAAATTTTAAAAAAATTTCAAAAAAATTTTAGAAAAAAAAAATTTCAAAAAAAAAATTTTCAAAAAAAATTTAAAAAAAAATTCAAAAAAAAATTTTTTAAAGAAATTGGAAAAAAAAATTCGAAAAAAAATTTCGAAAAAAACATTTCAAAAAAAATTTTAAAAAAAATTCAAAAAAAATTTTTTAAAAAAATTGAAAAAAAAAATTCGAAAAAAAATTTCGAAAAAAAAATTTCAAAAAAAATTTTAAAAAAATTTCAAAAAAAAAAATTTTAAATACAATTGAAAAAAAAATTCGAAAAAAAATTTCAAAAAAAAAATTAAAAAAAAAAATTTAAAAAAAAATTGAAAAAAAAAATTCGAAAAAAAATTTCGAAAAAAAAATTTCAAAAAAAAAATTCAAAAAAATTTTCAAAAAAAAAAATTTCAAAAAAAAAATTTTCAAAAAAAAATTTAAAAAAAATCACAAGAAAAAAAATTTAAAAAAAAATTTTAAAAAAAATTGAAAAAAAAAATTCAAAACAAAATTTCGAAAAAAAAATTTCAAAAAAAAAAATTCAAAAAAAATTTCAAAAAAATTTTCGAAAAAAAAATTTTCAAAAAAAAAATTTCCAAAAAAAAAATTCAAAAAAAATTTCAAAAAAAATTTTCGAAAAAAAAAATTTCAAAAAAAAAAATTTTCCAAAAAAATTTTAAAAAAATTTTTAAAAAAAAATTAAAAAAAAAATTCAAAAAAAAAATTAAAAAAAAAAATTTTAAAAAATATTGAAAAAAAAATTCGAAAAAAAATTTCGAAAAAAAAATTTCAAAAAAAAAATTCAAAAAAAATTTCAAAAAAATTTTCGAAAAAAAAAATTTCAAAAAATAAAATTCAAAAAAAAATTTAAAAAAAATTACAAAAAAAAATTTAAAAAAAAATTTAAAAAAAAATTAAAAAAAAAAATTCGAAAAAAAATTTCGAAAAAAAAATTTCGAAAAAAAAATTCAAAAAAAAAATTTTAAAAAATTTCAAAAAAAAAAAATAAAAAAAAAAATTTAAAAAAAAATTGAAAAAAAAACTCGAAAAAAAATTTTCAAGAAAAAAAAATTTTAAAAAAATTTCAAAAAAAAAATTTTAAAAAAATTTCAAAAAAAAAATTTTCAAAAAAAATTTTTAAAAAAATTTTTAAAAAAAATCGAAAAAAAATTTCGAAAAAAAAATTTTCAAAAAAAAAATTTCAAAAAAATTTTCGAAAAAAAAAATTAAAAAAAAAAATTTTCAAAAAAAAATTTTAAAAAAATTTCAAAAAAAAAAATTTAAAAAACAGTTTAAAAAAATTCAGAAAAAATTTCAAAAACAAAAAAAAAATAAAAAAAAATAAAAAAAAAAAAAAAAAATTTAAAAAAAAAATTCAAAAAAAAAATTTTCAAAAAAAAATTTCAAAAAAAAATTCAAAAAAAATTCAAAAAAAATTTCAAAAAAAAAAATTTTCAAAAAAAAATTTCAAAAAAAAAATAAAAGAAAATTTTAAAAAAAATTGAAAAAAAAAATTCGAAAAAAAATTTCGAAAAAAAAATTTCAAAAAAAATTTTCAAAAAAAAATTTAAAAAAAATTTCAAAAAAAAAATTAAAAAAAAAGAAATAAAAAAAAAATTGAAAAAAAAATTCGAAAAAAAATTTCAAAAAAAAATTCAAAAAAAAATTCAAAAAAATTTTCGAAAAAAAAAATTTCAAAAAAAAAATTTTAAAAAAATTACAAAAAAAAATTAAAGAAAAAAAATTTTTAAAAAAATTCGAAAAAAAATTTCGAAAAAAAAATTTCAAAAAAAAAAATTAAAAAAAAATTCAAAAAAATTTTAGAAAAAAAAAATTTCAAAAAAAAAATTTTCAAAAAAAAATTTAAAAAAATTCCAAAAAAAAATTTAAAAAAAAATTTCGAAAATAAAATTAAAAAAAAAAAAATTCAAACAAAATTTCAAAAAAATTTTCGAATTAAAAATTTTCAAGAAAAAAATTTAAAAAAAATTTCAAAGAAAAAATTTAAAAAAAAATTTATAAAAAAATTGAAAAAGAAAAATCGAAAAAAAATTTCGAAAAAAAAATTTCAAAAAAAAAATTTAAAAAAATTTCAAAAAAAAAATAAAAAAAAAATTTTAAAAAAAATTGAAAAAAAAACTCGAAAAAAAATTTTCAGGAAAAAAAATTTAAAAAAAATTTCAAAAAAAAAATTTTCAAAAAAAATTAAAAAAAAAATTTTAAAAAAAATTCGAAAAAAAATTTCGAAAAAAAAATTTTCAAAAAAAAATTTCAAAAAAATTTTCGAAAAAAAAAATTAAAAAAAAAAATTTTCAAAAAAAAATTTTAAAAAAATTTAAAAAAAAAAATTTTAAAAACTGTTTAAAAAAAATTCAGAAAAAATTTCAGAAACAAAAAAAAAATAAAAAAAAAATAAAAAAAATAAAAAAAATAAAAAAAATTTTCAAGAAAAAAAATTTTAAAAAAATTTCAAAAAAAAAATTTTCAAAAAAAATTTTAAAAAAAATTTTAAAAAAAATTCGAAAAAAAATTTCGAAAAAAAAATTTTCAAAAAAAAATTTCAAAAAAATTTTCGAAAAAAAAAATATAAAAAAAAAAATTTTCAAAAAAAAATTTAAAAAAATTTCGAAAAAAAAATTTCAAAAAAAAAAATTCAAAAAAAAATTCAAAAAAATTTTCGAAAAAAAAAATTTCAAAAAAAAAAATTTTCAAAAAAAAATTTTAAAAAAATTCCAAAAAAAAATTAAAAAAAAAAATAAAAAAAAAATAAAAAAAAAAAATTCGAAAAAAATTTCGAAAAAAAAATAAAAAAAAAAAATTCAAACAAAATTTCAAAAAAATTTTCGAATTAAAAATTTTCAAGAAAAAAATTTTAAAAAAATTTCAAAAAAAAAATAAAAAAAAAATTTATAAAAAAATTGAAAAAGAAAAATCGAAAAAAAATTTCGAAAAAAAAATTAAAAAAAAAATTGAAAAAAAAAATTCGAAACAAAATTTCGAAAAAAAAAATTCAAAAAAAATTCAAAAAAATTTTCGAAAAAAAAAATTAAAAAAAAAAAATTTCAAAAAAAAATTTAAAAAAAATTACAAAAAAAATTTAAAAAAAGATTTTAAAAAAAATTGAAAAAAAAAATTCAAAAAAAAATTTCGAAAAAAAAATTTCAAAAAAAAATATTCAAAAAAAATTTCAAAAAAATTTTCGAAAAAAAAAATTAAAAAAAAAAATTTTCAAAAAAAAATTTAAAAAAAATTACAAAAAAAAAATTTTAAAAAAAATTGAAAAAAAAAAATTCGAAAAAAAATTTCGAAAAAAAAAATTCAAAAAAAAAATTCAAAAAAAATTTCAACAAAATTTTCGAAAAAAAAAATTTAAAAAAAAAATTTCAATAAAAAATTTAAAAAAAATTACAAAAAAAAAATTTTCAAAAAGAAATTTAAAAAAAATTTCAAAAAAAAAATAAAAAAAAATTAAAGAAAAAAAATTTTTAAAAAAATTGAAAAAAAAATTCGAAAAAAAATTTCAAAAAAAAAAATTTCAAAAAAAAATTCAAAAAAAATTTCAAAAAAAAAAATTTTCAAAAAGAAATTTAAAAAAAATTTCAAAAAAAAAATAAAAAAAAATTTAAAAAAAAATTGAAAAAAAAATTCGAAAAAAAATTTCGAAAAAAAAATTTCAAAAAAAATTTTCAAAAAAAAATTTTAAAAAAATTTCAAAAAAAAAATTAAAAAAAAAAAATTAAAAAAAAAATTGAAAAAAAAATTCGAAAAAAAAATTTCAAAAAAAAAATTCAAAAAAAAATTCAAAAAAATTTTCGAAAAAAAAAATTTCAAAAAAACAATTTTCAAAAAAAAATTTTAAAAAAATTACAAAAAAAAAATTAAAGAAAAAATATTTTAAAAAAAATTCGAAAAAAAATTTCGAAAAAAAAATTTCAAAAAAAAAAATTAAAAAAAAATTCAAAAAAATTTTCGAAAAAAAAAATTTCAAAAAAAAAAATTTTCAAAAAAAAATTTAAAAAAATTCCAAAAAAAAATTAAAAAAAAAAAATTAAAAAAAAAATTGAAAAAAAAAAATTCGAAAAAAAATTTCGAAAAAAAAATTTAAAAAAAAAAATTCAAACAAAATTTCAAAAAAATTTTCGAATTAAAAATTTTCAAGAAAAAAATTTAAAAAAAATTTCAAAAAAAAAATAAAAAAAAAAATTTATAAAAAAATTGAAAAAGAAAAATCGAAAAAAAATTTCGAAAAAAAAATTTCAAAAAAAAAATTTAAAAAAATTTCAAAAAAAAAATAAAAAAAAAAATTTAAAAAAAAATTGAAAAAAAAACTCGAAAAAAAAATTTTCAGGAAAAAAAATTTAAAAAAAATTTCAAAAAAAAAATTTTCAAAAAAAATTTTTAAAAAAATTTTAAAAAAAATTCGAAAAAAAATTTCGAAAAAAAAATTTTCAAAAAAAAATTTCAAAAAAATTTTCGAAAAAAAAAATTAAAAAAAAAAAATTTCAAAAAAAAATTTAAAAAAATTTCAAAAAAAAAAATTTAAAAAACAGTTTAAAAAAAATTCAGAAAAAATTTCAAAAACAAAAAAAATAAAAAAATAAAAATAAAAAAAAATTTTAAAAAAAAATTCAAAAAAAAAATTTTCAAAAAAAAAATTAAAAAAAAAATTTTAAAAAAATTTCAAAAAAATTTTAGAAAAAAAAAATTTCAAAAAAAAAATTTTCAAAAAAAATTTAAAAAAAAATTCAAAAAAAAATTTTTTAAAGAAATTGGAAAAAAAAATTCGAAAAAAAATTTCGAAAAAAAAATTTCAAAAAAAATTTTAAAAAAATTTCAAAAAAAAATTTTTTAAAAAAATTGAAAAAAAAAATTCGAAAAAAAATTTCAAAAAAAATTTTAAAAAAATTTCAAAAAAAAAATTTTTAAAAAGAATTGAAAAAAAAAATTCGAAAAAAAATTCCAAAAAAGAAATTTCAAAAAAAAAATTAAAAAAAAAAATTTTAAAAAAAATTGAAAAAAAAAATTCGAAAAAAAATTTCGAAAAAAAAATTTCAAAAAAAAATTCAAAAAAATTTTCAAAAAAAAAAATTTCAAAAAAAAAAATTTTCAAAAAAAAATTTAAAAAAAATCACAAAAAAAAAATTTTCAAAAAAAAATTTAAAAAAAATTACAAAAAAAAAATTTTAAAAAAAATTGAAAAAAAAAAATTCGAAAAAAAATTTCGAAAAAAAAAATTCAAAAAAAAAATTCAAAAAAAATTTCAAAAAAATTTTCGAAAAAAAAAATTTTAAAAAAAAAATTTCAAAAAAAAATTTAAAAAAAATTACAAAAAAAAATTTTCAAAAAGAAATTTAAAAAAAATTTCAAAAAAAAAATAAAAAAAAATTTAAAAAAAAAATTAAAGAAAAAAAATTTTTAAAAAAATTGAAAAAAAAATTCGAAAAAAAATTTCAAAAAAAAAAATTTCAAAAAAAAATTTAAAAAAAATTACAAAAAAAAAATTTTCAAAAAAAAATTTAAAAAAAATTTAAAAAAAAATTTTTTAAAAAGAATTGAAAAAAAATTCGAAAAAAAATTTCGAAAAAAAAATTTCAAAAAAAAAATTCAAAAAAAATTCAAAAAAAATTTCAAAAAAAAAAATTTTCAAAAAGAAATTTTAAAAAAATTTCAAAAAAAAAATAAAAAAAATTTAAAAAAAAATTGAAAAAAAAAATTCGAAAAAAAATTTCGAAAAAAAAATTTCAAAAAAAATTTTCAAAAAAAAATTTCAAAAAAAAAATTAAAAAAAAAAAATTTTAAAAAAAATTCGAAAAAAAATTTCGAAAAAAAAATTTCAAAAAAAAAATTAAAAAAAAATTCAAAAAAATTTTCGAAAAAAAAAATTTCAAAAAAAAAAATTTTCAAAAAAAAATTTAAAAAAATTCCAAAAAAAAATTAAAAAAAAAAATTAAAAAAAAAATTGAAAAAAAAAATTCGAAAAAAAATTTCGAAAAAAAAATTAAAAAAAAAAAAATTCAAACAAAATTTCAAAAAAATTTTCGAATTAAAAATTTTCAAGAAAAAAATTTAAAAAAAATTTCAAAAAAAAAATTAAAAAAAAAATTTATAAAAAAATTGAAAAAGAAAAATCGAAAAAAAATTTCGAAAAAAAATTTCAAAAAAAAAATTTAAAAAAATTTCAAAGAAAAAATAAAAAAAAAATTTAAAAAAAAATTGAAAAAAAAACTCGAAAAAAAAATTTTCAGGAAAAAAAATTTCAAAAAAATTTCAAAAAAAAAAATTTTCAAAAAAAATTTTAAAAAAAATTTTAAAAAAAATTCGAAAAAAACTTTCGAAAAAAAAATTTTCAAAAAAAAAATTTCAAAAAATTTTCGAAAAAAAAAATTGAAAAAAAAAAATTTTCAAAAAAAAATTTAAAAAAAATTACAAAAAAAAAATAAAAAAAAAAATTTTAAAAAAAATTGAAAAAAAAAATCGAAAAAAAATTTCGAAAAAAAAAATTCAAAAAAAAAATTCAAAAAAAATTTCAAAAAAATTTTCGAAAAAAAAAATTTCAAAAAAAAAATTTCAAAAAAAAATTAAAAAAAAATTACAAAAAAAAAAAATTAAAGAAAAAAAATTTAAAAAAAAATTGAAAAAAAAATTCGAAAAAAAATTTCGAAAAAAAAATTTCAAAAAAAAAATTCAAAAAAAAATTCAAAAAAAATTTCAAAAAAAAAATTTTTCAAAAATAAATTTAAAAAAAATTTCAAAAAAAAATAAAAAAAAATTTTAAAAAAAATTGAAAAAAAAAATTCGAAAAAAAATTTCGAAAAAAAAAATTCAAAAAAAATTTT
>OX101815.2:37227841-37237841 GCA_944452925.2 Chrysolina oricalcia | reverse complement strand
GAAAAAAACATTTCAAAAAAAATTTTAAAAAAAATTCAAAAAAAAATTTTTTAAAAAAATTGAAAAAAAAAATTCGAAAAAAAATTTCGAAAAAAAAATTTCAAAAAAAATTTTAAAAAAAATTTCAAAAAAAAAATTTTTAAATAGAATTGAAAAAAAAATTCGAAAAAAAATTTCAAAAAAAAAATTTAAAAAAAAAATTTTAAAAAAAATTGAAAAAAAAAATTCGAAAAAAAATTTCGAAAAAAAAATTTCAAAAAAAAAATTCAAAAAAATTTTCAAAAAAAAAAATTTCAAAAAAAAAATTTTCGAAAAAAAAATTTTCAAAAAAAAAATTTCCAAAAAAAAAATTCAAAAAAAATTTCAAAAAAAATTTTCGAAAAAAAAAATTTCAAAAAAAAAAATTTTCCAAAAAAATTTTAAAAAAATTTAAAAAAAAAAATTTAAAAAAAAAATTCAAAAAAAAAATTTAAAAAAAAAATTTTAAAAAATATTGAAAAAAAAATTCGAAAAAAAATTTCGAAAAAAAAATTTCAAAAAAAAAATTCAAAAAAAATTTCAAAAAAATTTTCGAAAAAAAAAATTTCAAAAAATAAAATTCAAAAAAAAATTTAAAAAAAATTACAAAAAAAAATTTAAAAAAAAATTAAAAAAAAAATTTAAAAAAAAAATTCGAAAAAAAATTTCGAAAAAAAAATTTCGAAAAAAAAATTCAAAAAAAAAATTTTAAAAAATTTCAAAAAAAAAAAATAAAAAAAAATTTAAAAAAAAATTGAAAAAAAAACTCGAAAAAAAATTTTCAAGAAAAAAAAATTTTAAAAAAATTTCAAAAAAAAAATTTTCAAAAAAAATTTTTAAAAAAATTTTTAAAAAAAATCGAAAAAAAATTTCGAAAAAAAAATTTTCAAAAAAAAAATTTCAAAAAAATTTTCGAAAAAAAAAATTAAAAAAAAAAATTTTCAAAAAAAAATTTTAAAAAAATTTCAAAAAAAAAAAATTTAAAAAACAGTTTAAAAAAATTCAGAAAAAATTTCAAAAACAAAAAAAAATAAAAAAAAATAAAAAAAATAAAAAAAAATTTAAAAAAAATATTCAAAAAAAAAATTTTCAAAAAAAAATTTCAAAAAAAATTCAAAAAAAATTCAAAAAAAATTTCAAAAAAAAAAATTTTCAAAAAAAAATTTCAAAAAAAAAATAAAAAAAAATTTTTAAAAAAATTGAAAAAAAAAATTCGAAAAAAATTTCGAAAAAAAAAATTCAAAAAAAATTTTCAAAAAAAAATTTAAAAAAAATTTCAAAAAAAAAATTAAAAAAAAGAAATAAAAAAAAAATTGAAAAAAAATTCGAAAAAAAATTTCAAAAAAAAATTCAAAAAAAAATTCAAAAAAATTTTCGAAAAAAAAAATTTCAAAAAAAAAATTTTCAAAAAAAAATTTTAAAAAAATTACAAAAAAAAAATTAAAGAAAAAAAATTTTAAAAAAAATTCGAAAAAAAATTTCGAAAAAAAAATTTCAAAAAAAAAAATTAAAAAAAAATTCAAAAAAATTTTAGAAAAAAAAAATTTCAAAAAAAAAATTTTCAAAAAAAAATTTAAAAAAATTCCAAAAAAAAATTAAAGAAAAAATTAAAAAAAAATTGAAAAAAAAAATTCGAAAAAAAATTTCGAAAAAAAAATTAAAAAAAAAAAATTCAAACAAAATTTCAAAAAAATTTTCGAATTAAAAATTTTCAAGAAAAAAATTTAAAAAAAATTTCAAAGAAAAAATTAAAAAAAAAATTTATAAAAAAATTGAA
Source organism: Chrysolina oricalcia (assembly GCA_944452925.2). NCBI lineage: Eukaryota > Metazoa > Arthropoda > Insecta > Coleoptera > Chrysomelidae > Chrysolina > Chrysolina oricalcia. Next base: position 37,236,046 of record OX101815.2, on the reverse strand, counting down.
AAAGAAAAATCGAAAAAAAATTTCGAAAAAAAAATTTCAAAAAAAAAATTTAAAAAAATTTCAAAAAAAAAATAAAAAAAAAATTTTAAAAAAAATTGAAAAAAAAAAATTTTCAAAAAAAATTTAAAAAAAAATTTTAAAAAAAATTCGAAAAAAAATTTCGAAAAAAAAATTTTCAAAAAAAAAATTTCAAAAAAATTTTCGAAAAAAAAAATAAAAAAAAAAATTTTTCAAAAAAAAATTAAAAAAAAAAAATTTAAAAACTGTTTAAAAAAAATTCAGAAAAAATTTCAGAAACAAAAAAAAAATAAAAAAAAAATAAAAAAAATAAAAAAAATTTTCAAGAAAAAAAATTTTTAAAAAATTTCAAAAAAAAAATTTTCAAAAAAAATTTTAAAAAAAATTTTAAAAAAAATTCGAAAAAAAATTTCGAAAAAAAAATTTTCAAAAAAAAATTTCAAAAAAATTTTCGAAAAAAAAAATTTAAAAAAAAAATTTTCAAAAAAAAATTTAAAAAAATTTCGAAAAAAAAATTTCAAAAAAAAAATTCAAAAAAAAATTCAAAAAAATTTTCGAAAAAAAAAATTTCAAAAAAAAAAATTTTCAAAAAAAAATTTTAAAAAAATTCCAAAAAAAAATTAAAAAAAAAAATAAAAAAAAAATAAAAAAAAAAAATTCGAAAAAAATTTCGAAAAAAAAAAAAAAAAAAATTCAAACAAAATTTCAAAAAAATTTTCGAATTAAAAATTTTCAAGAAAAAAATTTAAAAAAAATTTCAAAAAAAAAATAAAAAAAAAATTTATAAAAAAATTGAAAAAGAAAAATCGAAAAAAAATTTCGAAAAAAAAATTTAAAAAAAAATTGAAAAAAAAAATTCGAAACAAAATTTCGAAAAAAAAATTTCAAAAAAAATTCAAAAAAATTTTCGAAAAAAAAAATTTAAAAAAAAAAAATTTCAAAAAAAAATTTAAAAAAAATTACAAAAAAAATTTAAAAAAAGATTTTAAAAAAAATTCAAAAAAAAAATTCAAAAAAAAATTTCGAAAAAAAAATTTCAAAAAAAAAAATTCAAAAAAAATTTCAAAAAAATTTTCGAAAAAAAAAATTAAAAAAAAAAATTTTCAAAAAAAAATTTTAAAAAAATTACAAAAAAAAAATTTTAAAAAAGAAATTTAAAAAAAATTTCAAAAAAAAAATTAAAAAAAATTAAAGAAAACAAATTTTTAAAAAAATTGAAAAAAAAATTCGAAAAAAAATTTCAAAAAAAAAATTTCAAAAAAAAATTTAAAAAAAATTACAAAAAAAAAATTTTCAAAAAAAAATTTAAAAAAAATTTCAAAAAAAATTTTTTAGAAAGAATTGAAAAAAAAAATTCGAAAAAAAATTTCGAAAAAAATTCAAAAAAAATTTCAAAAAAAAAAATTTAAAAAACAGTTTAAAAAAAATTCAGAAAAAATTTCAAAAACAAAAAAAATAAAAAAATAAAAATAAAAAAAAATTTTAAAAAAAAATTCAAAAAAAAAATTTTCAAAAAAAAAATTAAAAAAAAAATTTTAAAAAAATTTCAAAAAAATTTTAGAAAAAAAAAATTTCAAAAAAAAAATTTTCAAAAAAAATTTAAAAAAAAATTCAAAAAAAAATTTTTTAAAGAAATTGGAAAAAAAAATTCGAAAAAAAATTTCGAAAAAAAAATTTCAAAAAAAATTTTAAAAAAATTTCAAAAAAAAATTTTTTAAAAAAATTGAAAAAAAAAATTCGAAAAAAAATTTCAAAAAAAATTTTAAAAAAATTTCAAAAAAAAAATTTTTAAAAAGAATTGAAAAAAAAAATTCGAAAAAAAATTCCAAAAAAGAAATTTCAAAAAAAAAATTAAAAAAAAAAATTTTAAAAAAAATTGAAAAAAAAAATTCGAAAAAAAATTTCGAAAAAAAAATTTCAAAAAAAAATTCAAAAAAATTTTCAAAAAAAAAAATTTCAAAAAAAAAAATTTTCAAAAAAAAATTTAAAAAAAATCACAAAAAAAAAATTTTCAAAAAAAAATTTAAAAAAAATTACAAAAAAAAAATTTTAAAAAAAATTGAAAAAAAAAAATTCGAAAAAAAATTTCGAAAAAAAAAATTCAAAAAAAAAATTCAAAAAAAATTTCAAAAAAATTTTCGAAAAAAAAAATTTTAAAAAAAAAATTTCAAAAAAAAATTTAAAAAAAATTACAAAAAAAAATTTTCAAAAAGAAATTTAAAAAAAATTTCAAAAAAAAAATAAAAAAAAATTTAAAAAAAAAATTAAAGAAAAAAAATTTTTAAAAAAATTGAAAAAAAAATTCGAAAAAAAATTTCAAAAAAAAAAATTTCAAAAAAAAATTTTAAAAAAATTACAAAAAAAAAATTTTCAAAAAAAAATTTAAAAAAAATTAAAAAAAAAAATTTTTAAAAAGAATTGAAAAAAAATTCGAAAAAAAATTTCGAAAAAAAAATTTCAAAAAAAAAATTCAAAAAAAATTCAAAAAAAATTTCAAAAAAAAAAATTTTCAAAAAGAAATTTTAAAAAAATTTCAAAAAAAAAATAAAAAAAATTTAAAAAAAAATTGAAAAAAAAAATTCGAAAAAAAATTTCGAAAAAAAAATTTCAAAAAAAATTTTCAAAAAAAAATTTCAAAAAAAAAATTAAAAAAAAAAAATTTTAAAAAAAATTCGAAAAAAAATTTCGAAAAAAAAATTTCAAAAAAAAAATTAAAAAAAAATTCAAAAAAATTTTCGAAAAAAAAAATTTCAAAAAAAAAAATTTTCAAAAAAAAATTTAAAAAAATTCCAAAAAAAAATTAAAAAAAAAAATTAAAAAAAAAATTGAAAAAAAAAATTCGAAAAAAATTTCGAAAAAAAAATTAAAAAAAAAAAAATTCAAACAAAATTTCAAAAAAATTTTCGAATTAAAAATTTTCAAGAAAAAAATTTAAAAAAAATTTCAAAAAAAAAATTAAAAAAAAAATTTATAAAAAAATTGAAAAAGAAAAATCGAAAAAAAATTTCGAAAAAAAATTTCAAAAAAAAAATTTAAAAAAATTTCAAAGAAAAAATAAAAAAAAAATTTAAAAAAAAATTGAAAAAAAAACTCGAAAAAAAAATTTTCAGGAAAAAAAATTTCAAAAAAATTTCAAAAAAAAAAATTTTCAAAAAAAATTTTAAAAAAAATTTTAAAAAAAATTCGAAAAAAACTTTCGAAAAAAAAATTTTCAAAAAAAAAATTTCAAAAAATTTTCGAAAAAAAAAATTGAAAAAAAAAAATTTTCAAAAAAAAATTTAAAAAAAATTACAAAAAAAAAATAAAAAAAAAAATTTTAAAAAAAATTGAAAAAAAAAATCGAAAAAAAATTTCGAAAAAAAAAATTCAAAAAAAAAATTCAAAAAAAATTTCAAAAAAATTTTCGAAAAAAAAAATTTCAAAAAAAAAATTTCAAAAAAAAATTAAAAAAAAATTACAAAAAAAAAAAATTAAAGAAAAAAAATTTAAAAAAAAATTCGAAAAAAAATTTCGAAAAAAAAATTTCAAAAAAAAAATTCAAAAAAAAATTCAAAAAAAATTTCAAAAAAAAAATTTTTCAAAAATAAATTTAAAAAAAATTTCAAAAAAAAATAAAAAAAAATTTTAAAAAAAATTGAAAAAAAAAATTCGAAAAAAAATTTCGAAAAAAAAAATTCAAAAAAAATTTTCAAAAAAAAATTTTAAAAAGATTTCAAAAAAAAAATTCAAAAAAAATTCAAAAAAATTTTCGAAAAAAAAAATTTCAAAAAAAAATTTTTCAAAAAAAAATTTAAAAAAAATTACAAAAAAAATTAAAGAAAGAAAATTTAAAAAAAATTGAAAAAAAAATTCGAAAAAAATTTCGAAAAAAAAATTTCAAAAAAAAAAATTCAAAAAAAAATTCAAAAAAATTTTCGAAAAAAAAAATTTCAAAAAAAAAAATTTTCAAAAAAAAATTTTAAAAAAATTCCAAAAAAAAATTTAAAAAAAAAAATAAAAAAAAAATTTAAAAAAAAAATTCGAAAAAAATTTCGAAAAAAAAATAAAAAAAAAAAATTCAAACAAAATTTCAAAAAAATTTTCGAATTAAAAATTTTCAAGAAAAAAATTTAAAAAAAATTTCAAAAAAAAAATAAAAAAAAAATTTATAAAAAAATTGAAAAAGAAAAATCGAAAAAAAATTTCGAAAAAAAAATTTTAAAAAAAATTGAAGAAAAAAAATTCGAAACAAAATTTCGAAAAAAAAATTTCAAAAAAAATTCAAAAAAATTTTCGAAAAAAAAAATTAAAAAAAAAAAATTTTCAAAAAAAAATTTAAAAAAAATTACAAAAAAAATTTAAAAAAAGATTTTAAAAAAAATTGAAAAAAAAAATTCAAAAAAAAATTTCGAAAAAAAAATTTCAAAAAAAAAAAATTCAAAAAAAATTTCAAAAAAATTTTCGAAAAAAAAAAATTAAAAAAAAAATTTTCAAAAAAAAATTTTAAAAAAATTACAAAAAAAAAATTTTAAAAAAAATTGAAAAAAAAAAATTCGAAAAAAAATTTCGAAAAAAAAAATTCAAAAAAAAAATTCAAAAAAAATTTCAAAAAAATTTTCGAAAAAAAAAATTAAAAAAAAAAATTTCAAAAAAAAATTTAAAAAAAATTACAAAAAAAAAATTTTCAAAAAGAAATTTAAAAAAAATTTCAAAAAAAAAATTAAAAGAAATTTAAAAAAAAATTAAAGAAAACAAATTTTTAAAAAAATTGAAAAAAAAATTCGAAAAAAAATTTCAAAAAAAAAATTTCAAAAAAAAATTTAAAAAAAATTACAAAAAAAAAATTTTCAAAAAAAAATTTAAAAAAAATTTCAAAAAAAAATTTTTAGAAAGAATTGAAAAAAAAAATTCGAAAAAAAATTTCGAAAAAAATTCAAAAAAAATTTCAAAAAAAAAAATTTTCAAAAAGAAATTTAAAAAAAATTTCAAAAAAAAAATAAAAAAAAATTTAAAAAAAAAATTGAAAAAAAAAATTCGAAAAAAAATTTCAAAAAAAAAATTTCAAAAAAAATTTTCAAAAAAAAATTTTAAAAAAATTTCAAAAAAAAAATTAAAAAAAAAAATTAAAAAAAAAATTGAAAAAAAAATTCGAAAAAAAAATTTCAAAAAAAAAATTCAAAAAAAAATTCAAAAAAATTTTCGAAAAAAAAAATTTCAAAAAAAAAATTTTCAAAAAAAAATTTTAAAAAAATTACGAAAAAAAAAATTAAAGAAAAAATATTTTAAAAAAAATTCGAAAAAAAATGTCGAAAAAAAAATTTCAAAAAAAAAAATTAAAAAAAAATTCAAAAAAATTTTCGAAAAAAAAAATTTCAAAAAAAAAAATTTTCAAAAAAAAATTTAAAAAAAATTACAAAAAAAAAATTTTAAAAAAAATTGAAAAAAAAAAATTCGAAAAAAAATTTCGAAAAAAAAAATTCAAAAAAAAAATTCAAAAAAAATTTCGAAAAAAAAATTAAAAAAAAAAAAATTCAAACAAAATTTCAAAAAAATTTTCGAATTAAAAATTTTCAAGAAAAAAATTTAAAAAAAATTTCAAAAAAAAAATAAAAAAAAAAATTTATAAAAAAATTGAAAAAGAAAAATCGAAAAAAAATTTCGAAAAAAAAATTTCAAAAAAAAAATTTAAAAAAATTTAAAAAAAAAAATAAAAAAAAAAATTTAAAAAAAAATTGAAAAAAAAACTCGAAAAAAAAATTTTCAGGAAAAAAAATTTAAAAAAAATTTCAAAAAAAAAATTTTCAAAAAAAATTTAAAAAAAATTTTAAAAAAAATTCGAAAAAAAATTTCGAAAAAAAAATTTTCAAAAAAAAATTTCAAAAAAATTTTCGAAAAAAAAAATTAAAAAAAAAAATTTTCAAAAAAAAATTTAAAAAAATTTCAAAAAAAAAAAATTTAAAAAACAGTTTAAAAAAAATTCAGAAAAAATTTCAAAAACAAAAAAAAAATAAAAAAAAAAAAAAAAATTTAAAAAAAAAATTCAAAAAAAAAATTTTCAAAAAAAAAATTAAAAAAAAAATTTTAAAAAAATTTCAAAAAAATTTTAGAAAAAAAAAATTTCAAAAAAAAAATTTTCAAAAAAAATTTAAAAAAAAATTCAAAAAAAAATTTTTTAAAGAAATTGGAAAAAAAATTCGAAAAAAAATTTCGAAAAAAACATTTCAAAAAAAATTTTAAAAAAAATTCAAAAAAAAATTTTTTAAAAAAATTGAAAAAAAAAATTCGAAAAAAAATTTCGAAAAAAAAATTTCAAAAAAAATTTTAAAAAAAATTTCAAAAAAAAAATTTTTAAATAGAATTGAAAAAAAAATTCGAAAAAAAATTTCAAAAAAAAAATTTAAAAAAAAAATTTTAAAAAAAATTGAAAAAAAAAATTCGAAAAAAAATTTCGAAAAAAAAATTTCAAAAAAAAAATTCAAAAAAATTTTCAAAAAAAAAAATTTCAAAAAAAAAATTTTCGAAAAAAAAATTTTCAAAAAAAAAATTTCCAAAAAAAAAATTCAAAAAAAATTTCAAAAAAAATTTTCGAAAAAAAAAATTTCAAAAAAAAAAATTTTCCAAAAAAATTTTAAAAAAATTTAAAAAAAAAAATTTAAAAAAAAAATTCAAAAAAAAAATTTAAAAAAAAAATTTTAAAAAATATTGAAAAAAAAATTCGAAAAAAAATTTCGAAAAAAAAATTTCAAAAAAAAAATTCAAAAAAAATTTCAAAAAAATTTTCGAAAAAAAAAATTTCAAAAAATAAAATTCAAAAAAAAATTTAAAAAAAATTACAAAAAAAAATTTAAAAAAAAATTAAAAAAAAAATTTAAAAAAAAAATTCGAAAAAAAATTTCGAAAAAAAAATTTCGAAAAAAAAATTCAAAAAAAAAATTTTAAAAAATTTCAAAAAAAAAAAATAAAAAAAAATTTAAAAAAAAATTTAAAAAAAAACTCGAAAAAAAATTTTCAAGAAAAAAAAATTTTAAAAAAATTTCAAAAAAAAAATTTTCAAAAAAAATTTTTAAAAAAATTTTTAAAAAAAATCGAAAAAAAATTTCGAAAAAAAAATTTTCAAAAAAAAAATTTCAAAAAAATTTTCGAAAAAAAAAATTAAAAAAAAAAATTTTCAAAAAAAAATTTTAAAAAAATTTCAAAAAAAAAAAATTTAAAAAACAGTTTAAAAAAATTCAGAAAAAATTTCAAAAACAAAAAAAAATAAAAAAAAATAAAAAAAATAAAAAAAAATTTAAAAAAAATATTCAAAAAAAAAATTTTCAAAAAAAAATTTCAAAAAAAATTCAAAAAAAATTCAAAAAAAATTTCAAAAAAAAAAATTTTCAAAAAAAAATTTCAAAAAAAAAATAAAAAAAAATTTTTAAAAAAATTGAAAAAAAAAATTCGAAAAAAATTTCGAAAAAAAAAATTCAAAAAAAATTTTCAAAAAAAAATTTAAAAAAAATTTCAAAAAAAAAATTAAAAAAAAGAAATAAAAAAAAAATTGAAAAAAAATTCGAAAAAAAATTTCAAAAAAAAATTCAAAAAAAAATTCAAAAAAATTTTCGAAAAAAAAAATTTCAAAAAAAAAATTTTCAAAAAAAAATTTTAAAAAAATTACAAAAAAAAAATTAAAGAAAAAAAATTTTAAAAAAAATTCGAAAAAAAATTTCGAAAAAAAAATTTCAAAAAAAAAAATTAAAAAAAAATTCAAAAAAATTTTAGAAAAAAAAAATTTCAAAAAAAAAATTTTCAAAAAAAAATTTAAAAAAATTCCAAAAAAAAATTAAAGAAAAAATTAAAAAAAAATTGAAAAAAAAAATTCGAAAAAAAATTTCGAAAAAAAAATTAAAAAAAAAAAATTCAAACAAAATTTCAAAAAAATTTTCGAATTAAAAATTTTCAAGAAAAAAATTTAAAAAAAATTTCAAAGAAAAAATTAAAAAAAAAATTTATAAAAAAATTGAAAAAGAAAAATCGATAAAAAATTTCGAAAAAAAAATTTCAAAAAAAAAATTTAAAAAAATTTCAAAAAAAAAATAAAAAAAAAATTTTAAAAAAAATTGAAAAAAAAAAATTTTCAAAAAAAATTTAAAAAAAAATTTTAAAAAAAATTCGAAAAAAAATTTCGAAAAAAAAATTTTCAAAAAAAAAATTTCAAAAAAATTTTCG
>OX101815.2:37217841-37220341 GCA_944452925.2 Chrysolina oricalcia | reverse complement strand
AAAAATTTTCGAAAAAAAAAATTTCAAAAAAAAAAATTTCAAAAAAAAATTTAAAAAAAATTACAAAAAAAAAAATTAAAGAAAAAAAATTTTAAAAAAAATTGAAAAAAAAATTCGAAAAAAAATTTCGAAAAAAAAATTTCAAAAAAAAAATAAAAAAAAAATTCAAAAAAAATTTCAAAAAAAAAATTTTTCAAAAATAAATTTAAAAAAAATTTCAAAAAAAAATAATAAAAAATTTTAAAAAAAATTGAAAAAAAAAATTCGAAAAAAAATTTCGAAAAAAAAAATTCAAAAAAAATTTTCAAAAAAAAATTTTAAAAAGATTTCAAAAAAAAAATTCAAAAAAAAATTCAAAAAAATTTTCGAAAAAAAAAATTTCAAAAAAAAATTTTTCAAAAAAAAATTTAAAAAAAATAACAAAAAAAATTAAAGAAAGAAAATTTAAAAAAAATTGAAAAAAAAATTCGAAAAAAATTTCGAAAAAAAAATTTCAAAAAAAAAAATTCAAAAAAAAATTCAAAAAAATTTTCGAAAAAAAAAATTTCAAAAAAAAAAATTTTCAAAAAAAAATTTTAAAAAAATTCCAAAAAAAAATAAAAAAAATAAAATAAAAAAAAAATTAAAAAAAAAAATTCGAAAAAAATTTCGAAAAAAAAATAAAAAAAAAAATTCAAACAAAATTTCAAAAAAAATTTCGAATTAAAAATTTTCAAGAAAAAAATTTAAAAAAAATTTCAAAAAAAAAATAAAAAAAAAATTTATAAAAAAATTGAAAAAGAAAAATCGAAAAAAAATTTCGAAAAAAAAATTAAAAAAAAAATTGAAAAAAAAAATTCGAAACAAAATTTCGAAAAAAAAATTTCAAAAAAAATTCAAAAAAATTTTCGAAAAAAAAAATTGAAAAAAAAAATTTTCAAAAAAAAATTTTAAAAAAATTACAAAAAAAATTTAAAAAAAGATTTTAAAAAAAATTGAAAAAAAAAATTCAAAAAAAAATTTCGAAAAAAAAATTTCAAAAAAAAAAATTCAAAAAAAATTTCAAAAAAATTTTCGAAAAAAAAAAATTAAAAAAAAAATTTTCAAAAAAAAATTTAAAAAAAATTACAAAAAAAAAATTTTAAAAAAAATTGAAAAAAAAAAATTCGAAAAAAAATTTCGAAAAAAAAAATTCAAAAAAAAAAAATTCAAAAAAAATTTCAAAAAAATTTTCGAAAAAAAAAATTAAAAAAAAAATTTCAAAAAAAAATTACAAAAAAAAAATTTTCAAAAAGAAATTTAAAAAAATTTCAAAAAAAAAATAAAAAAAAATAAAAAAAAAAAATTAAAGAAAAAAAATTTTTAAAAAAATTGAAAAAAAAAATCGAAAAAAAATTTCAAAAAAAAAATTTCAAAAAAAAATTTAAAAAAAATTACAAAAAAAAAATTTTCAAAAAAAAATTTAAAAAAAATTTCAAAAAAAAATTTTTAGAAAGAATTGAAAAAAAAAATTCGAAAAAAAATTTCGAAAAAAATTCAAAAAAAATTTAAAAAAAAAAAATTTTCAAAAAGAAATTTAAAAAAAATTTCAAAAAAAAAATAAAAAAAAATTTAAAAAAAAATTGAAAAAAAAAATTCGAAAAAAAATTTCGAAAAAAAAATTTCAAAAAAAATTTTCAAAAAAAAATTTTAAAAAAATTTCAAAAAAAAAATTAAAAAAAAAAATTAAAAAAAAAATTGAAAAAAAAATTCGAAAAAAAAATTTCAAAAAAAAAATTCAAAAAAAAATTCAAAAAAATTTTCGAAAAAAAAAATTTAAAAAAAAAAATTTTCAAAAAAAAATTTTAAAAAAATTACGAAAAAAAAATTAAAGAAAAAATATTTTAAAAAAAATTCGAAAAAAAATTTCGAAAAAAAATTTCAAAAAAAAAAATTAAAAAAAAATTCAAAAAAATTTTCGAAAAAAAAAATTTCAAAAAAAAAATTTTCAAAAAAAAATTTAAAAAAATTCCAAAAAAAAATTAAAAAAAAAAAATTAAAAAAAAAATTGAAAAAAAAAATTCGAAAAAAAATTTCGAAAAAAAAATTAAAAAAAAAAATTCAAACAAAATTTCAAAAAAATTTTTGAATTAAAAATTTTCAAGAAAAAAATTTAAAAAAAATTTCAAAAAAAAATAAAAAAAAAAATTTATAAAAAAATTGAAAAAGAAAAATCGAAAAAAAATTTCGAAAAAAAAATTTCAAAAAAAAAATTTAAAAAAATTTCAAAAAAAAATAAAAAAAAAAATTTAAAAAAAAATTGAAAAAAAAACTCGAAAAAAAAATTTTCAGGAAAAAAAATTTAAAAAAAATTTCAAAAAAAAAATTTTCAAAAAAAATTTTAAAAAAAATTTTAAAAAAAATTCGAAAAAAAATTTCGAAAAAAAAATTTTCAAAAAAAAATTTCAAAAAAATTTTCGAAAAGAAAAATTAAAAAAAAAAATTTTCAAAAAAAAATTTAAAAAAATTTCAAAAAAAAAAA
>OX101815.2:37195341-37200341 GCA_944452925.2 Chrysolina oricalcia | reverse complement strand
GAAAAAAAAATTCGAAAAAAAATTTCAAAAAAAATTCAAAAAAAAATTAAAAAAAAATTTCGAAAAAAAAAATTTCAAAAAAAAAAATTTTCAAAAAAAAATTTAAAAAAAATTACAAAAAAAAAATTAAACAAAAAAAATTTTAAAAAAAATTCGAAAAAAAATTTCGAAAAAAAAATTTCAAAAAAAAAAATTTAAAAAAAATTAAAAAAAATTTTCGAAAAAAAAAATTTCAAAAAAAAAATTTTCAAAAAAAAATTTTAAAAAATTCCAAAAAAAAATTAAAAAAAAAATTTAAAAAAAAATTGAAAAAAAAAATTCGAAAAAAAATTTCGAAAAAAAAATTAAAAAAAAAAAATTCAAACAAAATTTCAAAAAAATTTTCGAATTAAAAATTTTCAAGAAAAAAATTTAAAAAAAATTTCAAAAAAAAAAATTAAAAAAAAAATTTATAAAAAAATTGAAAAAGAAAAATCGTAAAAAAATTTCGAAAAAAAAATTTCAAAAAAAAAATTAAAAAAAAATTCAGAAGAAAAATAAAAAAAAAATTTAAAAAAAAATTGAAAAAAAAACTCGAAAAAAAATTTAAAAAAAATTTCAAAAAAAAAATTTTCAAAAAAAATTTAAAAAAAAATTTTAAAAAAAATTCGAAAAAAAATTTCGAAAAAAAAATTTTCAAAAAAAAAATTTCAAAAAAATTTTCGAAAAAAAAAATTAAAAAAAAAAATTTTCAAAAAAAAATTTTAAAAAAATTAAAAAAAAAAAAATTTAAAAACTGTTTAAAAAAAATTCAGAAAAAATTTCAGAAACAAAAAAAAATAAAAAAAAAATAAAAAAAATAAAAAAAATTTTCAAGAAAAAAAATTTTAAAAAAATTTAAAAAAAAAAATTTTCAAAAAAAATTTTAAAAAAAATTTTAAAAAAAATTCGAAAAAAAATTTCGAAAAAAAAATTTTCAAAAAAAAATTTCAAAAAAATTTTCGAAAAAAAAAATTTAAAAAAAAAATTTTCAAAAAAAAATTTAAAAAAATTTCAAAAAAAAAAAATTTTAAAAACAGTTTAAAAAAATTTCAAAAAAATTTTAGAAAAAAAAAATTTCAAAAAAAAAATTTTCAAAAAAAATTTAAAAAAAATTTCAAAAAAAATTTTTTTAAAGAAATTGAAAAAAAAAATTCGAAAAAAAATTTCGAAAAAAAAATTTCAAAAAAAATTTTGAAAAAATTTCAAAAAAAAATTTTTTTAAAAAATTGAAAAAAAAATTCGAAAAAAAATTTCGAAAAAAAAATTTAAAAAAAAAAATTTCAAAAAAAAAATTAAAAAAAAAAAATTTAAAAAAAATTTCAAAAAAAAAATTAAAAAAAAAATTTATAAAAAAATTGAAAAAGAAAAATCGAAAAAAAATTTCGAAAAAAAAATTTCAAAAAAAAAATTTAAAAAAATTTCAGAAAAAAAATAAAAAAAAATTTAAAAAAAAATTGAAAAAAAAACTCGAAAAAAAATTTTCAGGAAAAAAAATTTAAAAAAAATTTCAAAAAAATTTTAGAAAAAAAAATTTCAAAAAAAAAATTTTCAAAAAAAATTTAAAAAAAAATTCAAAAAAAAATTTTTTAAAGAAATTGGAAAAAAAAATTCGAAAAAAAATTTCGAAAAAAACATTTCAAAAAAAATTTTAAAAAAATTTCAAAAAAAAAATTTTTAAAAAGAATTGAAAAAAAAATTCGAAAAAAAAATTTCAAAAAAAAAATTAAAAAAAAAATTTTAAAAAAAATTGAAAAAAAAAATTCGAAAAAAAATTTCGAAAAAAAAATTTCAAAAAAAAAATTCTAAAAAATTTTCAAAAAAAAAAATTTCAAAAAAAAAAATTTTCAAAAAAAAATTTAAAAAAAATCACAAGAAAAAAAATTAAAAAAAAAAATTTTAAAAAAAATTGAAAAAAAAAATTCAAAACAAAATTTCGAAAAAAAAATTTCAAAAAAAAAATTCAAAAAAAATTTCAAAAAAATTTTCGAAAAAAAAATTTTCAAAAAAAAAATTTCCAAAAAAAAAATTCAAAAAAAATTTCAAAAAAAATTTTCGAAAAAAAAAATTTCAAAAAAAAAAATTTTCCAAAAAAATTTTAAAAAATTTTTTTAAAAAAAATTTTAAAAAAAATTCAAAAAAAAAATTAAAAAAAAAATTTTAAAAAATATTGAAAAAAAAATTCGAAAAAAAATTTCGAAAAAAAAAATTCGAAAAAAAAATTCAAAAAAAAAATTTTAAAAAATTTCAAAAAAAAAAATAAAAAAAAAATTTAAAAAAAAATTGAAAAAAAAACTCGAAAAAAAATATTCAAGAAAAAAAAATTTTAAAAAAATTTCAAAAAAAAAATTTTCAAAAAAAATTTTTAAAAAAATTTAAAAAAAAAATCGAAAAAAAATTTCGAAAAAAAAATTTTCAAAAAAAAAATTTCAAAAAAATTTTCGAAAAAAAAAATTAAAAAAAAAAATTTTCAAAAAAAAATTTTAAAAAAATTTCAAAAAAAAAAAATTTAAAAAACAGTTTAAAAAAATTCAGAAAAAATTTCAAAAACAAAAAAAAATAAAAAAAAATAAAAAAAATAAAAAAAAATTTAAAAAAAAAATTCAAAAAAAAAATTTTCAAAAAAAAATTTCAAAAAAAAATTCAAAAAAAATTCAAAAAAAATTTCAAAAAAAAAAATTTTCAAAAAAAAATTTCAAAAAAAAAATAAAAAAAAATTTTAAAAAAAATTGAAAAAAAAAATTCGAAAAAAAATTTCGAAAAAAAAATTAAAAAAAAAATTTTCAAAAAAAAATTTAAAAAAAATTTCAAAAAAAAAATTAAAAAAAAAGAAATAAAAAAAAAATTGAAAAAAAAATTCGAAAAAAAATTTCAAAAAAAAATTCAAAAAAAAATTAAAAAAAATTTTCGAAAAAAAAAATTTCAAAAAAAAAAATTTCAAAAAAAAATTTAAAAAAAATTACAAAAAAAAAATTAAAGAAAAAAAATTTTAAAAAAAATTCGAAAAAAAATTTCGAAAAAAAAATTTCAAAAAAAAAAATTAAAAAAAAAATTCAAAAAAATTTTCGAAAAAAAAAATTTCAAAAAAAAAATTTTCAAAAAAAAATTTAAAAAAATTCCAAAAAAAAATTTAAAAAAAAATTTAAAAAAAAATTGAAAAAAAAAATTCGAAAAAAAATTTCGAAAAAAAAATTAAAAAAAAAAAAATTCAAACAAAATTTCAAAAAAATTTTCGAATTAAAAATTTTCAAGAAAAAAATTTAAAAAAAATTTCAAAAAAAAAAATTTAAAAAAAAATTTATAAAAAAATTGAAAAAGAAAAATCGAAAAAAAATTTCGAAAAAAAAATTTCAAAAAAAAAATTTAAAAAATTTCAGAAAAAAAATAAAAAAAAAATTTAAAAAAAAATTGAAAAAAAAACTCGAAAAAAAATTTTCAGGAAAAAAAATTTTAAAAAAATTTCAAAAAAAAAATTTTCAAAAAAAATTAAAAAAAAAATTTTAAAAAAAATTCGAAAAAAAATTTCGAAAAAAAAATTTTCAAAAAAAAAATTTCAAAAAAATTTTCGAAAAAAAAAATTAAAAAAAAAAATTTTCAAAAAAAAATTTTAAAAAAATTAAAAAAAAAAAAATTTAAAAACTGTTTAAAAAAAATTCAGAAAAAATTTCAGAAACAAAAAAAAAATAAAAAAAAAATAAAAAAAATAAAAAAAATTTTCAAGAAAAAAAATTTTAAAAAAATTTCAAAAAAAAAATTTTCAAAAAAAATTTTAAAAAAAATTTTAAAAAAAATTCGAAAAAAAATTTCGAAAAAAAAATTTTCAAAAAAAAATTTCAAAAAAATTTTCGAAAAAAAAAATTTAAAAAAAAAATTTTCAAAAAAAAATTTAAAAAAATTTCAAAAAAAAAAATTTAAAAAACAGTTTAAAAAAATTTCAAAAAAATTTTAGAAAAAAAAAATTTCAAAAAAAAAATTTTCAAAAAAATTTAAAAAAAATTTCAAAAAAAAATTTTTTAAAGAAATTGGAAAAAAAAAGCTCGAAAAAAAATTTCGAAAAAAAAATTTCAAAAAAAATTTTAAAAAAATTTCAAAAAAAATTTTTTTAAAAAATTGAAAAAAAAATTCGAAAAAAAATTTCGAAAAAAAATTTCAAAAAAAAATTTCAAAAAAAAAATTAAAAAAAAAAAATTTAAAAAAATTGAAAAAAAAAATTCGAAAAAAAATTTCGAAAAAAAAATTTCAACAAAAAATTAAAAAAAAATTTCAAAAAAAAAATTTCAAAAAAAAAAATTTTCAAAAAAAAATTTTAAAAAAATTAAAAAAAAAAATTCAAAACAAAATTTCGAAAAAAAAATTTCAAAAAAAAAATTCAAAAAAAATTTCAAAAAAATTTTCGAAAAAAAAAAATTTCAAAAAAAAAAATTTTCCAAAAAAATTTTAAAAAAATTAAAAAAAAAAAATTTGAAAAAAAATTCAAAAAAAAATTAAAAAAAAAAAATTTTAAAAAATATTGAAAAAAAAATTCGAAAAAAAATTTCGAAAAAATTTTCGAAAAAAAAAATTTCAAAAAATAAAATTCAAAAAAAAATTAAAAAAAAATTACAAAAAAAAAATTAAAGAAAAAAAATTTTAAAAAAAATTCGAAAAAAAATTTCGAAAAAAAAATTTCAAAAAAAAAAATTAAAAAAAAAATTCAAAAAAATTTTCGAAAAAAAAAATTTCAAAAAAAAAATTTTCAAAAAAAAATTTAAAAAAATTCCAAAAAAAAATTTAAAAAAAAATTTAAAAAAAAATTGAAAAAAAAAATTCGAAAAAAAATTTCGAAAAAAAAATTAAAAAAAAAAAAATTCAAACAAAATTTCAAAAAAATTTTCGAATTAAAAATTTTCAAGAAAAAAATTTAAAAAAAATTTCAAAAAAAAAAATTTAAAAAAAAATTTATAAAAAAATTGAAAAAGAAAAATCGAAAAAAAATTTCGAAA
>OX101815.2:37185341-37190341 GCA_944452925.2 Chrysolina oricalcia | reverse complement strand
AAAAAAATTTCAAAAAAAATTTTCGAAAAAAAAAATTTCAAAAAAAAAAATTTTCCAAAAAAATTTTTAAAAAATTTAAAAAAAAAAATTTAAAAAAAAATTCAAAAAAAAAATTCAAAAAAAAATTTTAAAAAATATTGAAAAAAAATTAGAAAAAAAATTTCGAAAAAAAAATTTCAAAAAAAAAATTCAAAAAAAATTTCAAAAAAATTTTCGAAAAAAAAAATTTCAAAAAATAAAATTCAAAAAAAAATTTAAAAAAAATTACAAAAAAAAAATTTAAAAAAAAATTTTAAAAAAAATTTTAAAAAAAAATTCGAAAAAAAATTTCGAAAAAAAAATTTCGAAAAAAAAATTCAAAAAAAATTTCAAAAAAATTTTCGAAAAAAAAAATTTCAAAAAAATTTTCGAAAAAAAAAATTTCAAAAAAATTTTCGAAAAAAAAAATTTTAAAAAAAATTGAAAAAAAAAATTCGAAACAAAATTTCGAAAAAAAAAATTTCAAAGAGAATAAAAAAAAAATTCAAAAAAATTAAAAAAAAAATTAAAAAAAAAAAAATTTCAAAAAAAAATTTAAAAAAAATTACAAAAAAAAATTAAAAAAAGAATTTAAAAAAAAATTGAAAAAAAAAATTAAAAAAAAAATTTCGAAAAAAAAATTTCAAAAAAAAAAATTCAAAAAAAATTTCAAAAAAATTTTCGAA
Source organism: Chrysolina oricalcia (assembly GCA_944452925.2). Classification (NCBI taxonomy): domain Eukaryota; kingdom Metazoa; phylum Arthropoda; class Insecta; order Coleoptera; family Chrysomelidae; genus Chrysolina; species Chrysolina oricalcia. Next base: position 37,189,637 of record OX101815.2, on the reverse strand, counting down.
AAAAAAAATTAAAAAAAAAAAATTTCAAAAAAAAAATTTAAAAAAAATTAAAAAAAAAATTTAAAAAAAATTGAAAAAAAAAATTCGAAAAAAAATTTCGAAAAAAAAAATTCAAAAAAAAATTCAAAAAAAATTTCAAAAAAATTTTCGAAAAAAAAATTTCAAAAAAAAAAATTTTCAAAAAAAAATTTAAAAAAAATTACAAAAAAAATTTTTTTAAAAAAAATTTAAAAAAAATTGAAAAAAAAAATTCAAAAAAAAATTTCGAAAAAAAAATTTCAAAAAAATTTCGAAAAAAAAATTTCAAAAAAAAATTTTAAAAGAATTGAAATTCGAAAAAAAATTTCGAAAAAAAAAATTCAAAAAAAAATTCAAAAAAAATTTCAAAAAAATTTTCGAAAAAAAAATTTCAAAAAAAAAAATTTTCAAAAAAAAATTTAAAAAAAATTACAAAAAAAATTTTTTAAAAAAAATTAAAAAAAAATTGAAAAAAAAAATTCAAAAAAAAATTTCGAAAAAAAAATTTCAAAAAAATTTTCGAAAAAAAAAATTTCAAAAAAAAAAATTTTCAAAAAAAAATTTAAAAAAAATTACAAAAAAAAAATTAAAAAAAAAATTTCAAAAAAATTGAAAAAAAAAATTCGAGAAAAAAATAAAAAAAAAAAATTCAAAAAAGTTTCAAAAAAATTTTCGAAAAAAAAAAAAATTTCAAAAAAAAAAATTCAAAAAAATTTCAAAAAAATTTTCGAAAAAAAAAAATTTCAAAAAAAAAATTTTCAAAAAAAATTTTGAAAAAATTACAAAAAAAAATTGAAAAAAAAACTCGAAAAAAAATTTTCAAGAAAAAAAAATTTTAAAAAAATTTCAAAAAAAAAATTTTCAAAAAAAATTTTTAAAAAAATTTTTAAAAAAAATCGAAAAAAAATTTCGAAAAAAAAATTTTCAAAAAAAAAATTTCAAAAAAATTTTCGAAAAAAAAAATTTAAAAAAAAAATTTTCAAAAAAAAATTTTAAAAAAATTTCAAAAAAAAAAAATTTAAAAAACAGTTTAAAAAAATTCAGAAAAAATTTCAGAAAAGAAAAAAAAAAATAAAAAAAAATAAAAAAAATAAAAAAAAAAATTTAAAAAAAATTCGAAAAAAAATTTCGAAAAAAAAATTTTCAAAAAAAAAATTTCGAAAAAATTTTCGAAAAAAAAAATTAAAAAAAAAAAAAATTTTCAAAAAAAATTAAAAAAAATTTCAAAAAAAAATTTTTTAAAAAAATTGAAAAAAAGAATTCGAAAAAAAATTTCGAAAAAAAAATTTCAAAAAAAATTTTAAAAAAATTTCAAAAAAAATTTTTTTAAAAAATTGAAAAAAAAATTCGAAAAAAAATTTCGAAAAAAAATTTCAAAAAAAATTTAAAAAAAATTTCAAAAAAAAATTTTTAAAAAGAATTGAAAAAAAAAATTCGAAAAAAAATTTCGAAAAAAAAATTTCAAAAAAAAAATTAAAAAAAATTACAAAAAAAAAATTTAAAAAAAGATTTTAAAAAAAATTGAAAAAAAAAATTCAAAAAAAAATTTCGAAAAAAAAATTTCAAAAAAAAAAATTCAAAAAAAATTTCAAAAAAATTTTCGAAAAAAAAAATTTAAAAAAAAAATTTTTCAAAAAAAAATTTAAAAAAAATTACAAAAAAAAAAATTAAAAAAAAATTTAAAAAAAAATTGAAAAAAAAAATTCGAAAAAAAATTTCGAAAAAAAAAATTCAAAAAAAAATTCAAAAAAAATTTCGAAAAAATTTTCGAAAAAAAAAAATTTCAAAAAAAAAATTTCAAAAAAAAATTTAAAAAAAATTACAAAAAAAAAAATTAAAGAAAAAAAATTTAAAAAAAAATTGAAAAAAAAATTCGAAAAAAAATTTCGAAAAAAAAATTTCAAAAAAAAAATTCAAAAAAAAATTCAAAAAAAATTTCAAAAAAAAAATTTTTCAAAAAAAAATTTAAAAAAAATTTCAAAAAAAATAAAAAAAAATTTAAAAAAAAATTGAAAAAAAAAATTCGAAAAAAAATTTCGAAAAAAAAATTTCAAAAAAAAAATTTCAAAAAAAAATTTTAAAAAAATTTCAAAGAAAAAAAAAAAAAAAAAAAATTAAAAAAAAATTGAAAAAAAAATTCGAAAAAAAAATTTCAAAAAAAAAATTCAAAAAAATTTTCGAAAAAAAAAATTTAAAAAAAAATTTTTCAAAAAAAAATTTAAAAAAAATTACAAAAAAAAAATTAAAGAAAAAACATTTTAAAAAAAATTGAAAAAAAAATTCGAAAAAAATTTCGAAAAAAAAATTTCAAAAAAAAAATTCAAAAAAAAATTCAAAAAAATTTTCGAAAAAAAAAATTTCAAAAAAAAAAATTTTCAAAAAAAAATTTAAAAAAAATTCCAAAAAAAAATTTTAAAAAAAAATTCAAAAAAAAATTGAAAAAAAAAATCGAAAAAAAATTTCGAAAAAAAAATAAAAAAAAAAAATTCAAACAAAATTTCAAAAAAATTTTCGAATTAAAAATTTTCAAGAAAAAAATTTTAAAAAAATTTCAAAAAAAAAATAAAAAAAAAATTTATAAAAAAATTGAAAAAGAAAAATCGAAAAAAAATTTCGAAAAAAAAATTTCAAAAAAAAAATTTAAAAAAATTTCAAAGAAAAAATTAAAAAAAAATTAAAAAAAAATTGAAAAAAAAACTCGAAAAAAAAATTTTCAAGAAAAAAAATTTAAAAAAAAATTCAAAAAAAAAATTTTCAAAAAAAATTTTAAAAAAAATTTTAAAAAAAATTCGAAAAAAAATTTCGAAAAAAAAATTTTCAAAAAAAAAATTTCAAAAAAATTTTCGAAAAAAAAAATTAAAAAAAAAAATTTTCAAAAAAAAATTTAAAAAAAATTTCAAAAAAAAAAATTTAAAAAACAGTTTAAAAAAAATTCAGAAAAAATTTCAAAAACAAAAAAAAAATAAAAAAAAAAAAATAAAAAAAAATTTAAAAAAAAAATTCAAAAAAAAAATTTTCAAAAAAAATTTAAAAAAAAATTTTAAAAAAATTTCAAAAAAAAATTTTTCAAAAAAAATTTTAAAAAAATTTCAAAAAAAATTTTTTTAAAGAAATTGGAAAAAAAAATTCGAAAAAAAAATTCGAAAAAAAAATTTCAAAAAAAATTTTAAAAAAATTTCAAAAAAAAATTTTTTAAAAAAATTGAAAAAAAAAATTCGAAAAAAAATTTCGAAAAAAAAATTTCAAAAAAAAATTTAAAAAAAATTTCAAAAAAAAATTTTTAAAAAGAATTGAAAAAAAAAATTCGAAAAAAAATTTCGAAAAAAAAATTTCAAAAAAAAATTCAAAAAAATTTTCAAAAAAAAAATTTCAAAAAAAAAAATTTTCAAAAAAAAATTAAAAAAAAATCACAAGAAAAGAAATTTTAAGAAAAATTTTTAAAAAAATTGAAAAAAAAAATTCAAAAAAAAATTTCGAAAAAAAAATTTCAAAAAAAAAATTCAAAAAAAATTTCAAAAAAATTTTCGAAAAAAAAATTTTCAAAAAAAAAATTTCCAAAAAAAAAATTCAAAAAAAATTTCAAAAAAAATTTTCGAAAAAAAAAATTTCAAAAAAAAAAAATTTCCAAAAAAATTTTTAAAAAATTAAAAAAAAAATTTAAAAAAAAATTCAAAAAAAAATTCAAAAAAAAATTTTAAAAAATATTGAAAAAAAATTCGAAAAAAAATTTCGAAAAAAAAATTTCAAAAAAAAATTCAAAAAAAATTTCAAAAAAATTTTCGAAAAAAAAAATTTCAAAAAATAAAATTCAAAAAAAAATTTAAAAAAAATTACAAAAAAAAAATTTAAAAAAAAATTTTAAAAAAAATTTAAAAAAAAAATTCGAAAAAAAATTTCGAAAAAAAAATTCAAAAAAAATTTCAAAAAAATTTTTGAAAAAAAAAATTTCAAAAAAATTTTCGAAAAAAAAAATTTCAAAAAAATTTTCGAAAAAAAAAATTTTAAAAAAAATTGAAAAAAAAAATTCGAAACAAAATTTCGAAAAAAAAAATTTCAAAAAGAATAAAAAAAAAATTCAAAAAAATTAAAAAAAAAATTAAAAAAAAAAATTTCAAAAAAAAATTTAAAAAAAATTACAAAAAAAAATTAAAAAAAGAATTTAAAAAAAAATTGAATAAAAAAAAATTCAAAAAAAAATTTCGAAAAAAAAATTTCAAAAAAAAAAATTCAAAAAAAATTTCAAAAAAATTTTCGAAAAAAAAAATAAAAAAAAAAAAA
>OX101815.2:37152841-37177841 GCA_944452925.2 Chrysolina oricalcia | reverse complement strand
AAAAAAAAATTTCGAAAAAAAAATTTCAAAAAAATTTCGAAAAAAAAATTTCAAAAAAAAATTTCAAAAAAAAATTTAAAAAAAATTGAAATTCGAAAAAAAATTTCGAAAAAAAAAATTTCAAAAAAAAATTCAAAAAAAATTTCAAAAAAATTTTCGAAAAAAAAAATTTCAAAAAAAAAAATTTTCAAAAAAAAATTTAAAAAAAAATACAAAAAAAAAATTAAAAAAAAAATTTAAAAAAAATTGAAAAAAAAAATTCAAAAAAAAAAATTCGAGAAAAAAATTTAAAAAAAAATTTAAAAAAAATTTCAAAAAAATTTTCGAAAAGAAAAAAAATTTCAAAAAAAAAATTCAAAAAAATTTCAAAAAAATTTTCGAAAAGAAAAATTTCAAAAAAAAAATTTTCAAAAAAAATTTTAAAAAAATTACAAAAAAAAAATTTAAAAAAAATTCGAAAAAAAAATTTCAAAAAAAAAAATTCAAAAAAAATTTCAAAAAAATTTTCGAAAAAAAAAATTTCAAAAAAAAAAATTTAAAAAAAAAATTTAAAAAAAATTACAAAAAAAAAATTAAAGAAAAAAAATTTTAAAAAAAATTGAAAAAAAATTCGAAAAAAAATTTCGAAAAAAAAATTTCAAAAAAAAAATTCAAAAAAAAATTCAAAAAAAATTTCAAAAAAAAAAAATTTTCAAAAAAAAATTTAAAAAAAATTTCAAAAAAAAAATAAAAAAAAAATTTAAAAAAAAATTGAAAAAAAAATTCGAAAAAAAATTTCGAAAAAAAAATTTCAAAAAAAATTTTCAAAAAAAAATTTAAAAAAAATTTCAAAAAAAAAATTAAAGAAAAAAAATTTAAAAAAAAATTGAAAAAAAAATTCGAAAAAAAATTTCGAAAAAAAAATTTCAAAAAAAAAATTCAAAAAAAAATTCAAAAAAAATTTCAAAAAAATTTTCGAAAAAAAAAATTTCAAAAAAAAAAATTTCAAAAAAAAATTTAAAAAATATTACAAAAAAAAAAATAAAGAAAAAAAATTTTAAAAAAAATTGAAAAAAAAAAATTCAAAAAAAAATTCAAAAAAAAATTCAAAAAAAATTTCAAAAAGAAATTCAAAAAAAAAAATTTTCAAAAAAAAATTTAAAAAAAATTTCAAAAAAAATTAAAAAAAAATTAAAAAAAAAATTGAAAAAAAAAATTCGAAAAAAAATTTCGAAAAAAAAATTTCAAAAAAAATTTTCAAAAAAAAATTTCAAAAAAATTTTCGAAAAAAAAAATTTCAAAAAAAAAATTCAAAAAAAAATTTAAAAAAAATTACAAAAAAAAAAATTTAAAAAAAATTTTAAAAAAAATTAAAAAAAAAAATTCGAAAAAAAATTTCGAAAAAAAAATTTCGAAAAAGAAATTCAAAAAACATTTTCGAAAAAAAAAATTTCAAAAAAATTTTCGAAAAAAAAAATTTTAAAAAAATTTTCGAAAAAAAAAAATTAAAAAAAAAATTGAAAAAAAAAATTCGAAACAAAATTTCGAAAAAAAAATTTCAAAAAGAATTTTCAAAAAAAAATTCAAAAAAATTTTCGAAAAAAAAAATTTCAAAAAAAAATTTTAAAAAAATTACAAAAAAAAAATTTAAAAAAAAATTTTAATAAAAAATTGAAAAAAAAAATTCAAAAAAAAATTTCGAAAAAAAAATTTCAAAAAAAAAAATTCAAAAAAAATATCAAAAAAATTTTCGAAAAAAAAAATTGAAAAAAAAAAATTTTCAAAAAAAATTTTTAAAAAAATTACAAAAAAAAAATAAAAAAAAAATTTTAAAAAAATTACAAAAAAAAAATTAAAAAAAAAATTCGAAAAAAAATTTCGAAAAAAAAAATTCAAAAAAAATTTCAAAAAAATTTTCGAAAAAAAAAATTTCAAAAAAAAAAATTTTCAAAAAAAAATTTAAAAAAAATTACAAAAAAAAAAAAATTTAAAAAAAAATTTAAAAAAAATTGAAAAAAAAAATTCAAAAAAAAATTTCGAAAAAAAAATTTCAAAAAAATTTCGAAAAAAAAATTTCAAAAAAAAATTTCAAAAAAAAATTTAAAAAAAATTGAAATTCGAAAAAAAATTTCGAAAAAAAAAATTTCAAAAAAAAATTCAAAAAAAATTTCAAAAAAATTTTCGAAAAAAAAAATTTCAAAAAAAAAAATTTTCAAAAAAAAATTTAAAAAAAAATACAAAAAAAAAATTAAAAAAAAAATTTAAAAAAAATTGAAAAAAAAAATTCAAAAAAAAAAATTCGAGAAAAAAATTTAAAAAAAAATTCAAAAAAAATTTCAAAAAAATTTTCGAAAAGAAAAAAAAATTTCAAAAAAAAAATTCAAAAAAATTTCAAAAAAATTTTCGAAAAGAAAAATTTCAAAAAAAAAATTTTCAAAAAAAATTTTAAAAAAATTACAAAAAAAAAATTTAAAAAAAATTCGAAAAAAAAATTTCAAAAAAAAAATTCAAAAAAAATTTCAAAAAAATTTTCGAAAAAAAATTTAAAAAAAATTACAAAAAAAAAATTAAAGAAAAAAAATTTAAAAAAAAATTGAAAAAAAATTCGAAAAAAAATTTCGAAAAAAAAATTTCAAAAAAAAAATTCAAAAAAAAATTCAAAAAAAATTTCAAAAAAAAAAAATTTTCAAAAAAAAATTTAAAAAAAATTTCAAAAAAAAAATAAAAAAAAAATTTAAAAAAAAATTGAAAAAAAAATTCGAAAAAAAATTTCGAAAAAAAAATTTCAAAAAAAATTTTCAAAAAAAAATTTAAAAAAAATTTCAAAAAAAAAATTAAAGAAAAAAAATTTAAAAAAAAATTGAAAAAAAAATTCGAAAAAAAATTTCGAAAAAAAAATTTCAAAAAAAAAATTCAAAAAAAAATTCAAAAAAAATTTCAAAAAAATTTTCGAAAAAAAAAATTTCAAAAAAAAAAATTTCAAAAAAAAATTTAAAAAAAATTACAAAAAAAAAATTAAAGAAAAAAAATTTAAAAAAAAATTGAAAAAAAAATTCGAAAAAAAATTTCGAAAAAAAAATTTCAAAAAAAAAATTCAAAAAAAAATTCAAAAAAAAATTCAAAAAAAATTTCAAAAAAAAATTCAAAAAAAAAAATTTTCAAAAAAAAATTTAAAAAAAATTTCAAAAAAAATTAAAAAAAAATTAAAAAAAAAATTGAAAAAAAAAATTCGAAAAAAAATTTCGAAAAAAAAATTTCAAAAAAAATTTTCAAAAAAAAATTAAAAAAAAAATTCAAAAAAAAATTAAAAAAAAAATTTAAAAAAAATTGAAAAAAAAATTCGAAAAAAAAATTTAAAAAAAAAAAATTTCAAAAAAAAATTTAAAAAAACTTACAAAAAAAAAATTAAAGAAAAAAAATTTAAAAAAAAATTTCAAAAAAATTTCAAAAAAAAAAATTTTCAAATAAAAATTTAAAAAAAATTTCAAAAAAAAAATAAAAAAAAAATTTAAAAAAAAATTGAAAAAAAATTCGAAAAAAAATTTCGAAAAAAAAATTTCAAAAAAAATTTTCAAAAAAAAATTTAAAAAAAATTTCAAAAAAAAAAATTAAAGAAAAAAAATTTAAAAAAAAATTGAAAAAAAATTTCAAAAAAAAAAATTTTCAAATAAAAATTTAAAAAAAATTTCAAAAAAAAAATAAAAAAAAAATTTAAAAAAAAATTGAAAAAAAATTCGAAAAAAAATTTCGAAAAAAAAATTTCAAAAAAAATTTTCAAAAAAAAATTTAAAAAAAATTTCAAAAAAAAATAAAAAAAAAATTTTAAAAAAATTGAAAAAAAAAATTCGAAAAAAAATTTCGAAAAAAAAATTTCAAAAAAAATTTTCAAAAAAAAATTGAAAAAAAAATTCGAAAAAAAAATTTCAAAAAAAAAATTCAAAAAAAAATTCAAAAAAATTTTCGAAAAAAAAAATTTCAAAAAAAAAATTTTCAAAAAAAAATTTAAAAAAAATTACAAAAAAAAATTAAAGAAAAAAATTTTTTAAAAAAATTGAAAAAAAAATTCGAAAAAAAATTTCGAAAAAAAAATTTCAAAAAAAAAAATTCAAAAAAAATTCAAAAAAATTTTCGAAAAAAAAAATTTCAAAAAAAAAAATTTTCAAAAAAAAATTTAAAAAAAATTCCAAAAAAAAATTAAAAAAAAAAATTAAAAAAAAAATTGAAAAAAAAAATTCGAAAAAAAATTTCGAATTAAAAATTTTCAAGAAAAAAATTTTAAAAAAATTTCAAAAAAAAAATTAAAAAAATATTTATAAAAAAATTGAAAAAGAAAAATCGAAAAAAAATTTCGAAAAAAAAATTTCAAAAAAAAAATTTAAAAAAATTTCAAAAAAAAAAATAAAAAAAAAATTTTAAAAAAATTGAAAAAAAACTCGAAAAAAAAATTTTCAAAAAAAAAAATTTAAAAAAAATTTCAAAAAAAAAATTTAAAAAAAAAATTTTAAAAAAAAATTTTAAAAAAATTCGAAAAAAAATTCAGAAAAAAAAAATTTCAAAAAAAAAATTTCAAAAAAATTTTCGAAAAAAAAAATTAAAAAAAAAAATTTTCAAAAAAAAATTAAAAAAAAAATTTTAAAAAACAGTTTAAAAAAAATTCAGAAAAAATTTCAAAAACAAAAAAAAAATAAAAAAAAAATAAAAAAAATTAAAAAAAATTTTAAAAAAAAATTCAAAAAAAAAATTTTGAAAAAAAAAATTAAAAAAAAAATTTTAAAAAAATTTCAAAAAAATTTTCGAAAAAAATTTAAAAAAAATTTCAAAAAAATTTTTTTTAAAAAAATTGAAAAAAAAAATTCGAAAAAAAATTTCGAAATAAAAATTTTAAAAAAAATTTTTAAAAAATTTCAAAAAAAAATTTTTAAAAAAAATTGAAAAAAAAATTCGAAAAAAAATTTCGAAAAAAAAATTTCGAAAAAAATTTTAAAAAAATTTCAAAAAAAAATTTTTAAAAAGAATTGAAAAAAAAATTCGAAAAAAAATTTCGAAAAAAAATTTTCAAAAAAAAAAAAAAAATTTTAAAAAAATTGAAAAAAAAAATTCGAAAAAAAATTTCGAAAAAAAAATTTCAAAAAAAAAATTCAAAAAAATTTTCGAAAAAAAAAATTTCAAAAAAAAAAATTTTCAAAAAAAAATTTTAAAAAAATTACAAGAAAAAAAATTTAAAAAAAAATTTTTAAAAAAATTGAAAAAAAAAATTCAAAAAAAAAAATCGAAAAAAAAATTTCAAAAAAAAAATTCAAAAAAAATTTCAAAAAAATTTTCGAAAAAAAAATTTAAAAAAAAAAATTTCCAAAAAAAAAAATTCAAAAATAATTTCAAAAAAAAATTTCGAAAAAAAAAATTTCAAAAAAAAAATTTAAAAAAATTTCAAAAAAAAAAATTAAAAAAAAAATTTGAAAGAAATTGAAAAAAAAACTCGAAAAAAAAATTTTCAAGAAAAAAAAATTTAAAAAAAATTTCAAAAAAAAATTTTCAAAAAAAATTTAAAAAAAAATTTTTAAAAAAATTCGAAAAAAAATTGAAATTCGAAAAAAAATTTCGAAAAAAGAATTTCAAAAAAAAAATTAAAAAAAAATTTCAAAATTTTTCGAAAAAAAAATTTCAAAAAAAAAAATTTTCAAAAAAAAATTTAAAAAAAAATTACAAAAAAAAAAATTAAAAAAAAATTTTTAAAAAAATTGAAAAAAAAATTCAAAAAAAAAATTTCGAAAAAAAAATTAAAAAAAAAAATTCAAAAAAAATTTCAAAAAAATTTTCGAAAAAAAAAAAATTTCAAAAAAAAATTCAAAAAAATTTTCGAAAAAAAAAATTTCAAAAACAAAATTTTCAAAAAAAATATAAAAAAAATTACAAAAAAAAAATTTAAAAAAAATTCGAAAAAAAATTTCGAAAAAAAAATTCAAAAAAAAAAAAATTCTAAAAAAATTTCAAAAAAATTTTCGAAAAAAAAAATTTAAAAAAATTTCAAAAAAAAATTTTTCAAAAAAAATTTTTAAAAAAAATTTTAAAAAAATTCGAAAAAAAATTTCGAAAAAAAAATTTTCAAAAAAAAAATTTCAAAAAAAATTTAAAAAAAATTTTCGAAAAAAAAAATTAAAAAAAAAATTTAAAAAAAAAAAATTTTAAAAAAATTTAAAAAACAGTTTAAAAAAAATTCAGAAAAAATTTCAAAAACTTCAAAATTTTTCGAAAAAAAAATTTCAAAAAAAAAATTTTCAAAAAAAAATTTAAAAAAAATTACAAAAAAAAAATTTAAAAAAAAATTTAAAAAAAATTGAAAAAAAATTCAAAAAAAAAATTTCGAAAAAAAAATTTAAAAAAAAATTCAAAAAAAATTTCAAAAAAAATTTTCGAAAAAAAAAAAATTTCAAAAAAAAAATTCAAAAAAATTTTCGAAAAAAAAAATTTCAAAAAAAAAATTTTCAAAAAAAATATAAAAAAAATTACAAAAAAAAAATTTAATAAAAATTCGAAAAAAAATTTCGAAAAAAAAATTCAAAAAAAAAAATTCAAAAAAAATTTCAAAAAAATTTTCGCAAAAAAAAATTTAAAAAAATTTTTAAAAAAAAATTTTTCAAAAAAAATTTTAAAAAAAAATTTAAAAAAATTTCAAAAAAAAAAATAAAAAAAATATTTAAAAAAAAATTGAAAAAAAAACTCGAAAAAAAATTTTCAAGAAAAAAAATTTTAAAAAAATTTCAAAAAAAAAATTTTCAAAAAAAATTTTTAAAAAAAATTTTAAAAAAATTCGAAAAAAAATTTCGAAAAAAAAATTTTCAAAAAAAAATTTCAAAAAAATTTTCGAAAAAAATAATTAAAAAAAAAATTTTCAAAAAAAAATTTTAAAAAAATTTAAAAAACAGTTTAAAAAAATTCAGAAAAAATTTCAAAAACAAAAAAAAAATAAAAAAATAAAAAAAAATTAAAAAAAAAATTCAAAAAAAAAAATTTCAAAAAAAAAATTTAAAAAAAAATTTTAAAAAAATTTCAAAAAAATTTTCTAAAAAAAAAATTTCAAAATAAAAATTTTCAAAAAAAATTTTAAAAAAATTTCAAAAAATTTTTTTTTTTTTAAATTGAAAAAAATAATTCGAAAAAAAATTTCGAAAAAAAAATTTCAAAAAAAATTTTAAAAAAATTTCAAAAAAAAAATTTTTTAAAAAAATTGAAAAAAAAAAATTCGAAAAAAAATTTCGAAAAAAAAATTTCGAAAAAAATTTTAAAAAAATTTCAAAAAAAAATTTTTGAAAAGAATTGAAAAAAAAAATTCGAAAAAAAATTTCGAAAAAAAAATTTCAAATAAAAAATAAAAAAAAAAAATTTAAAAAAAAATTGAAAAAAAAAATTCGAAAAAAAATTTCGAAAAAAAAATTTCAAAAAAAAAATTCAAAAAAATTTTCGAAAAAAAAAATTTCAAAAAAAAAAATTTTCAAAAAAAAATTTAAAAAAAATTACAAGAAAAAAAATTTTAAAAAAATTTTTGAAAAAAATTGAAAAAAAAAATTCAAAAAAAAATTTCGAAAAAAAAATTTCAAAAAAAAAAATTCAAAAAAAATTTCAAAAAAATTTTCGAAAAAAAAAATTAAAAAAAAAAAATTTCCAAAAAAAAAAATTCAAAAATAATTTCAAAAAAAATTTTCGAAAAAAAAAATTTCAAAAAAAAAAATTTTCCAAAAAATTTTTAAAAAAATTAAAAAAAAAATTTAAAAAAAATTTCACAAAAAAAATAAAAAAAGAAAAAATTTTAAAAAAAATTGAAAAAAAAAATTCGAAAAAAAATTTCGAAAAAAAAAATTCAAAAAAAAATTTAAAAAAAATTAGGAAAAAAAATTTAAAAAAATTTTAGAAAAAATTCGAAAAAAAATTTCGAAAAAAAAATTCAAAAAAAATTTCAAAAAAATTTTCGAAAAAAAAATTTCAAAAAAATTTTCGAAAAAAAAAATAAAAAAAAAATTGAAAAAAAAAATTCGAAACAAAATTTCGAAAAAAAAATTTCAAAAAAAATTCAAAAAAAATTCAAAAAAATTTTCGAAAAAAAAAATAAAAAAAAAAAAATTTTCAAAAAAAAATTTAAAAAAAATTACAAAAAAAATTAAAAAAAAGATTTTAAAAAAATTGAAAAAAAAAATTCAAAAAAAAATTTCGAAAAAAAAATTTCAAAAAAAAAAATTCAAAAAAAATTTCAAAAAAATTTTCGAAAAAAAAAATTAAAAAAAAAAAAATTTTCAAAAAAAAATTTTAAAAAAATTACAAAAAAAAAAATTTTAAAAAAAATTTTAAAAAAAATTGAAAAAAAAAATTCGAAAAAAAATTTCGAAAAAAAAAATTCAAAAGAAAAATTCAAAAAAAATTTCAAAAAAATTTTCGAAAAAAAAAATTTCAAAAAAAAAATTTCAAAAAAAAATTTAAAAAAAATTACAAAAAAAAATTGAAGAAAAAAAATTTTAAAAAAAATTGAAAAAAAATTCGAAAAAAAATTTCGAAAAAAAAATTTCAAAAAAAAAATTCAAAAAAAAATTCAAAAAAAATTTCAAAAAAAAATTCAAAAAAAAAAATTTTCAAAAAAAAATTTATAAAAAATTTCAAAAAAAATAAAAAAAAAATTTTAAAAAAAATTGAAAAAAAAAATTCGAAAAAAAATTTCGAAAAAAAAATTTCAAAAAAAATTTTCAAAAAAAAATTTTAAAAAAAATTCAAAAAAAAAATTTAAAAAAAAATTTTAAAAAAATTGAAAAAAAAATTCGAAAAAAAAATTTCAAAAAAAAAAATTCAAAAAAAATTTCAAAAAAATTTTCGAAAAAAAAAATTTCAAAAAAAAAAATTTCAAAAAAAAATTTAAAAAAAATTACAAAAAAAAAATTAAAGAAAAAAAATTTAAAAAAAAATTGAAAAAAAAATTCGAAAAAAAATTTCGAAAAAAAAATTTCAAAAAAAAAATTCAAAAAAAAATTCAAAAAAAATTTCAAAAAAAAAATTTCAAAAAAAATTTTCAAAAAAAAATTTAAAAAAAATTTCAAAAAAAAAAATTAAAGAAAAAAAATTTTAAAAAAAATTTTAAAAAAAATTGAAAAAAAAATTCGAAAAAAAATTTCGAAAAAAAAATTTCAAAAAAAATTTTCAAAAAAAAATTTAAAAAAAATTTCAAAAAAAAAAATTAAAGAAAAAAAATTTTAAAAAAAATTTAAAAAAAAATTGAAAAAAAAATTCGAAAAAAAATTTCGAAAAAAAAATTTCAAAAAAAAAATTCAAAAAAAAATTCAAAAAAAAAATTTTCAAAAAAAAATTTTAAAAAAAATTTCAAAAAAAAAATAAAAAAAAAATTTAAAAAAAATTGAAAAAAAAAATTCGAAAAAAAATTTCGAAAAAAAAATTTCAAAAAAAATTTTCAAAAAAAAATTTAAAAAAAATTTCAAAAAAAAAATTAAAAAAAAAAATTAAAAAAAAATTGAAAAAAAAATTCGAAAAAAAAATTTCGAAAAAAAAATTTCAAAAAAAAAATTCAAAAAAAATTCAAAAAAATTTTCGAAAAAAAAAATTAAAAAAAAAAAAATTTTCAAAAAAAAAATTAAAAAAAATTCCAAAAAAAATTTAAAAATTTTCAAGAAAAAAATTTAAAAAAAATTTCAAAAAAAAATTAAAAAAATATTTATAAAAAAATTGAAAAAGAAAAATCGAAAAAAAATTTCGAAAAAAAAATTTCAAAAAAAAAATTTAAAAAAATTTCAAAAAAAAAAAATAAAAAAAAAATTTAAAAAAAATTGAAAAAAAAACTCGAAAAAAAAATTTTCAAGAAAAAAAAATTTAAAAAAAATTTCAAAAAAAAAATTTTCAAAAAAAATTTTAAAAAAAATTTTAAAAAAAATTCGAAAAAAAATTTCGAAAAAAAAAATTTTCAAAAAAAAAATTTCAAAGAAATTTTCGAAAAAAAAAATAAAAAAAAAAATTTTTCAAAAAAAAATTTAAAAAACAGTTTTAAAAAAATTCAGAAAAAATTTCAAAAACAAAAAAAAAATAAAAAAAAATAAAAAAAATAAAAAAAAATTTAAAAAAAAAATTCAAAAAAAAAATTTTGAAAAAAAAAATTTAAAAAAAAATTTTAAAAAAATTTCAAAAAAATTTTCGAAAAAAATTTTAAAAAAATTTCAAAAAAAATTTTTTTGAAAAAATTGAAAAAAAAATTCGAAAAAAAATTTCGAAATAAAAATTTCAAAAAAAATTTTAAAAAAATTTCAAAAAAAAATTTTTTTTTAAAAATTGAAAAAAAAAATTCGAAAAAGAATTTCGAAAAAAAAATTTCAAAAAAAAAATTCAAAAAAATTTTCGAAAAAAAAAATTTCAAAAAAAAAAATTTTCAAAAAAAAATTAAAAAAAAATTACAAGAAAAAAAATAAAAAAAAAAAATTTAAAAAAAATTGAAAAAAAAAATTCAAAAAAAAATTTCGAAAAAAAAATTTCAAAAAAAAAAATTCAAAAAAAATTTCAAAAAAATTTTCGAAAAAAAAAATTAAAAAAAAAAATTTCCAAAAAAAAAAATTCAAAAATAATTTCAAAAAAAATTTTCGAAAAAAAAAATTTCAAAAAAAAAATTTCAAAAAATTTCAAAAAAAAAAATTAAAAAAAAAATTTCAAAAAAATTGAAAAAAAAACTCGAAAAAAAAATTTAAAAAAAATTTAAAAAAAATTTCAAAAAAAAAATTTTCAAAAAAAATTTTAAAAAAAATTTTTAAAAAAATTCGAAAAAAAATTTCAAAAAAAAAATTTTTAAAAAAATTGAAATTCGAAAAAAAATTTCGAAAAAAGAATTTCAAAAAAAAAATTCAAAAAAAATTTCAAAATTTTTCGAAAAAAAAATTTCAAAAAAAAAAATTTTCAAAAAAAAATTTAAAAAAAATTACAAAAAAAAAATTTAAAAAAAAATTTAAAAAAAATTGAAAAAAAATTCAAAAAAAAAATTTCGAAAAAAAAATAAAAAAAAAATTCAAAAAAAATTTCAAAAAAAATTTTCGAAAAAAAAAAAATTTCAAAAAGAAAATTCAAAAAAATTTTCGAAAAAAAAAATTTCAAAAAAAAATTTTCAAAAAAAATATAAAAAAAATTACAAAAAAAAATTTAAAAAAAATTCGAAAAAAAATTTCGAAAAAAAAATTCAAAAAAAAAAATTCAAAAAAAATTTCAAAAAAATTTTCGAAAAAAAAAATTTCAAAAAATTTAAAAAAAAAAATTTTTCAAAAAAAATTTTTAAAAAAAATTTAAAAAAATTTCAAAAAAAAAAATAAAAAAAATATTTAAAAAAAAATTGAAAAAAAAAAAAATTTTAAAAAAATTTCAAAAAAAAATTAAAGAAAAAAAATTTTAAAAAAAATTGAAAAAAAATTCGAAAAAAAATTTCGAAAAAAAAATTTCAAAAAAAAAATTCAAAAAAAAATTCAAAAAAAATTTCAAAAAAAAAAAATTTTCAAAAAAAAATTTAAAAAAAATTTCAAAAAAAAAATAAAAAAAAAATTTAAAAAAAAATTGAAAAAAAAATTCGAAAAAAAATTTCGAAAAAAAAATTTCAAAAAAAATTTTCAAAAAAAAATTTAAAAAAAATTTCAAAAAAAAAATTAAAGAAAAAAAATTTAAAAAAAAATTGAAAAAAAAATTCGAAAAAAAATTTCGAAAAAAAAATTTCAAAAAAAAAATTCAAAAAAAAATTCAAAAAAAATTTCAAAAAAATTTTCGAAAAAAAAAATTTCAAAAAAAAAAATTTCAAAAAAAAATTTAAAAAAAATTACAAAAAAAAAATTAAAGAAAAAAAATTTTAAAAAAAATTGAAAAAAAAATTCGAAAAAAAATTTCGAAAAAAAAATTTCAAAAAAAAAATTCAAAAAAAAATTCAAAAAAAAATTCAAAAAAAATTTCAAAAAGAAATTCAAAAAAAAAAATTTTCAAAAAAAAATTTAAAAAAAATTTCAAAAAAAATTAAAAAAAAATTAAAAAAAAAATTGAAAAAAAAAATTCGAAAAAAAATTTCGAAAAAAAAATTTCAAAAAAAATTTTCAAAAAAAAATTTCAAAAAAATTTTCGAAAAAAAAAATTTCAAAAAAAAAATTCAAAAAAAAATTTAAAAAAAATTACAAAAAAAAAAATTTAAAAAAAATTTTAAAAAAAATTAAAAAAAAAAATTCGAAAAAAAATTTCGAAAAAAAAATTTCGAAAAAGAAATTCAAAAAACATTTTCGAAAAAAAAAATTTCAAAAAAATTTTCGAAAAAAAAAATTTTAAAAAAATTTTCGAAAAAAAAAAATTAAAAAAAAAATTGAAAAAAAAAATTCGAAACAAAATTTCGAAAAAAAAATTTCAAAAAGAATTTTCAAAAAAAAATTCAAAAAAATTTTCGAAAAAAAAAATTTCAAAAAAAAATTTTAAAAAAATTACAAAAAAAAAATTTAAAAAAAAATTTTAATAAAAAATTGAAAAAAAAAATTCAAAAAAAAATTTCGAAAAAAAAATTTCAAAAAAAAAAATTCAAAAAAAATATCAAAAAAATTTTCGAAAAAAAAAATTGAAAAAAAAAAATTTTCAAAAAAAATTTTTAAAAAAATTACAAAAAAAAAATAAAAAAAAATTTTAAAAAAATTACAAAAAAAAAATTAAAAAAAAAATTCGAAAAAAAATTTCGAAAAAAAAAATTCAAAAAAAATTTCAAAAAAATTTTCGAAAAAAAAAATTTCAAAAAAAAAAATTTTCAAAAAAAAATTTAAAAAAAATTACAAAAAAAAAAAAATTTAAAAAAAAATTTAAAAAAAATTGAAAAAAAAAATTCAAAAAAAAATTTCGAAAAAAAAATTTGAAAAAAATTTCGAAAAAAAAATTTCAAAAAAAAATTTCAAAAAAAAATTTAAAAAAAATTGAAATTCGAAAAAAAATTTCGAAAAAAAAAATTTCAAAAAAAAATTCAAAAAAAATTTCAAAAAAATTTTCGAAAAAAAAAATTTCAAAAAAAAAAATTTTCAAAAAAAAATTTAAAAAAAAATACAAAAAAAAAATTAAAAAAAAAATTTAAAAAAAATTGAAAAAAAAAATTCAAAAAAAAAAATTCGAGAAAAAAATTTAAAAAAAAATTCAAAAAAAATTTCAAAAAAATTTTCGAAAAGAAAAAAAAATTTCAAAAAAAAAATTCAAAAAAATTTCAAAAAAATTTTCGAAAAGAAAAATTTCAAAAAAAAAATTTTCAAAAAAAATTTTAAAAAAATTACAAAAAAAAAATTTAAAAAAAATTCGAAAAAAAAATTTCAAAAAAAAAATTCAAAAAAAATTTCAAAAAAATTTTCGAAAAAAAATTTAAAAAAAATTACAAAAAAAAAATTAAAGAAAAAAAATTTAAAAAAAAATTGAAAAAAAATTCGAAAAAAAATTTCGAAAAAAAAATTTCAAAAAAAAAATTCAAAAAAAAATTCAAAAAAAATTTCAAAAAAAAAAAATTTTCAAAAAAAAATTTAAAAAAAATTTCAAAAAAAAAATAAAAAAAAAATTTAAAAAAAAATTGAAAAAAAAATTCGAAAAAAAATTTCGAAAAAAAAATTTCAAAAAAAATTTTCAAAAAAAAATTTAAAAAAAATTTCAAAAAAAAAATTAAAGAAAAAAAATTTAAAAAAAAATTGAAAAAAAAATTCGAAAAAAAATTTCGAAAAAAAAATTTCAAAAAAAAAATTCAAAAAAAAATTCAAAAAAAATTTCAAAAAAATTTTCGAAAAAAAAAATTTCAAAAAAAAAAATTTCAAAAAAAAATTTAAAAAAAATTACAAAAAAAAAATTAAAGAAAAAAAATTTAAAAAAAAATTGAAAAAAAAATTCGAAAAAAAATTTCGAAAAAAAAATTTCAAAAAAAAAATTCAAAAAAAAATTCAAAAAAAAATTCAAAAAAAATTTCAAAAAAAAATTCAAAAAAAAAAATTTTCAAAAAAAAATTTAAAAAAAATTTCAAAAAAAATTAAAAAAAAATTAAAAAAAAAATTGAAAAAAAAAATTCGAAAAAAAATTTCGAAAAAAAAATTTCAAAAAAAATTTTCAAAAAAAAATTAAAAAAAAAATTCAAAAAAAAATTAAAAAAAAAATTTAAAAAAAATTGAAAAAAAAATTCGAAAAAAAAATTTAAAAAAAAAAAATTTCAAAAAAAAATTTAAAAAAACTTACAAAAAAAAAATTAAAGAAAAAAAATTTAAAAAAAAATTTCAAAAAAATTTCAAAAAAAAAAATTTTCAAATAAAAATTTAAAAAAAATTTCAAAAAAAAAATAAAAAAAAAATTTAAAAAAAAATTGAAAAAAAATTCGAAAAAAAATTTCGAAAAAAAAATTTCAAAAAAAATTTTCAAAAAAAAATTTAAAAAAAATTTCAAAAAAAAAAATTAAAGAAAAAAAATTTAAAAAAAAATTGAAAAAAAATTTCAAAAAAAAAAATTTTCAAATAAAAATTTAAAAAAAATTTCAAAAAAAAAATAAAAAAAAAATTTAAAAAAAAATTGAAAAAAAATTCAAAAAAAAATTTCGAAAAAAAAATTTCAAAAAAAATTTTCAAAAAAAAATTTAAAAAAAATTTCAAAAAAAAATAAAAAAAAAATTTTAAAAAAATTGAAAAAAAAAATTCGAAAAAAAATTTCGAAAAAAAAATTTCAAAAAAAATTTTCAAAAAAAAATTGAAAAAAAAATTCGAAAAAAAAATTTCAAAAAAAAAATTCAAAAAAAAATTCAAAAAAATTTTCGAAAAAAAAAATTTCAAAAAAAAAATTTTCAAAAAAAAATTTAAAAAAAATTACAAAAAAAAATTAAAGAAAAAAATTTTTTAAAAAAATTGAAAAAAAAATTCGAAAAAAAATTTCGAAAAAAAAATTTCAAAAAAAAAAATTCAAAAAAATCAAAAAAATTTTCGAAAAAAAAAATTTCAAAAAAAAAAATTTTCAAAAAAAAATTTAAAAAAATTCCAAAAAAAAATTAAAAAAAAAAATTAAAAAAAAAATTGAAAAAAAAAATTCGAAAAAAAATTTCGAATTAAAAATTTTCAAGAAAAAAATTTTAAAAAAATTTCAAAAAAAAAATTAAAAAAATATTTATAAAAAAATTGAAAAAGAAAAATCGAAAAAAAATTTCGAAAAAAAAATTTCAAAAAAAAAATTTAAAAAAATTTCAAAAAAAAAAATAAAAAAAAAATTTTAAAAAAATTGAAAAAAAACTCGAAAAAAAAATTTTCAAAAAAAAAAATTTAAAAAAAATTTCAAAAAAAAAATTTAAAAAAAAAATTTTAAAAAAAAATTTTAAAAAAATTCGAAAAAAAATTTAGAAAAAAAAAATTTCAAAAAAAAAATTTCAAAAAAATTTTCGAAAAAAAAAATTAAAAAAAAAAATTTTCAAAAAAAAATTAAAAAAAAAATTTTAAAAAACAGTTTAAAAAAAATTCAGAAAAAATTTCAAAAACAAAAAAAAAATAAAAAAAAAATAAAAAAAATTAAAAAAAATTTTAAAAAAAAATTCAAAAAAAAAATTTTGAAAAAAAAAATTAAAAAAAAAATTTTAAAAAAATTTCAAAAAAATTTTCGAAAAAAATTTAAAAAAAATTTCAAAAAAATTTTTTTTAAAAAAATTGAAAAAAAAAATTCGAAAAAAAATTTCGAAATAAAAATTTTAAAAAAAATTTTTAAAAAATTTCAAAAAAAAATTTTTAAAAAAAATTGAAAAAAAAATTCGAAAAAAAATTTCGAAAAAAAAATTTCGAAAAAAATTTTAAAAAAATTTCAAAAAAAAATTTTTAAAAAGAATTGAAAAAAAAATTCGAAAAAAAATTTCGAAAAAAAATTTTCAAAAAAAAAAAAAAAATTTAAAAAAAATTGAAAAAAAAAATTCGAAAAAAAATTTCGAAAAAAAAATTTCAAAAAAAAAATTCAAAAAAATTTTCGAAAAAAAAAATTTCAAAAAAAAAAATTTTCAAAAAAAAATTTTAAAAAAATTACAAGAAAAAAAATTTTGAAAAAAATTTTTAAAAAAATTGAAAAAAAAAATTCAAAAAAAAAAATCGAAAAAAAAATTTCAAAAAAAAAATTCAAAAAAAATTTCAAAAAAATTTTCGAAAAAAAAATTTAAAAAAAAAAATTTCCAAAAAAAAAAATTCAAAAATAATTTCAAAAAAAAATTTCGAAAAAAAAAATTTCAAAAAAAAAATTTAAAAAAATTTCAAAAAAAAAAATTAAAAAAAAAATTTGAAAGAAATTGAAAAAAAAACTCGAAAAAAAAATTTTCAAGAAAAAAAAATTTAAAAAAAATTTCAAAAAAAAAATTTTCAAAAAAAATTTAAAAAAAAATTTTTAAAAAAATTCGAAAAAAAATTGAAATTCGAAAAAAAATTTCGAAAAAAGAATTTCAAAAAAAAAATTAAAAAAAAATTTCAAAATTTTTCGAAAAAAAAATTTCAAAAAAAAAAATTTTCAAAAAAAAATTTAAAAAAAAATTACAAAAAAAAATTAAAAAAAAATTTTTAAAAAAATTGAAAAAAAAATTCAAAAAAAAAATTTCGAAAAAAAAATTAAAAAAAAAAATTCAAAAAAAATTTCAAAAAAATTTTCGAAAAAAAAAAAATTTCAAAAAAAAATTCAAAAAAATTTTCGAAAAAAAAAATTTCAAAAACAAAATTTTCAAAAAAAATATAAAAAAAATTACAAAAAAAAAATTTAAAAAAAATTCGAAAAAAAATTTCGAAAAAAAAATTCAAAAAAAAAAAAATTCTAAAAAAATTTCAAAAAAATTTTCGAAAAAAAAAATTTAAAAAAATTTCAAAAAAAAATTTTTCAAAAAAAATTTTTAAAAAAAATTTTAAAAAAATTCGAAAAAAAATTTCGAAAAAAAAATTTTCAAAAAAAAAATTTCAAAAAAAATTTAAAAAAAATTTTCGAAAAAAAAAATTAAAAAAAAAATTTAAAAAAAAAAAATTTTAAAAAAATTTAAAAAACAGTTTAAAAAAAATTCAGAAAAAATTTCAAAAACTTCAAAATTTTTCGAAAAAAAAATTTCAAAAAAAAAATTTTCAAAAAAAAATTTAAAAAAAATTACAAAAAAAAAATTTAAAAAAAAATTTAAAAAAAATTGAAAAAAAATTCAAAAAAAAAATTTCGAAAAAAAAATTTAAAAAAAAATTCAAAAAAAATTTCAAAAAAAATTTTCGAAAAAAAAAAAATTTCAAAAAAAAAATTCAAAAAAATTTTCGAAAAAAAAAATTTCAAAAAAAAAATTTTCAAAAAAAATATAAAAAAAATTACAAAAAAAAAATTTAATAAAAATTCGAAAAAAAATTTCGAAAAAAAAATTCAAAAAAAAAAATTCAAAAAAAATTTCAAAAAAATTTTCGCAAAAAAAAATTTAAAAAAATTTTTAAAAAAAAATTTTTCAAAAAAAATTTTAAAAAAAAATTTAAAAAAATTTCAAAAAAAAAAATAAAAAAAATATTTAAAAAAAAATTGAAAAAAAAACTCGAAAAAAAATTTTCAAGAAAAAAAATTTTAAAAAAATTTCAAAAAAAAAATTTTCAAAAAAAATTTTTAAAAAAAATTTTAAAAAAATTCGAAAAAAAATTTCGAAAAAAAAATTTTCAAAAAAAAATTTCAAAAAAATTTTCGAAAAAAATAATTAAAAAAAAAATTTTCAAAAAAAAATTTTAAAAAAATTTCAAAAAAAAAAATTTAAAAAACAGTTTAAAAAAATTCAGAAAAAATTTCAAAAACAAAAAAAAAATAAAAAAATAAAAAAAAATTAAAAAAAAAATTCAAAAAAAAAAATTTCAAAAAAAAAATTTAAAAAAAAATTTTAAAAAAATTTCAAAAAAATTTTCTAAAAAAAAAATTTCAAAATAAAAATTTTCAAAAAAAATTTTAAAAAAATTTCAAAAAATTTTTTTTTTTTTAAATTGAAAAAAATAATTCGAAAAAAAATTTCGAAAAAAAAATTTCAAAAAAAATTTTAAAAAAATTTCAAAAAAAAAATTTTTTAAAAAAATTGAAAAAAAAAAATTCGAAAAAAAATTTCGAAAAAAAAATTTCGAAAAAAATTTTAAAAAAATTTCAAAAAAAAATTTTTGAAAAGAATTGAAAAAAAAAATTCGAAAAAAAATTTCGAAAAAAAAATTTCAAATAAAAAATAAAAAAAAAAAATTTAAAAAAAAATTGAAAAAAAAAATTCGAAAAAAAATTTCGAAAAAAAAATTTCAAAAAAAAAATTCAAAAAAATTTTCGAAAAAAAAAATTTCAAAAAAAAAAATTTTCAAAAAAAAATTTAAAAAAAATTACAAGAAAAAAAATTTTAAAAAAATTTTTGAAAAAAATTGAAAAAAAAAATTCAAAAAAAAATTTCGAAAAAAAAATTTCAAAAAAAAAAATTCAAAAAAAATTTCAAAAAAATTTTCGAAAAAAAAAATTAAAAAAAAAAAATTTCCAAAAAAAAAAATTCAAAAATAATTTCAAAAAAAATTTTCGAAAAAAAAAATTTCAAAAAAAAAAATTTTCCAAAAAAATTTTAAAAAAATTAAAAAAAAAATTTAAAAAAAATTTCACAAAAAAAATAAAAAAAGAAAAAATTTTAAAAAAAATTGAAAAAAAAAATTCGAAAAAAAATTTCGAAAAAAAAAATTCAAAAAAAAATTTAAAAAAAATTAGGAAAAAAAATTTAAAAAAATTTTAGAAAAAATTCGAAAAAAAATTTCGAAAAAAAAATTTCAAAAAAATTTTCGAAAAAAAAAATAAAAAAAAAATTGAAAAAAAAAATTCGAAACAAAATTTCGAAAAAAAAATTTCAAAAAAAATTCAAAAAAAATTCAAAAAAATTTTCGAAAAAAAAAATAAAAAAAAAAAAAATTTCAAAAAAAAATTTAAAAAAAATTACAAAAAAAATTAAAAAAAAGATTTTAAAAAAATTGAAAAAAAAAATTCAAAAAAAAATTTCGAAAAAAAAATTTCAAAAAAAAAAATTCAAAAAAAATTTCAAAAAAATTTTCGAAAAAAAAAATTAAAAAAAAAAAAATTTTCAAAAAAAAATTTTAAAAAAATTACAAAAAAAAAAATTTTAAAAAAAATTTTAAAAAAAATATTTTCAAAAAAAATTTAAAAAAAAATTTTTAAAAAAATTCGAAAAAAAATTGAAATTCGAAAAAAAATTTCGAAAAAAGAATTTCAAAAAAAAAATTAAAAAAAAATTTCAAAATTTTTCGAAAAAAAAATTTCAAAAAAAAAAATTTTCAAAAAAAAATTTAAAAAAAAATTACAAAAAAAAATTAAAAAAAAATTTTTAAAAAAATTGAAAAAAAAATTCAAAAAAAAAATTTCGAAAAAAAAATTAAAAAAAAAAATTCAAAAAAAATTTCAAAAAAATTTTCGAAAAAAAAAAAATTTCAAAAAAAAATTCAAAAAAATTTTCGAAAAAAAAAATTTCAAAAACAAAATTTTCAAAAAAAATATAAAAAAAATTACAAAAAAAAAATTTAAAAAAAATTCGAAAAAAAATTTCGAAAAAAAAATTCAAAAAAAAAAAAATTCTAAAAAAATTTCAAAAAAATTTTCGAAAAAAAAAATTTAAAAAAATTTCAAAAAAAAATTTTTCAAAAAAAATTTTTAAAAAAAATTTTAAAAAAATTCGAAAAAAAATTTCGAAAAAAAAATTTTCAAAAAAAAAATTTCAAAAAAAATTTAAAAAAAATTTTCGAAAAAAAAAATTAAAAAAAAAATTTAAAAAAAAAAAATTTTAAAAAAATTTAAAAAACAGTTTAAAAAAAATTCAGAAAAAATTTCAAAAACTTCAAAATTTTTCGAAAAAAAAATTTCAAAAAAAAAATTTTCAAAAAAAAATTTAAAAAAAATTACAAAAAAAAAATTTAAAAAAAAATTTAAAAAAAATTGAAAAAAAATTCAAAAAAAAAATTTCGAAAAAAAAATTTAAAAAAAAATTCAAAAAAAATTTCAAAAAAAATTTTCGAAAAAAAAAAAATTTCAAAAAAAAAATTCAAAAAAATTTTCGAAAAAAAAAATTTCAAAAAAAAAATTTTCAAAAAAAATATAAAAAAAATTACAAAAAAAAAATTTAATAAAAATTCGAAAAAAAATTTCGAAAAAAAAATTCAAAAAAAAAAATTCAAAAAAAATTTCAAAAAAATTTTCGCAAAAAAAAATTTAAAAAAATTTTTAAAAAAAAATTTTTCAAAAAAAATTTTAAAAAAAAATTTAAAAAAATTTCAAAAAAAAAAATAAAAAAAATATTTAAAAAAAAATTGAAAAAAAAACTCGAAAAAAAATTTTCAAGAAAAAAAATTTTAAAAAAATTTCAAAAAAAAAATTTTCAAAAAAAATTTTTAAAAAAAATTTTAAAAAAATTCGAAAAAAAATTTCGAAAAAAAAATTTTCAAAAAAAAATTTCAAAAAAATTTTCGAAAAAAATAATTAAAAAAAAAATTTTCAAAAAAAAATTTTAAAAAAATTTCAAAAAAAAAAATTTAAAAAACAGTTTAAAAAAATTCAGAAAAAATTTCAAAAACAAAAAAAAAATAAAAAAATAAAAAAAAATTAAAAAAAAAATTCAAAAAAAAAAATTTCAAAAAAAAAATTTAAAAAAAAATTTTAAAAAAATTTCAAAAAAATTTTCTAAAAAAAAAATTTCAAAATAAAAATTTTCAAAAAAAATTTTAAAAAAATTTCAAAAAATTTTTTTTTTTTTAAATTGAAAAAAATAATTCGAAAAAAAATTTCGAAAAAAAAATTTCAAAAAAAATTTTAAAAAAATTTCAAAAAAAAAATTTTTTAAAAAAATTGAAAAAAAAAAATTCGAAAAAAAATTTCGAAAAAAAAATTTCGAAAAAAATTTTAAAAAAATTTCAAAAAAAAATTTTTGAAAAGAATTGAAAAAAAAAATTCGAAAAAAAATTTCGAAAAAAAAATTTCAAATAAAAAATAAAAAAAAAAAATTTAAAAAAAAATTGAAAAAAAAAATTCGAAAAAAAATTTCGAAAAAAAAATTTCAAAAAAAAAATTCAAAAAAATTTTCGAAAAAAAAAATTTCAAAAAAAAAAATTTTCAAAAAAAAATTTAAAAAAAATTACAAGAAAAAAAATTTTAAAAAAATTTTTGAAAAAAATTGAAAAAAAAAATTCAAAAAAAAATTTCGAAAAAAAAATTTCAAAAAAAAAAATTCAAAAAAAATTTCAAAAAAATTTTCGAAAAAAAAAATTAAAAAAAAAAAATTTCCAAAAAAAAAAATTCAAAAATAATTTCAAAAAAAATTTTCGAAAAAAAAAATTTCAAAAAAAAAAATTTTCCAAAAAAATTTTAAAAAAATTAAAAAAAAAATTTAAAAAAAATTTCACAAAAAAAATAAAAAAAGAAAAAATTTTAAAAAAAATTGAAAAAAAAAATTCGAAAAAAAATTTCGAAAAAAAAAATTCAAAAAAAAATTTAAAAAAAATTAGGAAAAAAAATTTAAAAAAATTTTAGAAAAAATTCGAAAAAAAATTTCGAAAAAAAAATTCAAAAAAAATTTCAAAAAAATTTTCGAAAAAAAAATTTCAAAAAAATTTTCGAAAAAAAAAATAAAAAAAAAATTGAAAAAAAAAATTCGAAACAAAATTTCGAAAAAAAAATTTCAAAAAAAATTCAAAAAAAATTCAAAAAAATTTTCGAAAAAAAAAATAAAAAAAAAAAAAATTTCAAAAAAAAATTTAAAAAAAATTACAAAAAAAATTAAAAAAAAGATTTTAAAAAAATTGAAAAAAAAAATTCAAAAAAAAATTTCGAAAAAAAAATTTCAAAAAAAAAAATTCAAAAAAAATTTCAAAAAAATTTTCGAAAAAAAAAATTAAAAAAAAAAAAATTTTCAAAAAAAAATTTTAAAAAAATTACAAAAAAAAAAATTTTAAAAAAAATTTTAAAAAAAATTGAAAAAAAAAATTCGAAAAAAAATTTCGAAAAAAAAAATTCAAAAGAAAAATTCAAAAAAAATTTCAAAAAAATTTTCGAAAAAAAAAATTTCAAAAAAAAAATTTCAAAAAAAAATTTAAAAAAAATTACAAAAAAAAATTGAAGAAAAAAAATTTTAAAAAAAATTGAAAAAAAATTCGAAAAAAAATTTCGAAAAAAAAATTTCAAAAAAAAAATTCAAAAAAAAATTCAAAAAAAATTTCAAAAAAAAATTCAAAAAAAAAAATTTTCAAAAAAAAATTTATAAAAAATTTCAAAAAAAATAAAAAAAAAATTTTAAAAAAAATTGAAAAAAAAAATTCGAAAAAAAATTTCGAAAAAAAAATTTCAAAAAAAATTTTCAAAAAAAAATTTAAAAAAAAATTCAAAAAAAAAATTTAAAAAAAATTTTTAAAAAAATTGAAAAAAAAATTCGAAAAAAAAATTTCAAAAAAAAAAATTCAAAAAAAATTTCAAAAAAATTTTCGAAAAAAAAAATTTCAAAAAAAAAAATTTCAAAAAAAAATTTAAAAAAAATTACAAAAAAAAAATTAAAGAAAAAAAATTTAAAAAAAAATTGAAAAAAAAATTCGAAAAAAAATTTCGAAAAAAAAATTTCAAAAAAAAAATTCAAAAAAAAATTCAAAAAAAATTTCAAAAAAAAAATTTCAAAAAAAATTTTCAAAAAAAAATTTAAAAAAAATTTCAAAAAAAAAAATTAAAGAAAAAAAATTTTAAAAAAAATTTTAAAAAAAATTGAAAAAAAAATTCGAAAAAAAATTTCGAAAAAAAAATTTCAAAAAAAATTTTCAAAAAAAAATTTAAAAAAAATTTCAAAAAAAAAAATTAAAGAAAAAAAATTTTAAAAAAAATTTAAAAAAAAATTGAAAAAAAAATTCGAAAAAAAATTTCGAAAAAAAAATTTCAAAAAAAAAATTCAAAAAAAAATTCAAAAAAAAAATTTTCAAAAAAAAATTTAAAAAAAAATTTCAAAAAAAAAATAAAAAAAAAATTTAAAAAAAATTGAAAAAAAAAATTCGAAAAAAAATTTCGAAAAAAAAATTTCAAAAAAAATTTTCAAAAAAAAATTTAAAAAAAATTTCAAAAAAAAAATTAAAAAAAAAAATTAAAAAAAAATTGAAAAAAAAATTCGAAAAAAAAATTTCGAAAAAAAAATTTCAAAAAAAAAATTCAAAAAAAATTCAAAAAAATTTTCGAAAAAAAAAATTAAAAAAAAAAAAATTTTCAAAAAAAAAATTAAAAAAAATTCCAAAAAAAATTTAAAAATTTTCAAGAAAAAAATTTAAAAAAAATTTCAAAAAAAAATTAAAAAAATATTTATAAAAAAATTGAAAAAGAAAAATCGAAAAAAAATTTCGAAAAAAAAATTTCAAAAAAAAAATTTAAAAAAATTTCAAAAAAAAAAAATAAAAAAAAAATTTAAAAAAAATTGAAAAAAAAACTCGAAAAAAAAATTTTCAAGAAAAAAAAATTTAAAAAAAATTTCAAAAAAAAAATTTTCAAAAAAAATTTTAAAAAAAATTTTAAAAAAAATTCGAAAAAAAATTTCGAAAAAAAAAATTTTCAAAAAAAAAATTTCAAAGAAATTTTCGAAAAAAAAAATAAAAAAAAAAATTTTTCAAAAAAAAATTTAAAAAACAGTTTTAAAAAAATTCAGAAAAAATTTCAAAAACAAAAAAAAAATAAAAAAAAATAAAAAAAATAAAAAAAAATTTAAAAAAAAAATTCAAAAAAAAAATTTTGAAAAAAAAAATTTAAAAAAAAATTTTAAAAAAATTTCAAAAAAATTTTCGAAAAAAATTTTAAAAAAATTTCAAAAAAAATTTTTTTGAAAAAATTGAAAAAAAAAATCGAAAAAAAATTTCGAAATAAAAATTTCAAAAAAAATTTTAAAAAAATTTCAAAAAAAAATTTTTTTTTAAAAATTGAAAAAAAAAATTCGAAAAAGAATTTCGAAAAAAAAATTTCAAAAAAAAAATTCAAAAAAATTTTCGAAAAAAAAAATTTCAAAAAAAAAAATTTTCAAAAAAAAATTAAAAAAAAATTACAAGAAAAAAAATTAAAAAAAAAAATTTAAAAAAAATTGAAAAAAAAAATTCAAAAAAAAATTTCGAAAAAAAAATTTCAAAAAAAAAAATTCAAAAAAAATTTCAAAAAAATTTTCGAAAAAAAAAATTAAAAAAAAAAATTTCCAAAAAAAAAAATTCAAAAATAATTTCAAAAAAAATTTTCGAAAAAAAAAATTTCAAAAAAAAAATTTCAAAAAATTTCAAAAAAAAAAATTAAAAAAAAAATTTCAAAAAAATTGAAAAAAAAACTCGAAAAAAAAATTTAAAAAAAATTTAAAAAAAATTTCAAAAAAAAAATTTTCAAAAAAAATTTAAAAAAAAATTTTTAAAAAAATTCGAAAAAAAATTTCAAAAAAAAAATTTTTAAAAAAATTGAAATTCGAAAAAAAATTTCGAAAAAAGAATTTCAAAAAAAAAATTCAAAAAAAATTTCAAAATTTTTCGAAAAAAAAATTTCAAAAAAAAAAATTTTCAAAAAAAAATTTAAAAAAAATTACAAAAAAAAAATTTAAAAAAAAATTTAAAAAAAATTGAAAAAAAATTCAAAAAAAAAATTTCGAAAAAAAAATAAAAAAAAAATTCAAAAAAAATTTCAAAAAAAATTTTCGAAAAAAAAAAAATTTCAAAAAGAAAATTCAAAAAAATTTTCGAAAAAAAAAATTTCAAAAAAAAATTTTCAAAAAAAATATAAAAAAAATTACAAAAAAAAATTTAAAAAAAATTCGAAAAAAAATTTCGAAAAAAAAATTCAAAAAAAAAAATTCAAAAAAAATTTCAAAAAAATTTTCGAAAAAAAAAATTTCAAAAAATTTAAAAAAAAAAATTTTTCAAAAAAAATTTTTAAAAAAAATTTAAAAAAATTTCAAAAAAAAAAATAAAAAAAATATTTAAAAAAAAATTGAAAAAAAAAAAAATTT
>OX101815.2:37115341-37140341 GCA_944452925.2 Chrysolina oricalcia | reverse complement strand
CAAAAAAAATTTCAAAAAAAAAAAATTTTCAAAAAAAAATTTAAAAAAAATTTCAAAAAAAAAATAAAAAAAAAATTTAAAAAAGAATTGAAAAAAAAATTCGAAAAAAAATTTCGAAAAAAAAATTTCAAAAAAAATTTTCAAAAAAAAATTTAAAAAAAATATCAAAAAAAAATTAAAGAAAAAAAATTTAAAAAAAAATTGAAAAAAAAATTCGAAAAAAAATTTCGAAAAAAAAATTTCAAAAAAAAAATTCAAAAAAAAATTCAAAAAAAATTTCAAAAAAATTTTCGAAAAAAAAAATTTCAAAAAAAAAAATTTCAAAAAAAAATTTAAAAAAAATTACAAAAAAAAATTAAAGAAAAAAAATTTAAAAAAAAATTGAAAAAAAAATTCGAAAAAAAATTTCGAAAAAAAAATTTCAAAAAAAAAATTCAAAAAAAAATTCAAAAAAAAATTCAAAAAAAATTTCAAAAAAAAATTCAAAAAAAAAAATTTTCAAAAAAAAATTTAAAAAAAATTTCAAAAAAAATTTTAAAAAAATTAAAAAAAAAATTGAAAAAAAAAATTCGAAAAAAAATTTCGAAAAAAAAATTTCAAAAAAAATTTTCAAAAAAAAATTTAAAAAAAAATTCAAAAAAAAATTAAAAAAAAAATTTAAAAAAAATTGAAAAAAAAATTCGAAAAAAAAATTTCAAAAAAAAAAATTTCAAAAAAAAATTTAAAAAAACTTACAAAAAAAAAATTAAAGAAAAAAAATTTAAAAAAAAATTGAAAAAAAATTTCAAAAAAAAAAATTTTCAAATAAAAATTTTAAAAAAATTTCAAAAAAAAATAAAAAAAAAATTTAAAAAAAAATTGAAAAAAAATTCGAAAAAAAATTTCGAAAAAAAAATTTCAAAAAAAATTTTCAAAAAAAAATTTAAAAAAAATTTCAAAAAAAAAAATTAAAGAAAAAAAATTTTAAAAAAAATTGAAAAAAAATTTCAAAAAAAAAAATTTTCAAATAAAAATTTAAAAAAAATTTCAAAAAAAAAATAAAAAAAAAATTTAAAAAAAAATTGAAAAAAAATTCGAAAAAAAATTTCGAAAAAAAAATTTCAAAAAAAATTTTCAAAAAAAAATTTAAAAAAAATTTCAAAAAAAAATAAAAGAAAAATTTTAAAAAAATTGAAAAAAAAAATTCGAAAAAAAATTTCGAAAAAAAAATTTCAAAAAAAATTTTCAAAAAAAAATTGAAAAAAAAATTCGAAAAAAAAATTTCAAAAAAAAAATTCAAAAAAAAATTCAAAAAAATTTTCGAAAAAAAAAATTTCAAAAAAAAAATTTTCAAAAAAAAATTTAAAAAAAATTACAAAAAAAAAATTAAAGAAAAAAATTTTTTAAAAAAATTGAAAAAAAAATTCGAAAAAAAATTTCGAAAAAAAAATTTCAAAAAAAAAAATTCAAAAAAAATTCAAAAAAATTTTCGAAAAAAAAAATTTCAAAAAAAAAAATTTTCAAAAAAAAATTTTAAAAAAATTCCAAAAAAAAATTAAAAAAAAAAATTAAAAAAAAAATTGAAAAAAAAAATTCGAAAAAAAATTTCGAATTAAAAATTTTCAAGAAAAAAATTTTAAAAAAATTTCAAAAAAAAAATTAAAAAAATATTTATAAAAAAATTGAAAAAGAAAAATCGAAAAAAAATTTCGAAAAAAAAATTTCAAAAAAAAAATTTAAAAAAATTTCAAAAAAAAAAATAAAAAAAAATTTTTAAAAAAATTGAAAAAAAACTCGAAAAAAAAATTTTCAAAAAAAAAAATTTAAAAAAAATTTCAAAAAAAAAATTTTAAAAAAAAATTTAAAAAAAAAATTTAAAAAAAATTCGAAAAAAAATTTAGAAAAACAAAATTTCAAAAAAAAAATTTCAAAAAAATTTTCGAAAAAAAAAATTTAAAAAAAAAATTTTCAAAAAAAAATTAAAAAAAAAATTTTAAAAAACAGTTTAAAAAAAATTCAGAAAAAATTTCAAAAACAAAAAAAAAATAAAAAAAAAATAAAAAAAATAAAAAAAAATTTTAAAAAAAAATTCAAAAAAAAAATTTTGAAAAAAAAAATTAAAAAAAAAATTTTAAAAAAATTTCAAAAAAATTTTCGAAAAAAATTTAAAAAAAATTTCAAAAAAATTTTTTTAAAAAAAATTGAAAAAAAAAATTCGAAAAAAAATTTCGAAATAAAAATTTTAAAAAAAATTTTTAAAAAATTTCAAAAAAAAATTTTTAAAAAAAATTGAAAAAAAAATTCGAAAAAAAATTTCGAAAAAAAAATTTCGAAAAATATTTTAAAAAAATTTCAAAAAAAAATTTTTAAAAAGAATTGAAAAAAAATTCGAAAAAAAATTTCGAAAAAAAAATTTCAAAAAAAAAAAAAAAAAATTTTAAAAAAATTGAAAAAAAAAATTCGAAAAAAAATTTCGAAAAAAAAATTTCAAAAAAAAAATTCAAAAAAATTTTAGAAAAAAAAAATTTCAAAAAAAAAATTTTCAAAAAAAAATTTAAAAAAAATTACAAGAAAAAAAATTTTAAAAAAAATTTTAAAAAAAATTGAAAAAAAAAATTCAAAAAAAAAAATCGAAAAAAAAATTTCAAAAAAAAAATTCAAAAAAAATTTCAAAAAAATTTTCGAAAAAAAAATTTAAAAAAAAAAATTTCCAAAAAAAAAAATTCAAAAATAATTTCAAAAAAAAATTTCGAAAAAAAAAATTTCAAAAAAAAAATTTAAAAACATTTCAAAAAAAAAAATTAAAAAAAAAATTTAAAAGAAATTGAAAAAAAAACTCGAAAAAAAAATTTTCAAGAAAAAAAAATTTAAAAAAAATTTCAAAAAAAAAATTTTCAAAAAAAATTTTAAAAAAAATTTTTAAAAAAATTCGAAAAAAAATTGAAATTCGAAAAAAAATTTCGAAAAAAGAATTTCAAAAAAAAAATTAAAAAAAAATTTCAAAATTTTTCGAAAAAAAAATTTCAAAAAAAAAAATTTTCAAAAAAAAATTTAAAAAAAAATTACAAAAAAAAAATTAAAAAAAAATTTTTAAAAAAATTGAAAAAAAATTCAAAAAAAAAATTTCGAAAAAAAAATTAAAAAAAAAAATTCAAAAAAAATTTCAAAAAAATTTTCGAAAAAAAAAAAATTTCAAAAAAAAATTCAAAAAAATTTTCGAAAAAAAAAATTTCAAAAAAAAAATTTTCAAAAAAAATATAAAAAAAATTACAAAAAAAAAATTTAAAAAAAATTCGAAAAAAAATTTCGAAAAAAAAATTCAAAAAAAAAAAATTCTAAAAAAATTTCAAAAAAATTTTCGAAAAAAAAAATTTAAAAAAATTTCAAAAAAAAATTTTTCAAAAAAAATTTTTTAAAAAAATTTTAAAAAAATTCGAAAAAAAATTTCGAAAAAAAAATTTTCAAAAAAAAAATTTCAAAAAAAATTTAAAAAAAATTTTCGAAAAAAAAAA
Organism: Chrysolina oricalcia; assembly: GCA_944452925.2. Classification (NCBI taxonomy): domain Eukaryota; kingdom Metazoa; phylum Arthropoda; class Insecta; order Coleoptera; family Chrysomelidae; genus Chrysolina; species Chrysolina oricalcia. The sequence goes on along the minus strand of OX101815.2, from coordinate 37,136,850 downwards.
TTAAAAAAAAAATTAAAAAAAAAAAATTTAAAAAAAATTTCAAAAAAAAAAAATTTAAAAAACAGTTTAAAAAAAATTCAGAAAAAATTTCAAAAACTTCAAAATTTTTCGAAAAAAAAATTTCAAAAAAATTTTCGCAAAAAAAAATTTAAAAAAATTTTTAAAAAAAAATTTTTCAAAAAAAATTTTAAAAAAAAATTTAAAAAAATTTCAAAAAAAAAAATAAAAAAAATATTTAAAAAAAAATTGAAAAAAAAACTCGAAAAAAAATTTTCAAGAAAAAAAATTTTAAAAAAATTTCAAAAAAAAAAATTTCAAAAAAAATTTTTAAAAAAATTTTTAAAAAAATTCGAAAAAAAATTTCGAAAAAAAAATTTTCAAAAAGAAATTTCAAAAAAATTTTCGAAAAAAATAATTAAAAAAAAAATTTTCAAAAAAAAATTTTAAAAAAATTTCAAAAAAAAAAATTTAAAAAACAGTTTAAAAAAAATTCAGAAAAAATTTCAAAAACAAAAAAAAAATAAAAAAATAAAAAAAAATTAAAAAAAAAATTCAAAAAAAAAAATTTCAAAAAAAAAATTTAAAAAAAAATTTTAAAAAAATTTCAAAAAAATTTTCTAAAAAAAAAATTTCAAAATAAAAATTTTCAAAAAAAAAATAAAAAAAATTTCAAAAATTTTTTTTTTTTTTAAATTGAAAAAAATAATTCGAAAAAAAATTTCGAAAAAAAAATTTCAAAAAAAATTTTAAAAAAATTTCAAAAAAAAAATTTTTTAAAAAAATTGAAAAAAAAAATTCGAAAAAAAATTTCGAAAAAAAAATTTCGAAAAAAATTTTAAAAAAATTTCAAAAAAAAATTTTTGAAAAGAATTGAAAAAAAAAATTCTAAAAAAAATTTCGAAAAAAAAATTTCAAATAAAAAATAAAAAAAAAAAATTTAAAAAAAAATTGAAAAAAAAAATTCGAAAAAAAATTTCGAAAAAAAAATTTCAAAAAAAAAATTCAAAAAAATTTTCGAAAAAAAAAATTTCAAAAAAAAAAATTTTCAAAAAAAAATTTAAAAAAAATTACAAGAAAAAAAATTTTAAAAAAATTTTTAAAAAAAATTGAAAAAAAAAATTCAAAAAAAAATTTCGAAAAAAAAATTTCAAAAAAAAAAATTCAAAAAAAATTTCAAAAAAATTTTCGAAAAAAAAAATTAAAAAAAAAAATTTCCAAAAAAAAAAATTCAAAAATAATTTCAAAAAAAATTTTCGAAAAAAAAAATTTCAAAAAAAAAAATTTTCCAAAAAAATTTTAAAAAAATTAAAAAAAAAATTTAAAAAAAATTTCACAAAAAAAATAAAAAAAGAAAAAATTTTAAAAAAAATTGAAAAAAAAAATTCGAAAAAAAATTTCGAAAAAAAAAATTCAAAAAAAAATTAAAAAAAAATTACAAAAAAAAAATTTAAAAAAATTTTAGAAAAAATTCGAAAAAAAATTTCGAAAAAAAAATTCAAAAAAAATTTCAAAAAAATTTTCGAAAAAAAAATTTCAAAAAAATTTTCGAAAAAAAAAATAAAAAAAAAAATTGAAAAAAAAAATTCGAAACAAAATTTCGAAAAAAAAATTTCAAAAAAAATTCAAAAAAAATTCAAAAAAATTTTCGAAAAAAAAAATAAAAAAAAAAAAATTTTCAAAAAAAAATTTAAAAAAAATTACAAAAAAAATTAAAAAAAAGATTTTAAAAAAATTGAAAAAAAAAATTCAAAAAAAAATTTCGAAAAAAAAATTTCAAAAAAAAAAATTCAAAAAAAATTTCAAAAAAATTTTCGAAAAAAAAAATTAAAAAAAAAAAAATTTTCAAAAAAAAATTTAAAAAAAATTACAAAAAAAAAAATTTTAAAAAAAATTTTAAAAAAAATTGAAAAAAAAATTCGAAAAAAAATTTCGAAAAAAAAAATTCAAAAGAAAAATTCAAAAAAAATTTCAAAAAAATTTTCGAAAAAAAAAATTTCAAAAAAAAAATTTCAAAAAAAAATTTAAAAAAAATTACAAAAAAAAATTAAAGAAAAAAAATTTAAAAAAAAATTGAAAAAAAATTCGAAAAAAAATTTCGAAAAAAAAATTTCAAAAAAAAAATTCAAAAAAAAATTCAAAAAAAATTTCAAAAAAAAATTCAAAAAAAAAAATTTTCAAAAAAAAATTTATAAAAAATTTCAAAAAAAATAAAAAAAAATTTTAAAAAAAATTGAAAAAAAAAATTCGAAAAAAAATTTCGAAAAAAAAATTTCAAAAAAAATTTTCAAAAAAAAATTTTAAAAAAAATTCAAAAAAAAAATTTAAAAAAAAATTTTAAAAAAATTGAAAAAAAAATTCAAAAAAAAAATTTCAAAAAAAAAAATTCAAAAAAAATTTCAAAAAAATTTTCGAAAAAAAAAATTTCAAAAAAAAAAATTTCAAAAAAAAATTTAAAAAAAATTACAAAAAAAAAATTAAAGAAAAAAAATTTAATAAAAAATTGAAAAAAAAATTCGAAAAAAAATTTCGAAAAAAAAATTTCAAAAAAAAAATTCAAAAAAAAATTCAAAAAAAATTTCAAAAAAAAAATTTCAAAAAAAATTTTCAAAAAAAAATTTAAAAAAAATTTAAAAAAAAAAAATTAAAGAAAAAAAATTTTAAAAAAAATTTAAAAAAAAATTGAAAAAAAAATTCGAAAAAAAATTTCGAAAAAAAAATTTCAAAAAAAATTTTCAAAAAAAAATTTAAAAAAAATTTCAAAAAAAAAAATTAAAGAAAAAAAATTTTAAAAAAAATTTAAAAAAAAATTGAAAAAAAAATTCGAAAAAAAAATTTCGAAAAAAAAATTTCAAAAAAAAAATTCAAAAAAAATTCAAAAAAATTTTCGAAAAAAAAAATTAAAAAAAAAAAATTTTCAAAAAAAAAATTAAAAAAAATTCCAAAAAAAATTAAAAAATTTTCAAGAAAAAAATTTAAAAAAAATTTCAAAAAAAAAATTAAAAAAATATTTATAAAAAAATTGAAAAAGAAAAATCGAAAAAAAATTTCGAAAAAAAAATTTCAAAAAAAAAATTTAAAAAAATTTCAAAAAAAAAAATAAAAAAAAAATTTAAAAAAAATTGAAAAAAAAACTCGAAAAAAAAATTTTCAAGAAAAAAAAATTTAAAAAAAATTTCAAAAAAAAAATTTTCAAAAAAAATTTTAAAAAAAATTTTAAAAAAAATTCGAAAAAAAATTTCGAAAAAAAAAATTTTCAAAAAAAAAATTTCAAAAAAATTTTCGAAAAAAAAAATAAAAAAAAAAATTTTTCAAAAAAAAATTTAAAAAAAAAATTTAAAAAACAGTTTTAAAAAAATTCAGAAAAAATTTCAAAAACAAAAAAAAAATAAAAAAAAATAAAAAAAATAAAAAAAAATTTAAAAAAAAAATTCAAAAAAAAAATTTTGAAAAAAAAAATTTAAAAAAAAATTTTAAAAAAATTTCAAAAAAATTTTCGAAAAAAATTTTAAAAAAATTTCAAAAAAAATTTTTTTGAAAAAATTGAAAAAAAAAATTCGAAAAAAAATTTCGAAATAAAAATTTCAAAAAAAATTTTAAAAAAATTTCAAAAAAAAATTTTTTTAAAAAAATTGAAAAAAAAAATTCGAAAAAGAATTTCGAAAAAAAAATTTCAAAAAAAAAATTCAAAAAAATTTTCGAAAAAAAAAATTTCAAAAAAAAAAATTTTCAAAAAAAAATTAAAAAAAAATTACAAGAAAAAAAATTAAAAAAAAAAATTTAAAAAAAATTGAAAAAAAAAATTCAAAAAAAAATTTCGAAAAAAAAATTTCAAAAAAAAAAATTCAAAAAAAATTTCAAAAAAATTTTCGAAAAAAAAAATAAAAAAAAAAAAATTTCCAAAAAAAAAAATTCAAAAATAATTTCAAAAAAAATTTTCGAAAAAAAAAATTTCAAAAAAAAAATTTCAAAAAATTTCAAAAAAAAAAATTTAAAAAAAAATTTCAAAAAAATTGAAAAAAAAACTCGAAAAAAAAATTTAAAAAAAATTTAAAAAAAATTTCAAAAAAAAAATTTTTAAAAAAATTGAAATTCGAAAAAAAATTTCGAAAAAAGAATTTCAAAAAAAAAATTCAAAAAAAATTTCAAAATTTTTCGAAAAAAAAATTTCAAAAAAAAAAATTTTCAAAAAAAAATTTAAAAAAAATTACAAAAAAAAAATTTAAAAAAAAATTTAAAAAAAATTGAAAAAAAATTCAAAAAAAAAATTTCGAAAAAAAAATAAAAAAAAAATTCAAAAAAAATTTCAAAAAAAATTTTCGAAAAAAAAAAAATTTCAAAAAGAAAATTCAAAAAAATTTTCGAAAAAAAAAATTTCAAAAAAAAATTTTCAAAAAAAATATAAAAAAAATTACAAAAAAAAATTTAAAAAAAATTCGAAAAAAAATTTCGAAAAAAAAATTCAAAAAAAAAAATTCAAAAAAAATTTCAAAAAAATTTTCGAAAAAAAAAATTTCAAAAAATTTAAAAAAAAAAATTTTTCAAAAAAAATTTTAAAAAAAAATTTAAAAAAATTTCAAAAAAAAAAATAAAAAAAATATTTAAAAAAAAATTGAAAAAAAAAAAAATTTTAAAAAAATTTCAAAAAAAAAATTTTCAAAAAAAATTTTTAAAAAAATTTTTAAAAAAATTCGAAAAAAAATTTAAAAAAAAATTTTCAAAAAAAAAATTTCAAAAAAATTTTCGAAAAAAATTTTAAAAAAATTTCAAAAAAAATTTTTTTGAAAAAATTGAAAAAAAAAATTCGAAAAAAAATTTCGAAATAAAAATTTCAAAAAAAATTTTAAAAAAATTTCAAAAAAAAATTTTTTTAAAAAAATTGAAAAAAAAAATTCGAAAAAGAATTTCGAAAAAAAAATTTCAAAAAAAAAATTCAAAAAAATTTTCGAAAAAAAAAATTTCAAAAAAAAAAATTTTCAAAAAAAAATTAAAAAAAAATTACAAGAAAAAAAATTAAAAAAAAAAATTTAAAAAAAATTGAAAAAAAAAATTCAAAAAAAAATTTCGAAAAAAAAATTTCAAAAAAAAAAATTCAAAAAAAATTTCAAAAAAATTTTCGAAAAAAAAAATAAAAAAAAAAAAATTTCCAAAAAAAAAAATTCAAAAATAATTTCAAAAAAAATTTTCGAAAAAAAAAATTTCAAAAAAAAAATTTCAAAAAATTTCAAAAAAAAAAATTTAAAAAAAAATTTCAAAAAAATTGAAAAAAAAACTCGAAAAAAAAATTTAAAAAAAATTTAAAAAAAATTTCAAAAAAAAAATTTTTAAAAAAATTGAAATTCGAAAAAAAATTTCGAAAAAAGAATTTCAAAAAAAAAATTCAAAAAAAATTTCAAAATTTTTCGAAAAAAAAATTTCAAAAAAAAAAATTTTCAAAAAAAAATTTAAAAAAAATTACAAAAAAAAAATTTAAAAAAAAATTTAAAAAAAATTGAAAAAAAATTCAAAAAAAAAATTTCGAAAAAAAAATAAAAAAAAAATTCAAAAAAAATTTCAAAAAAAATTTTCGAAAAAAAAAAAATTTCAAAAAGAAAATTCAAAAAAATTTTCGAAAAAAAAAATTTCAAAAAAAAATTTTCAAAAAAAATATAAAAAAAATTACAAAAAAAAATTTAAAAAAAATTCGAAAAAAAATTTCGAAAAAAAAATTCAAAAAAAAAAATTCAAAAAAAATTTCAAAAAAATTTTCGAAAAAAAAAATTTCAAAAAATTTAAAAAAAAAAATTTTTCAAAAAAAATTTTAAAAAAAAATTTAAAAAAATTTCAAAAAAAAAAATAAAAAAAATATTTAAAAAAAAATTGAAAAAAAAAAAAATTTTAAAAAAATTTCAAAAAAAAAATTTTCAAAAAAAATTTTTAAAAAAATTTTTAAAAAAATTCGAAAAAAAATTTCGAAAAAAAATTTTCAAAAAAAAAATTTCAAAAAAATTTTCGAAAAAAAAAATAAAAAAAAAAATTTTCAAAAAAAAATTTAAAAAAAATTTCAAAAAAAAAAATTTAAAAAACAGTTTAAAAAAAATTCAGAAAAAATTTCAAAAACAAAAAAAAAATAAAAAAATAAAAAAAAATTAAAAAAAAAAATTCAAAAAAAAAATTTTCAAAAAAAAAATTTAAAAAAAAATTTTAAAAAAATTTCAAAAAAATTTTCGAAAAAAAAAATTTCAAAATAAAAATTTTCAAAAAAAATTTAAAAAAAATTTCAAAAAATTTTTTTTTTTAAAATTGAAAAAAAAAATTCGAAAAAAAATTTCGAAAAAAAAATTTTAAAAAAAATTTTAAAAAAATTTCAAAAAAAAAATTTTTTAAAAAAATTGAAAAAAAAAAAATTCGAAAAAAAATTTCGAAAAAAAAATTTCGAAAAAAATTTTAAAAAAATTTCAAAAAAAAATTTTTGAAAAGAATAGAAAAAAAAAATTCGAAAAAAAATTTCGAAAAAAAAATTTCAAATAAAAAATAAAAAAAAAAAATTTTAAAAAAAATTGAAAAAAAAAATTCGAAAAAAAATTTCGAAAAAAAAATTTCAAAAAAAAAATTCAAAAAAATTTTCGAAAAAAAAAATTTCAAAAAAAAAAAATTTTCAAAAAAAAATTTAAAAAAAATTACAAGAAAAAAAATTTAAAAAAAAATTTTAAAAAAAATTCAAAAAAAAAATTCAAAAAAAAATTTCGAAAAAAAAATTTCAAAAAAAAAAATTCAAAAAAAATTTCAAAAAAATTTTCGAAAAAAAAAATTAAAAAAAAAAAATTTCCAAAAAAAAAAATTCAAAAATAATTTCAAAAAAAATTTTCGAAAAAAAAAATTTCAAAAAAAAAAATTTTCCAAAAAAATTTTAAAAAAATTAAAAAAAAAATTTAAAAAAAAATTCACAAAAAAAATAAAAAAAAAAAATTTTTAAAAAATATTGAAAAAAAAATTCGAAAAAAAATTTCGAAAAAAAAAATTCAAAAAAAAATTTTAAAAAAATTACAAAAAAAAAATTTAAAAAAATTTTAAAAAAAATTCGAAAAAAAATTTCGAAAAAAAAATTTCGAAAAAAAAATTCAAAAAAAATTTCAAAAAAATTTTCGAAAAAAAAATTTCAAAAAAATTTTCGAAATAAAAAATTAAAAAAAAAATTGAAAAAAAAAATTCGAAACAAAATTTCGAAAAAAAAATTTCAAAAAAAATTCAAAAAAAATTCAAAAAAATTTTCGAAAAAAAAAATTAAAAAAAAAAATTTTCAAAAAAAAATTTAAAAAAAATTACAAAAAAAATTAAAAAAAAGATTTTAAAAAAATTGAAAAAAAAAATTCAAAAAAAAATTTCGAAAAAAAAATTTAAAAAAAAAAAATTCAAAAAAAATTTCAAAAAAATTTTCGAAAAAAAAAATTAAAAAAAAAAAAATTTTCAAAAAAAAATTTAAAAAAAATTACAAAAAAAAAAATTTTAAAAAAAATTTTAAAAAAAATTTTAAAAAAAATTCGAAAAAAAATTTCGAAAAAAAAAATTCAAAAGAAAAATTCAAAAAAAATTTCAAAAAAATTTTCGAAAAAAAAAATTTCAAAAAAAAAATTTCAAAAAAAAATTTAAAAAATATTACAAAAAAAAAATTAAAGAAAAAAAATTTTAAAAAAAATTGAAAAAAAAATTCGAAAAAAAATTTCGAAAAAAAAATTTAAAAAAAAAAATTCAAAAAAAAATTCAAAAAAAATTTCAAAAAAAAATTCAAAAAAAAAAATTTTCAAAAAAAAATTTATAAAAAATTTCAAAAAAAATAAAAAAAAAATTTAAAAAAAAATTGAAAAAAAAAATCGAAAAAAAATTTCGAAAAAAAAATTTCAAAAAAAATTTTCAAAAAAAAATTTAAAAAAAAATTCAAAAAAAAAATTTAAAAAAAAATTTAAAAAAAATTGAAAAAAAAATTCGAAAAAAAAATTTCAAAAAAAAAAATTCAAAAAAAATTTCAAAAAAATTTTCGAAAAAAAAAATTTCAAAAAAAAAAATTTCAAAAAAAAATTTAAAAAAAATTACAAAAAAAAAATTAAAGAAAAAAAATTTAAAAAAAAATTGAAAAAAAAATTCGAAAAAAAATTTCGAAAAAAAAATTTCAAAAAAAAAATTCAAAAAAAAATTCAAAAAAAATTTCAAAAAAAAAAATTTTCAAAAAAAAATTTAAAAAAAATTTCAAAAAAAAAATAAAAAAAAAATTTAAAAAAAAATTCGAAAAAAAATTTCGAAAAAAAAATTTCAAAAAAAATTTTCAAAAAAAAATTTAAAAAAAATTTCAAAAAAAAAAATTAAAGAAAAAAAATTTAAAAAAAAATTTAAAAAAAAATTGAAAAAAAAATTCGAAAAAAAATTTCGAAAAAAAAATTTCAAAAAAAAAATTCAAAAAAAAATTAAAAAAAAAAAATTTTCAAAAAAAAAATTAAAAAAAAATTTCAAAAAAAAATAAAAAAAAAAATTAAAAAAATTGAAAAAAAAAATTCGAAAAAAAATTTCGAAAAAAAAATTTCAAAAAAAATTTTCAAAAAAAAATTTTAAAAAAATTTAAAAAAAAAAATTAAAAAAAAAATTTAAAAAAAATTGAAAAAAAAATTCGAAAAAAAAATTTCAAAAAAAAAATTCAAAAAAAATTCAAAAAAATTTTCGAAAAAAAAAATTTCAAAAAAAAAATTTTCAAAAAAAAATTTAAAAAAAATTACAAAAAAAAAATTAAAGAAAAAAAATTTTTAAAAAAATTGAAAAAAAAATTCGAAAAAAAATTTCGAAAAAAAAATTTCAAAAAAAAAATTCAAAAAAAATTCAAAAAAATTTTCGAAAAAAAAAATTTCAAAAAAAAAAATTTTCAAAAAAAAAATTTAAAAAAATTCCAAAAAAAAATAAAAAAAAAATTAAAAAAAAAATTGAAAAAAAAAAATTCGAAAAAAAATTTCGAATTAAAAATTTTCAAGAAAAAAATTTAAAAAAAATTTCAAAAAAAAAATTAAAAAAATATTCATAAAAAAATTGAAAAAGAAAAATCGAAAAAAAAATTCGAAAAAAAAATTTCAAAAAAAAAATTTAAAAAAATTTCAAAAAAAAAAAATAAAAAAAAAATTTAAAAAAAATTGAAAAAAAAACTCGAAAAAAAAATTTTCAGAAAAAAAAATTTAAAAAAAATTTCAAAAAAAAAAATTTTCAAAAAAAATTTTAAAAAAAATTTAAAAAAAAATTCGAAAAAAAATTTCGAAAAAAAAATTTTCAAAAAAAAAATTTCAAAAAAATTTTCGAAAAAAAAAATTAAAAAAAAAAATTTTCAAAAAAAAATTTAAAAAAAATTACAAAAAAAAAATTAAAAAAAAAATTTTAATAAAAAATTGAAAAAAAAAATTCAAAAAAAAATTTCGAAAAAAAAATTTCAAAAAAAAAAAATTCAAAAAAAATATCAAAAAAATTTTCGAAAAAAAAAATTGAAAAAAAAAAATTTTCAAAAAAAATTTTTAAAAAAATTACAAAAAAAAAATAAAAAAAAATTTTTAAAAAAATTACAAAAAAAAAATTTAAAAAAAAATTCGAAAAAAAATTTCGAAAAAAAAAATTCAAAAAAAATTTCAAAAAAATTTTCGAAAAAAAAAATTTCAAAAAAAAAAATTTTCAAAAAAAAATTTAAAAAAAATTACAAAAAAAAAAAAATTTAAAAAAAAATTTAAAAAAAATTGAAAAAAAAAATTCAAAAAAAAATTTCGAAAAAAAAATTTCAAAAAAATTTCGAAAAAAAAATTTCAAAAAAAAATTTCAAAAAAAAATTTAAAAAAAATTGAAATTCGAAAAAAAATTTCGAAAAAAAAAATTTCAAAAAAAAATTCAAAAAAAATTTCAAAAAAATTTTCGAAAAAAAAAATTTCAAAAAAAAAAATTTTCAAAAAAAAATTTAAAAAAAAATACAAAACAAAAATTAAAAAAAAAATTTAAAAAAAATTGAAAAAAAAAATTCAAAAAAAAAAATTCGAGAAAAAAATTTTAAAAAAAATTTAAAAAAAATTTCAAAAAAATTTTCGAAAAGAAAAAAAATTTCAAAAAAAAAATTCAAAAAAATTTCAAAAAAATTTTCGAAAAGAAAAATTTCAAAAAAAAAATTTTCAAAAAAAATTTTAAAAAAATTACAAAAAAAAAATTTAAAAAAAATTCGAAAAAAAAATTTCAAAAAAAAAAATTCAAAAAAAATTTCAAAAAAATTTTCGAAAAAAAAAATTTCAAAAAAAAAAATTTCAAAAAAAAATTTAAAAAAAATTACAAAAAAAAAATTAAAGAAAAAAAATTTTAAAAAAAATTGAAAAAAAATTCGAAAAAAAATTTCGAAAAAAAAATTTCAAAAAAAAAATTCAAAAAAAAATTCAAAAAAAATTTCAAAAAAAAAAAATTTTCAAAAAAAAATTTAAAAAAAATTTCAAAAAAAAAATAAAAAAAAAATTTAAAAAAAAATTGAAAAAAAAATTCGAAAAAAAATTTCGAAAAAAAAATTTCAAAAAAAATTTTCAAAAAAAAATTTAAAAAAAATTTCAAAAAAAAAATTAAAGAAAAAAAATTTAAAAAAAAATTGAAAAAAAAATTCGAAAAAAAATTTCGAAAAAAAAATTTCAAAAAAAAAATTCAAAAAAAAATTCAAAAAAAATTTCAAAAAAATTTTCGAAAAAAAAAATTTCAAAAAAAAAATTTCAAAAAAAAATTTAAAAAAAATTACAAAAAAAAAATTAAAGAAAAAAAATTTTAAAAAAAATTGAAAAAAAAATTCGAAAAAAAATTTCGAAAAAAAAATTTCAAAAAAAAAATTCAAAAAAAAATTCAAAAAAAAATTCAAAAAAAATTTCAAAAAGAAATTCAAAAAAAAAAATTTTCAAAAAAAAATTTAAAAAAAATTTCAAAAAAAATTAAAAAAAAATTAAAAAAAAAATTGAAAAAAAAAATTCGAAAAAAAATTTCGAAAAAAAAATTTCAAAAAAAATTTTCAAAAAAAAATTTCAAAAAAATTTTCGAAAAAAAAAATTTCAAAAAAAAAATTCAAAAAAAAATTTAAAAAAAATTACAAAAAAAAAAATTTAAAAAAAATTTTAAAAAAAATTAAAAAAAAAAATTCGAAAAAAAATTTCGAAAAAAAAATTTCGAAAAAGAAATTCAAAAAACATTTTCGAAAAAAAAAATTTCAAAAAAATTTTCGAAAAAAAAAATTTTAAAAAAATTTTCGAAAAAAAAAAATTAAAAAAAAAATTGAAAAAAAAAATTCGAAACAAAATTTCGAAAAAAAAATTTCAAAAAGAATTTTCAAAAAAAAATTCAAAAAAATTTTCGAAAAAAAAAATTTCAAAAAAAAATTTTAAAAAAATTACAAAAAAAAAATTTAAAAAAAAATTTTAATAAAAAATTGAAAAAAAAAATTCAAAAAAAAATTTCGAAAAAAAAATTTCAAAAAAAAAAATTCAAAAAAAATATCAAAAAAATTTTCGAAAAAAAAAATTGAAAAAAAAAAATTTTCAAAAAAAATTTTTAAAAAAATTACAAAAAAAAATAAAAAAAAAATTTTAAAAAAATTACAAAAAAAAAATTAAAAAAAAAATTCGAAAAAAAATTTCGAAAAAAAAAATTCAAAAAAAATTTCAAAAAAATTTTCGAAAAAAAAAATTTCAAAAAAAAAAATTTTCAAAAAAAAATTTAAAAAAAATTACAAAAAAAAAAAAATTTAAAAAAAAATTTAAAAAAAATTGAAAAAAAAAATTCAAAAAAAAATTTCGAAAAAAAAATTTCAAAAAAATTTCGAAAAAAAAATTTCAAAAAAAAATTTCAAAAAAAAATTTAAAAAAAATTGAAATTCGAAAAAAAATTTCGAAAAAAAAAATTTCAAAAAAAAATTCAAAAAAAATTTCAAAAAAATTTTCGAAAAAAAAAATTTCAAAAAAAAAAATTTTCAAAAAAAAATTTAAAAAAAAATACAAAAAAAAAATTAAAAAAAAAATTTAAAAAAAATTGAAAAAAAAAATTCAAAAAAAAAAATTCGAGAAAAAAATTTAAAAAAAAATTCAAAAAAAATTTCAAAAAAATTTTCGAAAAGAAAAAAAAATTTCAAAAAAAAAATTCAAAAAAATTTCAAAAAAATTTTCGAAAAGAAAAATTTCAAAAAAAAAATTTTCAAAAAAAATTTTAAAAAAATTACAAAAAAAAAATTTAAAAAAAATTCGAAAAAAAAATTTCAAAAAAAAAATTCAAAAAAAATTTCAAAAAAATTTTCGAAAAAAAATTTAAAAAAAATTACAAAAAAAAAATTAAAGAAAAAAAATTTAAAAAAAAATTGAAAAAAAATTCGAAAAAAAATTTCGAAAAAAAAATTTCAAAAAAAAAATTCAAAAAAAAATTCAAAAAAAATTTCAAAAAAAAAAAATTTTCAAAAAAAAATTTAAAAAAAATTTCAAAAAAAAAATAAAAAAAAAATTTAAAAAAAAATTGAAAAAAAAATTCGAAAAAAAATTTCGAAAAAAAAATTTCAAAAAAAATTTTCAAAAAAAAATTTAAAAAAAATTTCAAAAAAAAAATTAAAGAAAAAAAATTTAAAAAAAAATTGAAAAAAAAATTCGAAAAAAAATTTCGAAAAAAAAATTTCAAAAAAAAAATTCAAAAAAAAATTCAAAAAAAATTTCAAAAAAATTTTCGAAAAAAAAAATTTCAAAAAAAAAAATTTCAAAAAAAAATTTAAAAAAAATTACAAAAAAAAAATTAAAGAAAAAAAATTTAAAAAAAAATTGAAAAAAAAATTCGAAAAAAAATTTCGAAAAAAAAATTTCAAAAAAAAAATTCAAAAAAAAATTCAAAAAAAAATTCAAAAAAAATTTCAAAAAAAAATTCAAAAAAAAAAATTTTCAAAAAAAAATTTAAAAAAAATTTCAAAAAAAATTAAAAAAAAATTAAAAAAAAAATTGAAAAAAAAAATTCGAAAAAAAATTTCGAAAAAAAAATTTCAAAAAAAATTTTCAAAAAAAAATTAAAAAAAAAATTCAAAAAAAAATTAAAAAAAAAATTTAAAAAAAATTGAAAAAAAAATTCGAAAAAAAAATTTAAAAAAAAAAAATTTCAAAAAAAAATTTAAAAAAACTTACAAAAAAAAAATTAAAGAAAAAAAATTTAAAAAAAAATTTCAAAAAAATTTCAAAAAAAAAAATTTTCAAATAAAAATTTAAAAAAAATTTCAAAAAAAAAATAAAAAAAAAATTTAAAAAAAAATTGAAAAAAAATTCGAAAAAAAATTTCGAAAAAAAAATTTCAAAAAAAATTTTCAAAAAAAAATTTAAAAAAAATTTCAAAAAAAAAAATTAAAGAAAAAAAATTTAAAAAAAAATTGAAAAAAAATTTCAAAAAAAAAAATTTTCAAATAAAAATTTAAAAAAAATTTCAAAAAAAAAATAAAAAAAAAATTTAAAAAAAAATTGAAAAAAAATTCGAAAAAAAATTTCGAAAAAAAAATTTCAAAAAAAATTTTCAAAAAAAAATTTAAAAAAAATTTCAAAAAAAAATAAAAAAAAAATTTTAAAAAAATTGAAAAAAAAAATTCGAAAAAAAATTTCGAAAAAAAAATTTCAAAAAAAATTTTCAAAAAAAAATTGAAAAAAAAATTCGAAAAAAAAATTTCAAAAAAAAAATTCAAAAAAAAATTCAAAAAAATTTTCGAAAAAAAAAATTTCAAAAAAAAAATTTTCAAAAAAAAATTTAAAAAAAATTACAAAAAAAAATTAAAGAAAAAAATTTTTTAAAAAAATTGAAAAAAAAATTCGAAAAAAAATTTCGAAAAAAAAATTTCAAAAAAAAAAATTCAAAAAAAATTCAAAAAAATTTTCGAAAAAAAAAATTTCAAAAAAAAAAATTTTCAAAAAAAAATTTAAAAAAAATTCCAAAAAAAAATTAAAAAAAAAAATTAAAAAAAAAATTGAAAAAAAAAATTCGAAAAAAAATTTCGAATTAAAAATTTTCAAGAAAAAAATTTTAAAAAAATTTCAAAAAAAAAATTAAAAAAATATTTATAAAAAAATTGAAAAAGAAAAATCGAAAAAAAATTTCGAAAAAAAAATTTCAAAAAAAAAATTTAAAAAAATTTCAAAAAAAAAAATAAAAAAAAAATTTTAAAAAAATTGAAAAAAAACTCGAAAAAAAAATTTTCAAAAAAAAAAATTTAAAAAAAATTTCAAAAAAAAAATTTAAAAAAAAAATTTTAAAAAAAAATTTTAAAAAAATTCGAAAAAAAATTTAGAAAAAAAAAATTTCAAAAAAAAAATTTCAAAAAAATTTTCGAAAAAAAAAATTAAAAAAAAAAATTTTCAAAAAAAAATTAAAAAAAAAATTTTAAAAAACAGTTTAAAAAAAATTCAGAAAAAATTTCAAAAACAAAAAAAAAATAAAAAAAAAATAAAAAAAATTAAAAAAAATTTTAAAAAAAAATTCAAAAAAAAAATTTTGAAAAAAAAAATTAAAAAAAAAATTTTAAAAAAATTTCAAAAAAATTTTCGAAAAAAATTTAAAAAAAATTTCAAAAAAATTTTTTTTAAAAAAATTGAAAAAAAAAATTCGAAAAAAAATTTCGAAATAAAAATTTTAAAAAAAATTTTTAAAAAATTTCAAAAAAAAATTTTTAAAAAAAATTGAAAAAAAAATTCGAAAAAAAATTTCGAAAAAAAAATTTCGAAAAAAATTTTAAAAAAATTTCAAAAAAAAATTTTTAAAAAGAATTGAAAAAAAAATTCGAAAAAAAATTTCGAAAAAAAATTTTCAAAAAAAAAAAAAAAATTTTAAAAAAATTGAAAAAAAAAATTCGAAAAAAAATTTCGAAAAAAAAATTTCAAAAAAAAAATTCAAAAAAATTTTCGAAAAAAAAAATTTCAAAAAAAAAAATTTTCAAAAAAAAATTTTAAAAAAATTACAAGAAAAAAAATTTTAAAAAAAATTTTTAAAAAAATTGAAAAAAAAAATTCAAAAAAAAAAATCGAAAAAAAAATTTCAAAAAAAAAATTCAAAAAAAATTTCAAAAAAATTTTCGAAAAAAAAATTTAAAAAAAAAAATTTCCAAAAAAAAAAATTCAAAAATAATTTCAAAAAAAAATTTCGAAAAAAAAAATTTCAAAAAAAAAATTTAAAAAAATTTCAAAAAAAAAAATTAAAAAAAAAATTTGAAAGAAATTGAAAAAAAAACTCGAAAAAAAAATTTTCAAGAAAAAAAAATTTAAAAAAAATTTCAAAAAAAAAATTTTCAAAAAAAATTTAAAAAAAAATTTTTAAAAAAATTCGAAAAAAAATTGAAATTCGAAAAAAAATTTCGAAAAAAGAATTTCAAAAAAAAAATTAAAAAAAAATTTCAAAATTTTTCGAAAAAAAAATTTCAAAAAAAAAAATTTTCAAAAAAAAATTTAAAAAAAAATTACAAAAAAAAAATTAAAAAAAAATTTTTAAAAAAATTGAAAAAAAAATTCAAAAAAAAAATTTCGAAAAAAAAATTAAAAAAAAAAATTCAAAAAAAATTTCAAAAAAATTTTCGAAAAAAAAAAAATTTCAAAAAAAAATTCAAAAAAATTTTCGAAAAAAAAAATTTCAAAAACAAAATTTTCAAAAAAAATATAAAAAAAATTACAAAAAAAAAATTTAAAAAAAATTCGAAAAAAAATTTCGAAAAAAAAATTCAAAAAAAAAAAAATTCTAAAAAAATTTCAAAAAAATTTTCGAAAAAAAAAATTTAAAAAAATTTCAAAAAAAAATTTTTCAAAAAAAATTTTTAAAAAAAATTTTAAAAAAATTCGAAAAAAAATTTCGAAAAAAAAATTTTCAAAAAAAAAATTTCAAAAAAAATTTAAAAAAAATTTTCGAAAAAAAAAATTAAAAAAAAAATTAAAAAAAAAAAAATTTTAAAAAAATTTAAAAAACAGTTTAAAAAAAATTCAGAAAAAATTTCAAAAACTTCAAAATTTTTCGAAAAAAAAATTTCAAAAAAAAAATTTTCAAAAAAAAATTTAAAAAAAATTACAAAAAAAAAATTTAAAAAAAAATTTAAAAAAAATTGAAAAAAAATTCAAAAAAAAAATTTCGAAAAAAAAATTTAAAAAAAAATTCAAAAAAAATTTCAAAAAAAATTTTCGAAAAAAAAAAAATTTCAAAAAAAAAATTCAAAAAAATTTTCGAAAAAAAAAATTTCAAAAAAAAAATTTTCAAAAAAAATATAAAAAAAATTACAAAAAAAAAATTTAATAAAAATTCGAAAAAAAATTTCGAAAAAAAAATTCAAAAAAAAAAATTCAAAAAAAATTTCAAAAAAATTTTCGCAAAAAAAAATTTAAAAAAATTTTTAAAAAAAAATTTTTCAAAAAAAATTTTAAAAAAAAATTTAAAAAAATTTCAAAAAAAAAAATAAAAAAAATATTTAAAAAAAAATTGAAAAAAAAACTCGAAAAAAAATTTTCAAGAAAAAAAATTTTAAAAAAATTTCAAAAAAAAAATTTTCAAAAAAAATTTTTAAAAAAAATTTTAAAAAAATTCGAAAAAAAATTTCGAAAAAAAAATTTTCAAAAAAAAATTTCAAAAAAATTTTCGAAAAAAATAATTAAAAAAAAAATTTTCAAAAAAAAATTTTAAAAAAATTTCAAAAAAAAAAATTTAAAAAACAGTTTAAAAAAATTCAGAAAAAATTTCAAAAACAAAAAAAAAATAAAAAAATAAAAAAAAATTAAAAAAAAAATTCAAAAAAAAAAATTTCAAAAAAAAAATTTAAAAAAAAATTTTAAAAAAATTTCAAAAAAATTTTCTAAAAAAAAAATTTCAAAATAAAAATTTTCAAAAAAAATTTTAAAAAAATTTCAAAAAATTTTTTTTTTTTTAAATTGAAAAAAATAATTCGAAAAAAAATTTCGAAAAAAAAATTTCAAAAAAAATTTTAAAAAAATTTCAAAAAAAAAATTTTTTAAAAAAATTGAAAAAAAAAAATTCGAAAAAAAATTTCGAAAAAAAAATTTCGAAAAAAATTTTAAAAAAATTTCAAAAAAAAATTTTTGAAAAGAATTGAAAAAAAAAATTCGAAAAAAAATTTCGAAAAAAAAATTTCAAATAAAAAATAAAAAAAAAAAATTTAAAAAAAAATTGAAAAAAAAAATTCGAAAAAAAATTTCGAAAAAAAAATTTCAAAAAAAAAATTCAAAAAAATTTTCGAAAAAAAAAATTTCAAAAAAAAAAATTTTCAAAAAAAAATTTAAAAAAAATTACAAGAAAAAAAATTTTAAAAAAATTTTTGAAAAAAATTGAAAAAAAAAATTCAAAAAAAAATTTCGAAAAAAAAATTTCAAAAAAAAAAATTCAAAAAAAATTTCAAAAAAATTTTCGAAAAAAAAAATTAAAAAAAAAAAATTTCCAAAAAAAAAAATTCAAAAATAATTTCAAAAAAAATTTTCGAAAAAAAAAATTTCAAAAAAAAAAATTTTCCAAAAAAATTTTAAAAAAATTTAAAAAAAAATTTAAAAAAAATTTCACAAAAAAAATAAAAAAAGAAAAAATTTTAAAAAAAATTGAAAAAAAAAATTCGAAAAAAAATTTCGAAAAAAAAAATTCAAAAAAAAATTTAAAAAAAATTAGGAAAAAAAATTTAAAAAAATTTTAGAAAAAATTCGAAAAAAAATTTCGAAAAAAAAATTCAAAAAAAATTTCAAAAAAATTTTCGAAAAAAAAATTTCAAAAAAATTTTCGAAAAAAAAAATAAAAAAAAAATTGAAAAAAAAAATTCGAAACAAAATTTCGAAAAAAAAATTTCAAAAAAAATTCAAAAAAAATTCAAAAAAATTTTCGAAAAAAAAAATAAAAAAAAAAAATTTTCAAAAAAAAATTTAAAAAAAATTACAAAAAAAATTAAAAAAAAGATTTTAAAAAAATTGAAAAAAAAAATTCAAAAAAAAATTTCGAAAAAAAAATTTCAAAAAAAAAAATTCAAAAAAAATTTCAAAAAAATTTTCGAAAAAAAAAATTAAAAAAAAAAAAATTTTCAAAAAAAAATTTTAAAAAAATTACAAAAAAAAAAATTTTAAAAAAAATTTTAAAAAAAATTGAAAAAAAAAATTCGAAAAAAAATTTCGAAAAAAAAAATTCAAAAGAAAAATTCAAAAAAAATTTCAAAAAAATTTTCGAAAAAAAATTTCAAAAAAAAAATTTCAAAAAAAAATTTAAAAAAAATTACAAAAAAAAATTGAAGAAAAAAAATTTTAAAAAAAATTGAAAAAAAATTCGAAAAAAAATTTCGAAAAAAAAATTTCAAAAAAAAAATTCAAAAAAAAATTCAAAAAAAATTTCAAAAAAAAATTCAAAAAAAAAAATTTTCAAAAAAAAATTTATAAAAAATTTCAAAAAAAATAAAAAAAAAATTTTAAAAAAAATTGAAAAAAAAAATTCGAAAAAAAATTTCGAAAAAAAAATTTCAAAAAATATTTTCAAAAAAAAATTTTAAAAAAAATTCAAAAAAAAAATTTAAAAAAAAATTTTAAAAAAATTGAAAAAAAAATTCGAAAAAAAAATTTCAAAAAAAAAAATTCAAAAAAAATTTCAAAAAAATTTTCGAAAAAAAAAATTTCAAAAAAAAAAATTTCAAAAAAAAATTTAAAAAAAATTACAAAAAAAAAATTAAAGAAAAAAAATTTAAAAAAAAATTGAAAAAAAAATTCGAAAAAAAATTTCGAAAAAAAAATTTCAAAAAAAAAATTCAAAAAAAAATTCAAAAAAAATTTCAAAAAAAAAATTTCAAAAAAAATTTTCAAAAAAAAATTTAAAAAAAATTTCAAAAAAAAAAATTAAAGAAAAAAAATTTTAAAAAAAATTTTAAAAAAAATTGAAAAAAAAATTCGAAAAAAAATTTCGAAAAAAAAATTTCAAAAAAAATTTTCAAAAAAAAATTTAAAAAAAATTTCAAAAAAAAAAATTAAAGAAAAAAAATTTTAAAAAAAATTTAAAAAAAAATTGAAAAAAAAATTCGAAAAAAAATTTCGAAAAAAAAATTTCAAAAAAAAAATTCAAAAAAAAATTCAAAAAAAAAATTTTCAAAAAAAAATTTAAAAAAAAATTTCAAAAAAAAAATAAAAAAAAATTTAAAAAAAATTGAAAAAAAAAATTCGAAAAAAAATTTCGAAAAAAAAATTTCAAAAAAAATTTTCAAAAAAAAATTTAAAAAAAATTTCAAAAAAAAAATTAAAAAAAAAAATTAAAAAAAAATTGAAAAAAAAATTCGAAAAAAAAATTTCGAAAAAAAAATTTCAAAAAAAAAATTCAAAAAAAATTCAAAAAAATTTTCGAAAAAAAAAATTAAAAAAAAAAAAATTTTCAAAAAAAAAATTAAAAAAAATTCCAAAAAAAATTTAAAAATTTTCAAGAAAAAAATTTAAAAAAAATTTCAAAAAAAAATTAAAAAAATATTTATAAAAAAATTGAAAAAGAAAAATCGAAAAAAAATTTCGAAAAAAAAATTTCAAAAAAAAAATTTAAAAAAATTTCAAAAAAAAAAAATAAAAAAAAAATTTAAAAAAAATTGAAAAAAAAACTCGAAAAAAAAATTTTCAAGAAAAAAAAATTTAAAAAAAATTTCAAAAAAAAAATTTTCAAAAAAAATTTTAAAAAAAATTTTAAAAAAAATTCGAAAAAAAATTTCGAAAAAAAAAATTTTCAAAAAAAAAATTTCAAAGAAATTTTCGAAAAAAAAAATAAAAAAAAAAATTTTTCAAAAAAAAATTTAAAAAACAGTTTTAAAAAAATTCAGAAAAAATTTCAAAAACAAAAAAAAAATAAAAAAAAATAAAAAAAATAAAAAAAAATTAAAAAAAAAAATTCAAAAAAAAAATTTTGAAAAAAAAAATTTAAAAAAAAATTTTAAAAAAATTTCAAAAAAATTTTCGAAAAAAATTTTAAAAAAATTTCAAAAAAAATTTTTTTGAAAAAATTGAAAAAAAAATTCGAAAAAAAATTTCGAAATAAAAATTTCAAAAAAAATTTTAAAAAAATTTCAAAAAAAAATTTTTTTTTAAAAATTGAAAAAAAAAATTCGAAAAAGAATTTCGAAAAAAAAATTTCAAAAAAAAAATTCAAAAAAATTTTCGAAAAAAAAAATTTCAAAAAAAAAAATTTTCAAAAAAAAATTAAAAAAAAATTACAAGAAAAAAAATTAAAAAAAAAAATTTAAAAAAAATTGAAAAAAAAAATTCAAAAAAAAATTTCGAAAAAAAAATTTCAAAAAAAAAAATTCAAAAAAAATTTCAAAAAAATTTTCGAAAAAAAAAATTAAAAAAAAAAATTTCCAAAAAAAAAAATTCAAAAATAATTTCAAAAAAAATTTTCGAAAAAAAAAATTTCAAAAAAAAAATTTCAAAAAATTTCAAAAAAAAAAATTAAAAAAAAAATTTCAAAAAAATTGAAAAAAAAACTCGAAAAAAAAATTTAAAAAAAATTTAAAAAAAATTTCAAAAAAAAAATTTTCAAAAAAAATTTTAAAAAAAATTTTTAAAAAAATTCGAAAAAAAATTTCAAAAAAAAAATTTTTAAAAAAATTGAAATTCGAAAAAAAATTTCGAAAAAAGAATTTCAAAAAAAAAAATTCAAAAAAAATTTCAAAATTTTTCGAAAAAAAAATTTCAAAAAAAAAAATTTTCAAAAAAAAATTTAAAAAAAATTACAAAAAAAAAATTTAAAAAAAAATTTAAAAAAAATTGAAAAAAAATTCAAAAAAAAAATTTCGAAAAAAAAATAAAAAAAAAATTCAAAAAAAATTTCAAAAAAAATTTTCGAAAAAAAAAAAATTTCAAAAAGAAAATTCAAAAAAATTTTCGAAAAAAAAAATTTCAAAAAAAAATTTTCAAAAAAAATATAAAAAAAATTACAAAAAAAAATTTAAAAAAAATTTCAAAAAAAAAATTTTCAAAAAAAATTTTAAAAAAAATTTTAAAAAAAATTCGAAAAAAAATTTCGAAAAAAAAAATTTTCAAAAAAAAAATTTCAAAGAAATTTTCGAAAAAAAAAATAAAAAAAAAAATTTTTCAAAAAAAAATTTAAAAAACAGTTTTAAAAAAATTCAGAAAAAATTTCAAAAACAAAAAAAAAATAAAAAAAAATAAAAAAAATAAAAAAAAATTTAAAAAAAAAATTCAAAAAAAAAATTTTGAAAAAAAAAATTTAAAAAAAAATTTTAAAAAAATTTCAAAAAAATTTTCGAAAAAAATTTTAAAAAAATTTCAAAAAAAATTTTTTTGAAAAAATTGAAAAAAAAATTCGAAAAAAAATTTCGAAATAAAAATTTCAAAAAAAATTTTAAAAAAATTTCAAAAAAAAATTTTTTTTTAAAAATTGAAAAAAAAAATTCGAAAAAGAATTTCGAAAAAAAAATTTCAAAAAAAAAATTCAAAAAAATTTTCGAAAAAAAAAATTTCAAAAAAAAAAATTTTCAAAAAAAAATT
>OX101815.2:37092841-37107841 GCA_944452925.2 Chrysolina oricalcia | reverse complement strand
TCAAAAAAAAATTTCGAAAAAAAAATAAAAAAAAAAATTCAAAAAAAATTTCAAAAAAATTTTCGAAAAAAAAAAAATTCAAAAAAAAATTCAAAAAAATTTTCGAAAAAAAAAATTTCAAAAAAAAATTTTCAAAAAAAATATAAAAAAAATTACAAAAAAAAAATTTAAAAAAAATTCGAAAAAAAATTTCGAAAAAAAAATTCAAAAAAAAATTTCAAAAAAAATTTAAAAAAAATTTTCGAAAAAAAAAATTAAAAAAAAAATTTAAAAAAAAAAATTTAAAAAAAATTTCAAAAAAAAAATTTAAAAAACAGTTTTAAAAAAATTCAGAAAAAATTTCAAAAACAAAAAAAAAATGAAAAAAAATAAAAAAAATAAAAAAAAATTAAAAAAAAAATTCAAAAAAAAAATTTTGAAAAAAAAAATTTAAAAAAAAATTTTAAAAAAATTTCAAAAAAATTTTCGAAAAAAATTTTAAAAAAATTTCAAAAAAAATTTTTTTTAAAAAATTGAAAAAAAAAAATTCGAAAAAAAATTTCGAAATAAAAATTTCAAAAAAAATTTTAAAAAAATTTCAAAAAAAATTTTTTTTAAAAAAATTGAAAAAAAAAATTCGAAAAAAAATTTCGAAAAAAAAATTTCGAAAAAAATTTTTAAAAAATTTCAAAAAAAAATTTTTAAAAAGAATTGAAAAAAAAATTCGAAAAAAAATTTCGAAAAAAAAATTTCAAAAAAAAAAAAAAAAAAAATTTAAAAAAAATTGAAAAAAAAAATTCGAAAAAAAATTTCGAAAAAAAAATTTCAAAAAAAAAATTCAAAAAAATTTTCGAAAAAAAAAAATTTCAAAAAAAAAAATTTTCAAAAAAAAATTTAAAAAAAATTACAAGAAAAAAATTTTTAAAAAAAAATTTAAAAAAAATTGAAAAAAAAAATTCAAAAAAAAATTTCGAAAAAAAAATTTCAAAAAAAAAAATTCAAAAAAAATTTCAAAAAAATTTTCGAAAAAAAAAATTAAAAAAAAAAAATTTCCAAAAAAAAAAATTCAAAAATAATTTCAAAAAAAATTTTCGAAAAAAAAAATTTCAAAAAAAAAATTTAAAAAAATTTCAAAAAAAAAAATTAAAAAAAAAATTTAAAAAAAATTGAAAAAAAAACTCGAAAAAAAAATTTTCAAGAAAAAAAAATTTAAAAAAAATTTCAAAAAAAAAATTTTCAAAAAAAAATTTAAAAAAAATTACAAAAAAAAATTTAAAAAAAAATTTAAAAAAAATTGAAAAAAAAATTCAAAAAAAAATTTCGAAAAAAAAATAAAAAAAAAAATTCAAAAAAAATTTCAAAAAAATTTTCGAAAAAAAAAAAAATTCAAAAAAAAATTCAAAAAAATTTTCGAAAAAAAAAACTTCAAAAAAAAAATTTTCAAAAAAAATATAAAAAAAATTACAAAAAAAAAATTTAAAAAAAATTCGAAAAAAAATTTCGAAAAAAAAATTCAAAAAAAAAAATTCAAAAAAAATTTCAAAAAAATTTTCGAAAAAAAAAATTTAAAAAAATTTCAAAAAAAAAATTTTTCAAAAAAAATTTAAAAAAAAAATTTTAAAAAAATTCGAAAAAAAAATTCGAAAAAAAAATTTCGAAAAAAATTTTAAAAAAATTTCAAAAAAAAATTTTTAAAAAGAATTGAAAAAAAAATTCGAAAAAAAATTTCGAAAAAAAAATTTCAAAAAAAAAAAAATTTTTTAAAAAATTGAAAAAAAAAATTCGAAAAAAAATTTCGAAAAAAAAATTTCAAAAAAAAAATTCAAAAAAATTTTCGAAAAAAAAAAATTTCAAAAAAAAAAATTTTCAAAAAAAAATTTAAAAAAAATTACAAGAAAAAAAATTTTAAAAAAAAATTTAAAAAAAATTCAAAAAAAAATTTCGAAAAAAAAAATTCAAAAAAAAAAATTCAAAAAAAATTTCAAAAAAATTTTCGAAAAAAAAAATTAAAAAAAAAAAAATTTCCAAAAAAAAAAATTCAAAAATAATTTCAAAAAAAATTTTCGAAAAAAAAAATTTCAAAAAAAAAATTTAAAAAAATTTCAAAAAAAAAATTTAAAAAAAAATTTAAAAAAAATTGAAAAAAAAACTCGAAAAAAAAATTTTCAAGAAAAAAAAATTTAAAAAAAATTTCAAAAAAAAAATTTTCAAAAAAAAATTTTAAAAAAATTACAAAAAAAAATTTAAAAAAAAATTTAAAAAAAATTGAAAAAAACATTCAAAAAAAAATTTCGAAAAAAAAATAAAAAAAAAAATTCAAAAAAAATTTCAAAAAAATTTTCGAAAAAAAAAAAATTCAAAAAAAAATTCAAAAAAATTTTCGAAAAAAAAAATTTCAAAAAAAAAATTTTCAAAAAAAATATAAAAAAAATTACAAAAAAAAAATTTAAAAAAAATTCGAAAAAAAATTTCGAAAAAAAAATTCAAAAAAAAAATTTCAAAAAAAATTTAAAAAAAATTTTCGAAAAAAAAAATTAAAAAAAAAATTTAAAAAAAAAAATTTAAAAAAAATTTCAAAAAAAAAATTTAAAAAACAGTTTAAAAAAAATTCAGAAAAAATTTCAAAAACAAAAAAAAAATAAAAAAAAAATAAAAAAAATAAAAACTTGAAAAAAAATAGAAAAAAATGAAAAAAAAAATTTAAAAAAAAAATCAAAAAAAAATTTTCAAAAAAAAAAATTAAAAAAAAAATTTAAAAAAAATTTCAAAAAAATTTTCGAAAAAAAATTTCAAAAAAAAAATTTTCAAAAAAAAAATTTAAAAAAAAATTTCGAAAAAAAAAATTTAAAAAAAAAATTTTTCAAAAAAAAATTTCAAAAAAAATTTCAAAAAAAAAAATTTAAAAAAAAAATTGAAAAAAAAAATTCGAAAAAAAATTTCGAAAAAAAAATTTCAAAAAAAAAATTAAAAAAAAAATTCAAAAAAATTTTCGAAAAAAAAATTTCAAAAAAAAAATTTTCAAAAAAAAATTCAAAAAAAATTACAAAAAAAAATTAAAGAAAAAAAATTTTAAAAAAAATTGAAAAAAAAATTCGAAAAAAAATTTCAAAAACAAAAAAAAAATAAAAAAAAAATAAAAAAATAAAAAAAAAATTAAAAAAAAAATTCAAAAAAAAAATTTTGAAAAAAAAAATTTAAAAAAAAATTTTAAAAAAATTTCAAAAAAATTTTCGAAAAAAATTTTAAAAAAATTTCAAAAAAAATTTTTTAAAAAAAATTGAAAAAAAAAATTCGAAAAAAAATTTCGAAATAAAAATTTCAAAAAAAATTTTAAAAAAATTTCAAAAAAAAATTTTTTAAAAAAAATTGAAAAAAAAAATTCGAAAAAAAAATTCGAAAAAAAAATTTCGAAAAAAATTTTAAAAAAATTTTTAAAAAGAATTGAAAAAAAAAATCGAAAAAAAATTTCGAAAAAAAAATTTCAAAAAAAAAAAAAAAAAAAAAAAATTTAAAAAAAAATTGAAAAAAAAAATTCGAAAAAAAATTTCGAAAAAAAAATTTCAAAAAAAAAATTCAAAAAAATTTTCGAAAAAAAAAATTTCAAAAAAAAAAATTTTCAAAAAAAAATTTAAAAAAAAATTACAAGAAAAAAAATTTTAAAAAAAATTTTAAAAAAAATTGAAAAAAAAAAATTCAAAAAAAATTTCGAAAAAAAAATTTCAAAAAAAAAATTTCAAAAAAAATTTCAAAAAAAATTACAAAAAAAAAATTTAAAAAAAATTCGAAAAAAAATTTCGAAAAAAAAATTCAAAAAAAAAAAATTCTAAAAAAATTTCAAAAAAATTTTCGAAAAAAAAAATTCAAAAAAATTTCAAAAAAAAATTTTTCAAAAAAAATTAAAAAAAAAATTTTAAAAAAATTCGAAAAAAAATTTCGAAAAAAAAATTTTCAAAAAAAAAATTTAAAAAAAATTTTAAAAAAATTTTCGAAAAAAAAAATTAAAAAAAAAATTAAAAAAAAAAAAATTTAAAAAAAATTTCAAAAAAAAAAATTTAAAAAACAGTTTAAAAAAAATTCAGAAAAAATTTCAAAAACAAAAAAAAAATAAAAAAATAAAAAAAAATTAAAAAAAAAATTCAAAAAAAAATTTTTCAAAAAAAAAATTTAAAAAAAAATTTTAAAAAAATTTCAAAAAAATTTTCGAAAAAAAAAATTTCAAAATAAAAATTTTCAAAAAAAATTTTAAAAAAATTTCAAAAATTTTTTTTTTTTTAAAATTGAAAAAAAAAATTCGAAAAAAAATTTCGAAAAAAAAATTTCAAAAAAAATTTTAAAAAAATTTCAAAAAAAAAATTTTTTTAAAAAATTGAAAAAAAAAATTCGAAAAAAAATTTCGAAAAAAAAATTTCGAAAAAAATTTTAAAAAAATTTCAAAAAAAAATTTTTGAAAAGAATTGAAAAAAAAAATTCGAAAAAAAATTTCGAAAAAAAAATTTCAAATAAAAAATAAAAAAAAAAATTTAAAAAAAAAATTGAAAAAAAAAATTTAAAAAAAATTACAAAAAAAAATTTAAAAAAAAATTTTAAAAAAATTGAAAAAAACATTCAAAAAAAAATTTCGAAAAAAAAATAAAAAAAAAAATTCAAAAAAAATTTCAAAAAAATTTTCGAAAAAAAAAAATTCAAAAAAAAATTCAAAAAAATTTTCGAAAAAAAAAATTTCAAAAAAAAAATTTTCAAAAAAAATATAAAAAAAATTACAAAAAAAAAATTTAAAAAAAATTCGAAAAAAAATTTCGAAAAAAAAAATTCAAAAAAAAAATTTCAAAAAAAATTTAAAAAAAATTTTCGAAAAAAAAAATTAAAAAAAAAATTTAAAAAAAAAAATTTAAAAAAAATTTCAAAAAAAATTGAAAAAAAAATTCGAAAAAAAATTTCGAAAAAAAAATTTCAAAAAAAAAATTCAAAAAAAAATTCAAAAAAAAAAATTTTCAAAAAAAAAATTAAAAAAAAATTTCAAAAAAAAAAAAAAAAAAAATTAAAAAAATTGAAAAAAAAAATTCGAAAAAAAATTTCGAAAAAAAAATTTCAAAAAAAATTTTCAAAAAAAAATTTTAAAAAAATTTCAAAAAAAAAATTAAAAAAAAAAATTAAAAAAAAATTGAAAAAAAATTTCAAAAAAAAAATTCAAAAAAAATTCAAAAAAATTTTCGAAAAAAAAAAATTCAAAAAAAAAAATTTTCAAAAAAAAAATTTAAAAAAATTCCAAAAAAAAATAAAAAAAAAAATTAGAAAAAAAAATTGAAAAAAAAAATTCGAAAAAAAATTTCGAATTAAAAATTTTCAAGAAAAAAATTTAAAAAAAATTTCAAAAAAAAAATTAAAAAAATATTCATAAAAAAATTGAAAAAGAAAAATCGAAAAAAAAATTCGAAAAAAAAATTTCAAAAAAAAAATTTAAAAAAATTTCAAAAAAAAAAAAATAAAAAAAAAATTTAAAAAAAATTGAAAAAAAAACTCGAAAAAAAAATTTTCAGAAAAAAAAATTTAAAAAAAATTTCAAAAAAAAAAATTTTCAAAAAAAATTTTAAAAAAAATTTAAAAAAAAATTCGAAAAAAAATTTCGAAAAAAAAATTTTCAAAAAAAAAATTTCAAAAAAATTTTCGAAAAAAAAAATTAAAAAAAAAAATTTTCAAAAAAAAATTAAAAAAAAAAATTTAAAAAACAGTTTTAAAAAAATTCAGAAAAAATTTCAAAAACAAAAAAAAAATAAAAAAAAATAAAAAAAATAAAAAAAAATTAAAAAAAAAAATTCAAAAAAAAAATTTTGAAAAAAAAAATTTAAAAAAAAATTTTAAAAAAATTTCAAAAAAATTTTCGAAAAAAATTTTAAAAAAATTTCAAAAAAATTTTTTTTTAAAAAATTGAAAAAAAAAATTCGAAAAAAAATTTCGAAATAAAAATTTCAAAAAAAATTTTAAAAAAATTTCAAAAAAAAATTTTTTTAAAAAAATTGAAAAAAAAAATTCGAAAAAAAATTTCGAAAAAAAAATTTCGAAAAAAATTTTAAAAAAATTTCAAAAAAAAATTTTTAAAAAGAATTGAAAAAAAAATTCGAAAAAAAATTTCGAAAAAAAAATTTCAAAAAAAAAAAAAAAAATTTAAAAAAATTTCAAAAAAAAAATTCAAAAAAATTTTCGAAAAAAAAAAATTTCAAAAAAAAAAATTTTCAAAAAAAAATTTAAAAAAAATTACAAGAAAAAAATTTTTAAAAAAAATTTAAAAAAAATTGAAAAAAAAAATTCAAAAAAAAATTTCGAAAAAAAAATTAAAAAAAAAAAATTCAAAAAAAATTTCAAAAAAATTTTCGAAAAAAAAAATTAAAAAAAAAAAATTTCCAAAAAAAAAAATTCAAAAATAATTTCAAAAAAAATTTTCGAAAAAAAAAATTTCAAAAAAAAAATTTAAAAAAATTTCAAAAAAAAAAATTAAAAAAAAAATTTAAAAAAAATTGAAAAAAAAACTCGAAAAAAAAATTTTCAAGAAAAAAAAATTTAAAAAAAATTTCAAAAAAAAAATTTTCAAAAAAAAATTTAAAAAAAATTACAAAAAAAAATTTAAAAAAAAATTTAAAAAAAATTGAAAAAAAAATTCAAAAAAAAATTTCGAAAAAAAAATAAAAAAAAAAATTCAAAAAAAATTTCAAAAAAATTTTCGAAAAAAAAATATTAAAAAAAAAAATTTTCAAAAAAAAATTTAAAAAAAAAATTTAAAAAACAGTTTTAAAAAAATTCAGAAAAAATTTCAAAAACAAAAAAAAAATAAAAAAAAATAAAAAAAATAAAAAAAAATTAAAAAAAAAAATTCAAAAAAAAAATTTTGAAAAAAAAAATTTAAAAAAAAATTTTAAAAAAATTTCAAAAAAATTTTCGAAAAAAATTTTAAAAAAATTTCAAAAAAAATTTTTTTTAAAAAATTGAAAAAAAAAATTCGAAAAAAAATTTCGAAATAAAAATTTCAAAAAAAATTTTAAAAAAATTTCAAAAAAAATTTTTTTTTAAAAAATTGAAAAAAAAAATTCGAAAAAAAATTTCGAAAAAAAAATTTCGAAAAAAATTTTAAAAAAATTTCAAAAAAAAATTTTTAAAAAGAATTGAAAAAAAAATTCGAAAAAAAATTTCGAAAAAAAAATTTCAAAAAAAAAAAAAAAAAAAATTTAAAAAAAAATTGAAAAAAAAAATTCGAAAAAAAATTTCGAAAAAAAAATTTCAAAAAAAAAATTCAAAAAAATTTTCGAAAAAAAAAAATTTCAAAAAAAAAAATTTTCAAAAAAAAATTTTAAAAAAATTACAAGAAAAAAAATTTAAAAAAAAAATTTAAAAAAAATTGAAAAAAAAAATTCAAAAAAAAATTTCGAAAAAAAAATTTCAAAAAAAAAAATTCAAAAAAAATTTCAAAAAAATTTTCGAAAAAAAAAATTAAAAAAAAAAAATTTCCAAAAAAAAAAATTCAAAAATAATTTCAAAAAAAATTTTCGAAAAAAAAAATTTCAAAAAAAAAATTTAAAAAAATTTCAAAAAAAAAAATTAAAAAAAAAATTTAAAAAAAATTGAAAAAAAAACTCGAAAAAAAAATTTTCAAGAAAAAAAAATTTAAAAAAAATTTCAAAAAAAAAATTTTCAAAAAAAAATTTAAAAAAAAATTACAAAAAAAAATTTAAAAAAAAATTTAAAAAAAATTGAAAAAAAAATTCAAAAAAAAATTTCGAAAAAAAAATAAAAAAAAAAATTCAAAAAAAATTTCAAAAAAATTTTCGAAAAAAAAAAAAAATTCAAAAAAAAATTCAAAAAAATTTTCGAAAAAAAAAATTTCAAAAAAAAAATTTTCAAAAAAAATATAAAAAAAATTACAAAAAAAAAATTTAAAAAAAATTCGAAAAAAAATTTCGAAAAAAAAATTCAAAAAAAAAAAATCAAAAAAAATTTCAAAAAAATTTTCGAAAAAAAAAATTTAAAAAAATTTCAAAAAAAAAATTTTTCAAAAAAAATTTAAAAAAAAAAATTTAAAAAAATTCGAAAAAAAATTTCGAAAAAAAAATTTCGAAAAAAATTTTAAAAAAATTTCAAAAAAAAATTTTTAGAAAGAATTGAAAAAAAAATTCGAAAAAAAATTTCGAAAAAAAAATTTCAAAAAAAAAAAAAATTTTAAAAAAAATTGAAAAAAAAAATTCGAAAAAAAATTTCGAAAAAAAAATTTCAAAAAAAAATTCAAAAAAATTTTCGAAAAAAAAAAATTTCAAAAAAAAAAATTTTCAAAAAAAAATTTAAAAAAAATTACAAGAAAAAAAATTTAAAAAAAAAATTTAAAAAAAATTGAAAAAAAAAATTCAAAAAAAAATTTCGAAAAAAAAATTTCAAAAAAAAAAATTCAAAAAAAATTTCAAAAAAATTTTCGAAAAAAAAAATTAAAAAAAAAAAATTTCCAAAAAAAAAAATTCAAAAAAAATTTTCGAAAAAAAAAATTTCAAAAAAAAAATTTAAAAAAATTTCAAAAAAAAAAATTAAAAAAAAAATTTAAAAAAAATTGAAAAAAAAACTCGAAAAAAAAATTTTCAAGAAAAAAAAATTTAAAAAAAATTTCAAAAAAAAAATTTTCAAAAAAAAATTTAAAAAAAATTACAAAAAAAAATTTAAAAAAAAATTTAAAAAAAATTGAAAAAAACATTCAAAAAAAAATTTCGAAAAAAAAATAAAAAAAAAAATTCAAAAAAAATTTCAAAAAAATTTTCGAAAAAAAAAAAATTCAAAAAAAAATTCAAAAAAATTTTCGAAAAAAAAAATTTCAAAAAAAAATTTTCAAAAAAAATATAAAAAAAATTACAAAAAAAAAATTTAAAAAAAATTCGAAAAAAAATTTCGAAAAAAAAATTCAAAAAAAAAATTTCAAAAAAAATTTAAAAAAAATTTTCGAAAAAAAAAATTAAAAAAAAAATTTAAAAAAAAAAATTTAAAAAAAATTTCAAAAAAAAAATTTAAAAAACAGTTTTAAAAAAATTCAGAAAAAATTTCAAAAACAAAAAAAAAATGAAAAAAAATAAAAAAAATAAAAAAAAATTAAAAAAAAAAATTCAAAAAAAAAATTTTGAAAAAAAAAATTTAAAAAAAAATTTTAAAAAAATTTCAAAAAAATTTTCGAAAAAAATTTTAAAAAAATTTCAAAAAAATTTTTTTTTAAAAAATTGAAAAAAAAAATTCGAAAAAAAATTTCGAAATAAAAATTTCAAAAAAAATTTTAAAAAAATTTCAAAAAAAATTTTTTTTAAAAAAATTGAAAAAAAAAATTCGAAAAAAAATTTCGAAAAAAAAATTTCGAAAAAAATTTTAAAAAAATTTCAAAAAAAAATTTTTAAAAAGAATTGAAAAAAAAATTGGAAAAAAAATTTCGAAAAAAAAATTTAAAAAAAAAAAAAAAAAAAATTTTAAAAAAAATTGAAAAAAAAAATTCGAAAAAAAATTTCGAAAAAAAAATTTCAAAAAAAAAATTCAAAAAAATTTTCGAAAAAAAAAAATTTCAAAAAAAAAAATTTTCAAAAAAAAATTTAAAAAAAATTACAAGAAAAAAAATTTTTAAAAAAAATTTAAAAAAAATTGAAAAAAAAAATTCAAAAAAAAATTTCGAAAAAAAAATTTCAAAAAAAAAAATTCAAAAAAAATTTCAAAAAAATTTTCGAAAAAAAAAATTAAAAAAAAAAATTTCCAAAAAAAAAAATTCAAAAATAATTTCAAAAAAAATTTTCGAAAAAAAAAATTTCAAAAAAAAAATTTAAAAAAATTTCAAAAAAAAAAATTAAAAAAAAAATTTAAAAAAAATTGAAAAAAAAACTCGAAAAAAAAATTTTCAAGAAAAAAAAATTTAAAAAAAATTTCAAAAAAAAAATTTTCAAAAAAAAATTTAAAAAAAATTACAAAAAAAAATTAAAAAAAAAATTTAAAAAAAATTGAAAAAAAAATTCAAAAAAAAATTTCGAAAAAAAAATAAAAAAAAAATTCAAAAAAAATTTCAAAAAAATTTTCGAAAAAAAAAAAAATTCAAAAAAAAATTCAAAAAAATTTTCGAAAAAAAAAATTTCAAAAAAAAAATTTTCAAAAAAAATATAAAAAAAATTACAAAAAAAAAATTTAAAAAAAATTCGAAAAAAAATTTCGAAAAAAAAATTCAAAAAAAAAAATTCAAAAAAAATTTCAAAAAAATTTTCGAAAAAAAAAATTTAAAAAAATTTCAAAAAAAAAATTTTTCAAAAAAAATTTAAAAAAAAAATTTTAAAAAAATTCGAAAAAAAATTTCGAAAAAAAAATTTCGAAAAAAATTTTAAAAAAATTTCAAAAAAAAATTTTTAAAAAGAATTGAAAAAAAAATTCGAAAAAAAATTTCGAAAAAAAAATTTCAAAAAAAAAAAAATTTTTAAAAAAATTGAAAAAAAAAATTCGAAAAAAAATTTCGAAAAAAAAATTTCAAAAAAAAAATTCAAAAAAATTTTCGAAAAAAAAAATTTCAAAAAAAAAAATTTTCAAAAAAAAATTTAAAAAAAATAACAAGAAAAAAAATTTTAAAAAAAAATTTAAAAAAAATTGAAAAAAAAAATTCAAAAAAAAATTTCGAAAAAAAAATTTCAAAAAAAAAAATTCAAAAAAAATTTCAAAAAAATTTTCGAAAAAAAAAATTAAAAAAAAAAAATTTCCAAAAAAAAAAATTCAAAAATAATTTCAAAAAAAATTTTCGAAAAAAAAAATTTCAAAAAAAAAATTTAAAAAAATTTCAAAAAAAAAATTAAAAAAAAAATTTAAAAAAAATTGAAAAAAAAACTCGAAAAAAAAAATTTCAAGAAAAAAAAATTTAAAAAAAATTTCAAAAAAAAAATTTTCAAAAAAAAATTTAAAAAAAATTACAAAAAAAAATTAAAAAAAAAATTTAAAAAAAATTGAAAAAAACATTCAAAAAAAAATTTCGAAAAAAAAATAAAAAAAAAAATTCAAAAAAAATTTCAAAAAAATTTTCGAAAAAAAAAAAATTCAAAAAAAAATTCAAAAAAATTTTCGAAAAAAAAAATTTCAAAAAAAAAATTTTCAAAAAAAATATAAAAAAAATTACAAAAAAAAAATTTAAAAAAAATTCGAAAAAAAATTTCGAAAAAAAAATTCAAAAAAAAAATTTCAAAAAAAATTTAAAAAAAATTTTCGAAAAAAAAAATTAAAAAAAAAATTTAAAAAAAAAAATTTAAAAAAAATTTCAAAAAAAAATTTAAAAAACAGTTTAAAAAAAATTCAGAAAAAATTTCAAAAACAAAAAAAAAATAAAAAAAAAATAAAAAAAATAAAAACTTGAAGAAAAATAGAAAAAAATGAAAAAAAAATTTTAAAAAAAAAATCAAAAAAAAATTTTCAAAAAAAAAAATTAAAAAAAAAATTTAAAAAAAATTTCAAAAAAATTTTCGAAAAAAAATTTCAAAAAAAAAATTTTCAAAAAAAAAATTTAAAAAAAAATTTCGAAAAAAAAAATTTAAAAAAAAAATTTTTCAAAAAAAAATTTCAAAAAAAATTTCAAAAAAAAAAATTTAAAAAAAAAATTGAAAAAAAAAATTCGAAAAAAAATTTCGAAAAAAAAATTTCAAAAAAAAAATTAAAAAAAAAATTCAAAAAAATTTTCGAAAAAAAAATTTCAAAAAAAAAATTTTCAAAAAAAAATTCAAAAAAAATTACAAAAAAAAATTAAAGAAAAAAAATTTTAAAAAAAATTGAAAAAAAAATTCGAAAAAAAATTTCAAAAACAAAAAAAAAATAAAAAAAAAATAAAAAAATAAAAAAAAAATTAAAAAAAAAATTCAAAAAAAAATTTTGAAAAAAAAAATTTAAAAAAAAATTTTAAAAAAATTTCAAAAAAATTTTCGAAAAAAATTTTAAAAAAATTTCAAAAAAAATTTTTTAAAAAAAATTGAAAAAAAAAATTCGAAAAAAAATTTCGAAATAAAAATTTCAAAAAAAATTTTAAAAAAATTTCAAAAAAAAATTTTTTAAAAAAAATTGAAAAAAAAAATTCGAAAAAAAAATTCGAAAAAAAATTTCGAAAAAAATTTTAAAAAAATTTTTAAAAAGAATTGAAAAAAAAATCGAAAAAAAATTTCGAAAAAAAAATTTCAAAAAAAAAAAAAAAAAAAATTTAAAAAAAAATTGAAAAAAAAAATTCGAAAAAAAATTTCGAAAAAAAAATTTCAAAAAAAAAATTCAAAAAAATTTTCGAAAAAAAAAATTTCAAAAAAAAAAATTTTCAAAAAAAAATTTAAAAAAAAATTACAAGAAAAAAAATTTTAAAAAAAATTTTAAAAAAAATTGAAAAAAAAAAATTCAAAAAAAAATTTCGAAAAAAAAATTTCAAAAAAAAAATTTCAAAAAAAATTTCAAAAAAAATTACAAAAAAAAATTTAAAAAAAATTCAAAAAAAAAAAATTCTAAAAAAATTTCAAAAAAATTTTCGAAAAAAAAAATTCAAAAAAATTTCAAAAAAAATTTTTTCAAAAAAAATTTTAAAAAAATTCGAAAAAAAATTTCGAAAAAAAAATTTTCAAAAAAAAAATTTAAAAAAAATTTTAAAAAAATTTTCGAAAAAAAAAATTAAAAAAAAAATTTAAAAAAAAAAAATTTAAAAAAAATTTCAAAAAAAAAAATTTAAAAAACAGTTTAAAAAAAATTCAGAAAAAATTTCAAAAACAAAAAAAAAATAAAAAAATAAAAAAAAATTTAAAAACAAATTCAAAAAAAAAATTTTCAAAAAAAAAATTTAAAAAAAAATTTTAAAAAAATTTCAAAAAAATTTTCGAAAAAAAAAATTTGAAAATAAAAATTTTCAAAAAAAATTTTAAAAAAAATTCAAAAAATTTTTTTTTTAAAAAATTGAAAAAAAAAATTCGAAAAAAAATTTCGAAAAAAAAATTTCAAAAAAAATTTTAAAAAAATTTCAAAAAAAAAATTTTTTAAAAAAATTGAAAAAAAAAATTCGAAAAAAAATTTCGAAAAAAAAATTTCGAAAAAAATTTAAAAAAAATTTCAAAAAAAAATTTTTGAAAAGAATTGAAAAAAAAAATTCGAAAAAAAATTTCGAAAAAAAAATTTCAAATAAAAAATAAAAAAAAAATTTAAAAAAAAAATTGAAAAAAAAAATTTAAAAAAAATTACAAAAAAAAATTTAAAAAAAAATTTAAAAAAAATTGAAAAAAACATTCAAAAAAAAATTTCGAAAAAAAAATAAAAAAAAAAATTCAAAAAAAATTTCAAAAAAATTTTCGAAAAAAAAAAATTCAAAAAAAAATTCAAAAAAATTTTCGAAAAAAAAAATTTCAAAAAAAAAATTTTCAAAAAAAATATAAAAAAAATTACAAAAAAAAAATTTAAAAAAAATTCGAAAAAAAATTTCGAAAAAAAAATTCAAAAAAAAAATTTCAAAAAAAATTTTAAAAAAATTTTCGAAAAAAAAAATTAAAAAAAAAATTTTAAAAAAAAAATTTAAAAAAAATTTCAAAAAAAAAATTTAAAAAACAGTTTAAAAAAAATTCAGAAAAAATTTCAAAAACAAAAAAAAAATAAAAAAAAATAAAAAAAATAAAAACTTAAAAAAAAATAAAAAAAAATTAAAAAAAAAAATCAAAAAAAAAATCAAAAAAAAATTTTCAAAAAAAAAATTAAAAAAAAAATTTAAAAAAAATTTCAAAAAAATTTTCGAAAAAAAATTTCAAAAAAAAAATTTTCAAAAAAAAAATTTAAAAAAAATTTTCGAAAAAAAAAATTGAAAAAAAAAATTTTTCAAAAAAAAATTTCAAAAAAAATTTCAAAAAAAAAAATTTAAAAAAAAAATTAAAAAAAAAAATTCGAAAAAAAATTTCGAAAAAAAAATTTCAAAAAAAAAATTCAAAAAAAAATTCAAAAAAATTTTCGAAAAAAAAAATTTCAAAAAAAAAATTTTCAAAAAAAATATAAAAAAAATTACAAAAAAAAAATTTAAAAAAAATTCGAAAAAAAATTTCGAAAAAAAAATTCAAAAAAAAAATTTCAAAAAAAATTTAAAAAAAATTTTCGAAAAAAAAAATTAAAAAAAAAATTTAAAAAAAAAAATTTAAAAAAAATTTCAAAAAAAAAATTTAAAAAACAGTTTAAAAAAAATTCAGAAAAAATTTCAAAAACAAAAAAAAAATAAAAAAAAAATAAAAAAAATAAAAACTTAAAAAAAAATAAAAAAAAATAAAAAAAAAAATTTTCAAAAAAAAAATTAAAAAAAAAATTTAAAAAAAATTTCAAAAAAATTTTCGAAAAAAAATTTCAAAAAAAAAATTTCAAAAAAAAAATTTAAAAAAAATTTTCGAAAAAAAAAATTGAAAAAAAAAATTTTTCAAAAAAAAATTTCAAAAAAAATTTCAAAAAAAAAAATTAAAAAAAAAAATTGAAAAAAAAAATTCGAAAAAAAAATTCGAAAAAAAAATTTCAAAAAAAAAAATTCAAAAAAAAATTCAAAAAAATTTTCGAAAAAAAAAATTCAAAAAAAAAATTTTCAAAAAAAAATTTAAAAAAAATTACAAAAAAAAATTAAAGAAAAAAAAATTTCAAAAAAAAAAATCAAAAAAAATTTCAAAAAAATTTTCGAAAAAAAAAATTGAAAAAAAAAAAAATTTCCAAAAAAAAAAAATTCAAAAATAATTTCAAAAAAAATTTTCGAAAAAAAAAATTTCAAAAAAAAAATTTAAAAAAATTTCAAAAAAAAAAATTAAAGAAAAATTTAAAAAAAATTGAAAAAAAAACTAAAAAAAAAAATTTTCAAGAAAAAAAAATTTAAAAAAAATTTCAAAAAAAAAATTTTCAAAAAAAATTTTAAGAAAAATTTTTAAAAAAATTCGAAAAAAAATTTCAAAAAAAAAATTTTTTAAAAAAATTGAAATTCGAAAAAAAATTTCGAAAAAAGAATTTCAAAAAAAAAATTCA
>OX101815.2:37072841-37087841 GCA_944452925.2 Chrysolina oricalcia | reverse complement strand
AAAAAAATTCGAAAAAAAATTTCGAAAAAAAAATTTCAAATAAAAAATAAAAAAAAAAATTTAAAAAAAAAATTGAAAAAAAAAATTCGAAAAAAAATTTCGAAAAAAAAATTTCAAAAAAAAAATTCAAAAAAATTTTCGAAAAAAAAGATTTCAAAAAAAAAAATTTTCAAAAAAAAATTTAAAAAAAATTACAAGAAAAAAAATTTAAAAAAAAAAATTAAAAAAAATTGAAAAAAAAAATTCAAAAAAAAATTTCGAAAAAAAAATTTCAAAAAAAAAATTCAAAAAAAATTTCAAAAAAATTTTCGAAAAAAAAAATTAAAAAAAAAAATTTCCAAAAAAAAAAATTCAAAAATAATTTCAAAAAAAATTTTCGAAAAAAAAAATTTCAAAAAAAAAAATTTTCAAAAAAAAATTTAAAAAAAATTACAAGAAAAAAAATTTTAAAAAAAAATTTAAAAAAAATTGAAAAAAAAAATTCAAAAAAAAATTTCGAAAAAAAAATTTCAAAAAAAAAATTCAAAAAAAATTTCAAAAAAATTTTCGAAAAAAAAAATTTAAAAAAAAATTTCCAAAAAAAAAAATTCAAAAATAATTTCAAAAAAAATTTTCGAAAAAAAAAATTTCAAAAAAAAATTTAAAAAAATTTCAAAAAAAAAAATTAAAGAAAAATTTAAAAAAAATTGAAAAAAAAACTCGAAAAAAAAATTTTCAAGAAAAAAAAATTTAAAAAAAATTTCAAAAAAAAAATTTTCAAAAAAAATTTCAAAAAAAAAAAATTTAAAAAACAGTTCAAAAAAAATTCAGAAAAAATTTCAAAAACAAAAAAAAAATAAAAAAAAAATAAAAAAAATAAAAACTTAAAAAAAAATAAAAAAAAATAAAAAAAAAATTAAAAAAAAAAATCAAAAAAAAATTTTCAAAAAAAAAATTAAAAAAAAAATTTAAAAAAAATTTCAAAAAAATTTTCGAAAAAAAATTTAAAAAAAAAAATTTTCAAAAAAAAAATTTAAAAAAAATTTTCGAAAAAAAAAATTGAAAAAAAAAATTTTTCAAAAAAAAATTTCAAAAAAAATTTCAAAAAAAAAATTTAAAAAAAAAATTGAAAAAAAAAATTCGAAAAAAAATTTCGAAAAAAAAATTTCAAAAAAAAAAATTCAAAAAAAAATTCAAAAAAATTTTCGAAAAAAAAAATTAAAAAAAAAAATTTTCAAAAAAAAATTTAAAAAAAATTACAAAAAAAATTAAAGAAAAAAAAATTTCAAAAAAAAAAAATCAAAAAAAATTTCAAAAAAATTTTCGAAAAAAAAAATTAAAAAAAAAAAATTTCCAAAAAAAAAAATTCAAAAATAATTTCAAAAAAAATTTTCGAAAAAAAAAATTTCAAAAAAAAAATTTAAAAAAATTTCAAAAAAAAAAATTAAAGAAAAATTTAAAAAAAATTTAAAAAAAAACTCGAAAAAAAAATTTTCAAGAAAAAAAAATTTAAAAAAAATTTCAAAAAAAAAATTTTCAAAAAAAATTTAAAAAAAAATTTTTAAAAAAATTCGAAAAAAAATTTCAAAAAAAAAATTTTTAAAAAAATTGAAATTCGAAAAAAAATTTCGAAAAAAGAATTTCAAAAAAAAAATTCAAAAAAAATTTCAAAATTTTTCGAAAAAAAAATTTCAAAAAAAAAAATTTTCAAAAAAAAATTTAAAATAAATTACAAAAAAAAAATTTAAAAAAAAATTTAAAAAAAATTGAAAAAAAATTCAAAAAAAAAATTTCGAAAAATAAATTTAAAAAAAAATTCAAAAAAAATTTCAAAAAAAATTTTCGAAAAAAAAAAAATTTCAAAAAAAAAATTCAAAAAAATTTTCGAAAAAAAAAATTTCAAAAAAAAAATTTTCAAAAAAAATATAAAAAAAATTACAAAAAAAAAATTTAAAAAAAATTCGAAAAAAAATTTCGAAAAAAAAATTCAAAAAAAAAAATTCAAAAAAAATTTCAAAAAAATTTTCGAAAAAAAAAATTTAAAAAAATTTTTAAAAAAAAAATTTTCAAAAAAAATTTAAAAAAAAAATTTAAAAAAATTTCAAAAAAAAATAAAAAAAATATTTAAAAAAAAATTGAAAAAAAAACTCGAAAAAAAATTTTCAAGAAAAAAAAATTTTAATAAAATTTCAAAAAAAAAATTTTCAAAAAAAATTTTTAAAAAAATTTTAAAAAAAATTCGAAAAAAAATTTCGAAAAAAAATTTTCAAAAAAAAAATTTCAAAAAAATTTTCGAAAAAAAAAATTAAAAAAAAAATTTAAAAAAAAAAATTTTAAAAAAATTTCAAAAAAAAAAATTTAAAAAACAGTTTAAAAAAAATTCAGAAAAAATTTCAAAAACAAAAAAAAAATAAAAAAATAAAAAAAAATTAAAAAAAAAAATTCAAAAAAAAAAATTTCAAAAAAAAAATTTAAAAAAAAATTTTAAAAAAATTTCAAAAAAATTTTCGAAAAAAAAAATTTCAAAATAAAAATTTTCAAAAAAAATTTTAAAAAAATTTCAAAAAATTTTTTTTTTAAAAAATTGAAAAAAAAAATTCGAAAAAAAATTTCGAAAAAAAAATTTCAAAAAAAATTTTAAAAAAATTTCAAAAAAAAAATTTTTTAAAAAAATTGAAAAAAAAAAATTCGAAAAAAAATTTCGAAAAAAAAATTTCGAAAAAAATTTTAAAAAAATTTCAAAAAAAAAAATTTTTGAAAAGAATTGAAAAAAAAAATTCGAAAAAAAATTTCGAAAAAAAAATTTCAAATAAAAAATAAAAAAAAAAATTTAAAAA
Organism: Chrysolina oricalcia; assembly: GCA_944452925.2. Taxonomy (NCBI): domain Eukaryota; kingdom Metazoa; phylum Arthropoda; class Insecta; order Coleoptera; family Chrysomelidae; genus Chrysolina; species Chrysolina oricalcia. Next base: position 37,085,025 of record OX101815.2, on the reverse strand, counting down.
AAAAATTGAAAAAAAAAATTCGAAAAAAAATTTCGAAAAAAAAATTTCAAAAAAAAAATTCAAAAAAATTTTCGAAAAAAAAGATTTCAAAAAAAAAAATTTTCAAAAAAAAATTTAAAAAAAATTACAAGAAAAAAAATTAAAAAAAAAAAATTAAAAAAAATTGAAAAAAAAAATTCAAAAAAAAATTTCGAAAAAAAAATTTCAAAAAAAAAATTCAAAAAAAATTTCAAAAAAATTTTCGAAAAAAAAAATTAAAAAAAAAAATTTCCAAAAAAAAAAATTCAAAAATAATTTCAAAAAAAATTTTCGAAAAAAAAAATTTCAAAAAAAAAAATTTTCAAAAAAAAATTTAAAAAAAATTACAAGAAAAAAAATTTTAAAAAAAAATTTAAAAAAAATTGAAAAAAAAAATTCAAAAAAAAATTTCGAAAAAAAAATTTCAAAAAAAAAATTCAAAAAAAATTTCAAAAAAATTTTCGAAAAAAAAAATTTAAAAAAAAATTTCCAAAAAAAAAAATTCAAAAATAATTTCAAAAAAAATTTTCGAAAAAAAAAATTTCAAAAAAAAATTTAAAAAAATTTCAAAAAAAAAAATTAAAGAAAAATTTAAAAAAAATTGAAAAAAAAACTCGAAAAAAAAATTTTCAAGAAAAAAAAATTTAAAAAAAATTTCAAAAAAAAAATTTTCAAAAAAAATTTTAAAAAAATTTTTTAAAAAAATTCGAAAAAAAATTTCAAAAAAAAAATTTTTAAAAAAATTGAAATTCGAAAAAAAATTTCGAAAAAAGAATTTCAAAAAAAAAATTCAAAAAAAATTTCAAAATTTTTCGAAAAAAAAATTTCAAAAAAAAAAATTTTCAAAAAAAAATTTAAAATAAATTACAAAAAAAAAATTTAAAAAAAAATTTAAAAAAAATTGAAAAAAAATTCAAAAAAAAAATTTCGAAAAAAAAATTAAAAAAAAAATTCAAAAAAAATTTCAAAAAAAATTTTCGAAAAAAAAAAAATTTCAAAAAAAAAATTCAAAAAAATTTTCGAAAAAAAAAATTTCAAAAAAAAAATTTTCAAAAAAAATATAAAAAAAATTACAAAAAAAAAATTTAAAAAAAATTCGAAAAAAAAATTCGAAAAAAAAATTCAAAAAAAAAAATTCAAAAAAATTTCAAAAAAATTTTCGAAAAAAAAAATTTAAAAAAATTTTTAAAAAAAAATTTTCAAAAAAAATTTTAAAAAAAAATTTAAAAAATTTCAAAAAAAAAAATAAAAAAAATATTTTAAAAAAAATTGAAAAAAAAACTCGAAAAAAAATTTTCAAGAAAAAAAAATTTTAAAAAAATTTCAAAAAAAAAATTTTCAAAAAAAATTTTTAAAAAAATTTTAAAAAAAATTCGAAAAAAAATTTCGAAAAAAAAATTTTCAAAAAAAAAATTTCAAAAAAATTTTCGAAAAAAAAAATTTAAAAAACAGTTTAAAAAAAATTCAGAAAAAATTTCAAAAACAAAAAAAAAATAAAAAAATAAAAAAAAATAAAAAAAAAAAATTCAAAAAAAAAAATTTCAAAAAAAAAATTTAAAAAAAAATTTTAAAAAAATTTCAAAAAAATTTTCGAAAAAAAAAATTTCAAAATAAAAATTTTCAAAAAAAATTTAAAAAAAATTTCAAAAAAATTTTTTTTTAAAAAATTGAAAAAAAAAATTCGAAAAAAAATTTCGAAAAAAAAATTTCAAAAAAAATTTTAAAAAAATTTCAAAAAAAAATTTTTTAAAAAAATTGAAAAAAAAAAATTCGAAAAAAAATTTCGAAAAAAAAATTTCGAAAAAAATTTTAAAAAAATTTCAAAAAAAAAATTTTGAAAAGAATTGAAAAAAAAAATTCGAAAAAAAATTTCGAAAAAAAAATTTCATATAAAAAATAAAAAAAAAATTTAAAAAAAAATTGAAAAAAAAAATTCGAAAAAAAATTTCGAAAAAAAAATTTCAAAAAAAAAATTCAAAAAAATTTTCGAAAAAAAAAATTTCAAAAAAAAAAATTTTCAAAAAAAAATTTAAAAAAAATTACAAGAAAAAAAATTTTAAAAAAAATTTTAAAAAAAATTGAAAAAAAAAATTCAAAAAAAAATTTCGAAAAAAAAATTTCAAAAAAAAAAATTCAAAAAAAATTTCAAAAAAATTTTCGAAAAAAAAAATTAGAAAAAAAAATTTCCAAAAAAAAAAATTCAAAAATAATTTCAAAAAAAATTTTCGAAAAAAAAAATTTCAAAAAAAAAAATTTTCCAAAAAAATTTTAAAAAAATTTCGAAAAAAAAATTTCAAAAAAAAAAATTCAAAAAAAATTTCAAAAAAATTTTCGAAAAAAAAAATTAAAAAAAAAATAAAAAAAAAAAAATTTAAAAAAAATTTCAAAAAAAAAATTTAAAAAACAGTTTTAAAAAAATTCAGAAAAAATTTCAAAAACAAAAAAAAAATAAAAAAAAATAAAAAAAATAAAAAAAAATTAAAAAAAAAAATTCAAAAAAAAAATTTTGAAAAAAAAAATTTAAAAAAAAATTTTAAAAAAATTTCAAAAAAATTTTCGAAAAAAATTTTAAAAAAATTTCAAAAAAAATTTTTTTTAAAAAATTGAAAAAAAAAATTCGAAAAAAAATTTCGAAATAAAAATTTCAAAAAAAATTTTAAAAAAATTTCAAAAAAAATTTTTTTTAAAAAAATTGAAAAAAAAAATTCGAAAAAAAATTTCGAAAAAAAAATTTCGAAAAAAATTTTAAAAAAATTTCAAAAAAAAATTTTTAAAAAGAATTGAAAAAAAAATTCGAAAAAAAATTTCGAAAAAAAAATTTCAAAAAAAAAAAAAAAAAAAATTTTAAAAAAAATTGAAAAAAAAAATTCGAAAAAAAATTTCGAAAAAAAAATTTCAAAAAAAAAATTCAAAAAATTTTCGAAAAAAAAAAATTTCAAAAAAAAAAATTTTCAAAAAAAAATTTAAAAAAAATTACAAGAAAAAAAATTTAAAAAAAAAAATTTAAAAAAAATTGAAAAAAAAAATTCAAAAAAAAATTTCGAAAAAAAAATTTCAAAAAAAAAAATTCAAAAAAAATTTCAAAAAAATTTTCGAAAAAAAAAATTAAAAAAAAAAAATTTCCAAAAAAAAAAAATCAAAAATAATTTCAAAAAAAATTTTCGAAAAAAAAAATTTCAAAAAAAAAATTTAAAAAAATTTCAAAAAAAAAAATTAAAAAAAAAATTTAAAAAAAATTGAAAAAAAAACTCGAAAAAAAAATTTTCAAGAAAAAAAAATTTAAAAAAAATTTCAAAAAAAAAATTTTCAAAAAAAAATTTAAAAAAAATTACAAAAAAAAATTAAAAAAAAAATTTAAAAAAAATTGAAAAAAAAATTCAAAAAAAAATTTCGAAAAAAAAATTTCGAAAAAAAATTCAAAAAAAATTTCAAAAAAATTTTCGAAAAAAAAAAAAATTCAAAAAAAAATTCAAAAAAATTTTCGAAAAAAAAAATTTCAAAAAAAAAATTTTCAAAAAAAATATAAAAAAAATTACAAAAAAAAAATTTAAAAAAAATTCGAAAAAAAATTTCGAAAAAAAAATTCAAAAAAAAAAATTCAAAAAAAATTTCAAAAAAATTTTCGAAAAAAAAAATTTAAAAAAATTTCAAAAAAAAAATTTTTCAAAAAAAATTTAAAAAAAAAAATTTAAAAAAATTCGAAAAAAAATTTCGAAAAAAAAATTTCGAAAAAAATTTTAAAAAAATTTCAAAAAAAAATTTTTAAAAAGAATTGAAAAAAAAATTCGAAAAAAAATTTCGAAAAAAAAATTTCAAAAAAAAAAAAATTTAAAAAAAAATTGAAAAAAAAAATTCGAAAAAAAATTTCGAAAAAAAAATTTCAAAAAAAAAATTCAAAAAAATTTTCGAAAAAAAAAATTTCAAAAAAAAAAATTTTCAAAAAAAAATTTAAAAAAAATTACAAGAAAAAAAATTTTTAAAAAAAATTTAAAAAAAATTGAAAAAAAAAATTCAAAAAAAAATTTCGAAAAAAAAATTTCAAAAAAAAAAATTCAAAAAAAATTTCAAAAAAATTTTCGAAAAAAAAAATTAAAAAAAAAAATTTCCAAAAAAAAAATTCAAAAATAATTTCAAAAAAAAATTTTCGAAAAAAAAAAATTCAAAAAAAAAATTTAAAAAAATTTCAAAAAAAAAATTTAAAAAAAAATTTAAAAAAAATTGAAAAAAAAACTCGAAAAAAAAATTTTCAAGAAAAAAAAATTTAAAAAAAATTTCAAAAAAAAAATTTTCAAAAAAAAATTTAAAAAAAATTACAAAAAAAAATTTAAAAAAAAATTTAAAAAAAATGAAAAAAACATTCAAAAAAAAATTTCGAAAAAAAAATAAAAAAAAAAATTCAAAAAAAATTTCAAAAAAATTTTCGAAAAAAAAAAATTCAAAAAAAAATTCAAAAAAATTTTCGAAAAAAAAAATTTCAAAAAAAAAATTTTCAAAAAAAATATAAAAAAAATTACAAAAAAAAAATTTAAAAAAAATTCGAAAAAAAATTTCGAAAAAAAAATTCAAAAAAAAAATTTCAAAAAAAATTTAAAAAAAATTTTCGAAAAAAAAAATTAAAAAAAAAATTTAAAAAAAAAAATTTAAAAAAAATTTCAAAAAAAAAATTTAAAAAACAGTTTAAAAAAAATTCAGAAAAAATTTCAAAAACAAAAAAAAAATAAAAAAAAAATAAAAAAAATAAAAACTTGAAAAAAAATAGAAAAAAATGAAAAAAAAAATTAAAAAAAAAAATCAAAAAAAAATTTTCAAAAAAAAAAATTAAAAAAAAAATTTAAAAAAAATTTCAAAAAAATTTTCGAAAAAAAATTTCAAAAAAAAAATTTTCAAAAAAAAAATTTAAAAAAAAATTTCGAAAAAAAAAATGTAAAAAAAAAATTTTTCAAAAAAAAATTTCAAAAAAAATTTCAAAAAAAAAAATTTAAAAAAAAAATTGAAAAAAAAAATTCGAAAAAAAATTTCGAAAAAAAAATTTCAAAAAAAAAATTAAAAAAAAAATTCAAAAAAATTTTCGAAAAAAAAATTTCAAAAAAAAAATTTTCAAAAAAAAATTTAAAAAAAATTACAAAAAAAAATTAAAGAAAAAAAATTTAAAAAAAAATTGAAAAAAAATTCGAAAAAAAATTTCAAAAACAAAAAAAAATAAAAAAAAAATAAAAAAATAAAAAAAAAAATTAAAAAAAAATCAAAAAAAAAATTTTGAAAAAAAAAATTTAAAAAAAAATTTTAAAAAAATTTCAAAAAAATTTTCGAAAAAAATTTTAAAAAAATTTCAAAAAAAATTTTTTAAAAAAAATTGAAAAAAAAAATTCGAAAAAAAATTTCGAAATAAAAATTTCAAAAAAAATTTTAAAAAAATTTCAAAAAAAAATTTTTTAAAAAAAATTGAAAAAAAAAATTCGAAAAAAAAATTCGAAAAAAAAATTTCGAAAAAAATTTTTAAAAAATTTCAAAAAAAAATTTTTAAAAAGAATTGAAAAAAAAATCGAAAAAAAATTTCGAAAAAAAAATTTCAAAAAAAAAAAAAAAAAAAAATTTAAAAAAAAATTGAAAAAAAAAATTCGAAAAAAAATTTCGAAAAAAAAATTTCAAAAAAAAAATTCAAAAAAATTTTCGAAAAAAAAAATTTCAAAAAAAAAAATTTTCAAAAAAAAATTTAAAAAAAAATTACAAGAAAAAAAATTTTAAAAAAAATTTTAAAAAAAATTGAAAAAAAAAAATTCAAAAAAAAATTTCGAAAAAAAAATTTCAAAAAAAAAATTTCAAAAAAAATTTCAAAAAAAATTACAAAAAAAAAATTTAAAAAAAATTCGAAAAAAAATTTCGAAAAAAAAATTCAAAAAAAAAAAATTCTAAAAAAATTTCAAAAAAATTTTCGAAAAAAAAAATTCAAAAAAATTTCAAAAAAAAATTTTTCAAAAAAAATTAAAAAAAAAAATTTTAAAAAAATTCGAAAAAAAATTTCGAAAAAAAAATTTTCAAAAAAAAAATTTAAAAAAAATTTTAAAAAAATTTTCGAAAAAAAAAATTAAAAAAAAAATTTAAAAAAAAAAAATTTAAAAAAAATTTCAAAAAAAAAAATTTAAAAAACAGTTTAAAAAAAATTCAGAAAAAATTTCAAAAACAAAAAAAAAATAAAAAAAAAATAAAAAAAATAAAAACTTAAAAAAAAATAAAAAAAAATAAAAAAAAAATTAAAAAAAAAAATCAAAAAAAAATTTTCAAAAAAAAAATTAAAAAAAAAATTTAAAAAAAATTTCAAAAAAATTTTCGAAAAAAAATTTCAAAAAAAAAATTTTCAAAAAAAAAATTTAAAAAAAATTTTCGAAAAAAAAAATTGAAAAAAAAAATTTTTCAAAAAAAAATTTCAAAAAAAATTTCAAAAAAAAAAATTTAAAAAAAAAATTGAAAAAAAAAATTCGAAAAAAAATTTCGAAAAAAAAATTTCAAAAAAAAAAATTCAAAAAAAAATTCAAAAAAATTTTCGAAAAAAAAAATTCAAAAAAAAAATTTTCAAAAAAAAATTAAAAAAAAATTACAAAAAAAAATTAAAGAAAAAAAAATTTCAAAAAAAAAAAATCAAAAAAAAATTCAAAAAAATTTTCGAAAAAAAAAATTAAAAAAAAAAAATTTCCAAAAAAAAAAAATTCAAAAATAATTTCAAAAAAAATTTTCGAAAAAAAAAATTTCAAAAAAAAAATTTAAAAAAATTTCAAAAAAAAAAATTAAAGAAAAATTTAAAAAAAATTGAAAAAAAAACTCGAAAAAAAAATTTTCAAGAAAAAAAAATTTAAAAAAAATTTCAAAAAAAAAATTTTCAAAAAAAATTTTAAGAAAAATTTTTAAAAAAATTCGAAAAAAAATTTCAAAAAAAAAATTTTTAAAAAAATTGAAATTCGAAAAAAAATTTCGAAAAAAGAATTTCAAAAAAAAAATTCAAAAAAAATTTCAAAATTTTTCGAAAAAAAAATTTCAAAAAAAAAAATTTTCAAAAAAAAATTTAAAATAAATTACAAAAAAAAAATTTAAAAAAAAATTTAAAAAAAATTGAAAAAAAATTCAAAAAAAAAATTTCGAAAAAAAAATTAAAAAAAAAAATTCAAAAAAAATTTCAAAAAAAATTTTCGAAAAAAAAAAAATTTCAAAAAAAAAATTCAAAAAAATTTTCGAAAAAAAAAATTTCAAAAAAAAAATTTTCAAAAAAAATATAAAAAAAATTACAAAAAAAAAATTTAAAAAAAATTCGAAAAAAAATTTCGAAAAAAAAATTCAAAAAAAAAAATTCAAAAAAAATTTCAAAAAAATTTTCGAAAAAAAAAATTTAAAAAAATTTTTAAAAAAAAATTTTCAAAAAAAATTTTAAAAAAAAATTTAAAAAAATTTCAAAAAAAAAAATAAAAAAAATATTTAAAAAAAAATTGAAAAAAAAACTCGAAAAAAAATTTTCAAGAAAAAAAAATTTTAAAAAAATTTCAAAAAAAAAATTTTCAAAAAAAATTTTTAAAAAAATTTTAAAAAAAATTCGAAAAAAAATTTCGAAAAAAAAATTTTCAAAAAAAAAATTTCAAAAAAATTTTCGAAAAAAAAAATTAAAAAAAAAATTAAAAAAAAAAAATTTAAAAAAAATTTCAAAAAAAAAAATTTAAAAAACAGTTTAAAAAAAATTCAGAAAAAATTTCAAAAACAAAAAAAAAATAAAAAAATAAAAAAAAATTAAAAAAAAAATTCAAAAAAAAAATTTTCAAAAAAAAAATTTAAAAAAAAATTTTAAAAAAATTTCAAAAAAATTTTCGAAAAAAAAAATTTCAAAATAAAAATTTTCAAAAAAAATTTTAAAAAAATTTCAAAAAATTTTTTTTTTTAAAAATTGAAAAAAAAAATTCGAAAAAAAATTTCGAAAAAAAAATTTCAAAAAAAATTTTAAAAAAATTTCAAAAAAAAAATTTTTTAAAAAAATTGAAAAAAAAATTCGAAAAAAAATTTCGAAAAAAAAATTTCGAAAAAAATTTTAAAAAAATTTCAAAAAAAAATTTTTGAAAAGAATTGAAAAAAAAAATTCGAAAAAAAATTTCGAAAAAAAAATTTCAAATAAAAAATAAAAAAAAAAATTTAAAAAAAAAATTGAAAAAAAAAATTAAAAAAAAATTACAAAAAAAAATTTAAAAAAAAATTTAAAAAAAATTGAAAAAAACATTCAAAAAAAAATTTCGAAAAAAAAATAAAAAAAAAATTCAAAAAAAATTTCAAAAAAATTTTCGAAAAAAAAAATTTCAAAAAAAAATTTTCAAAAAAAATATAAAAAAAATTACAAAAAAAAAATTTAAAAAAAATTCGAAAAAAAATTTCGAAAAAAAAATTCAAAAAAAAAATTTCAAAAAAAATTTAAAAAAAATTTTCGAAAAAAAAAATTAAAAAAAAAATTTAAAAAAAAAAATTTAAAAAAAATTTCAAAAAAAAAATTTAAAAAACAGTTTAAAAAAAATTCAGAAAAAATTTCAAAAACAAAAAAAAAATAAAAAAAAAATAAAAAAAATAAAAACTTAAAAAAAAATAAAAAAAAATAAAAAAAAAATTAAAAAAAAAATCAAAAAAAAATTTTCAAAAAAAAAATTAAAAAAAAAATTTAAAAAAAATTTCAAAAAAATTTTCGAAAAAAAATTTCAAAAAAAAAATTTTCAAAAAAAAAATTTAAAAAAAATTTTCGAAAAAAAAAATTGAAAAAAAAAATTTTTCAAAAAAAAATTTCAAAAAAAATTTCAAAAAAAAAAATTTAAAAAAAAAATTGAAAAAAAAAATTCGAAAAAAAATTTCGAAAAAAAATTTCAAAAAAAAAAATTCAAAAAAAAAATTCAAAAAAATTTTCGAAAAAAAAAATTCAAAAAAAAAATTTTCAAAAAAAAATTTAAAAAAAATTACAAAAAAAAATTAAAGAAAAAAAAATTTCAAAAAAAAAAAATCAAAAAAAATTTCAAAAAAATTTTCGAAAAAAAAAAATTAAAAAAAAAAAATTTCCAAAAAAAAAAAATTCAAAAATAATTTCAAAAAAAATTTTCGAAAAAAAAAATTTCAAAAAAAAAATTTAAAAAAATTTCAAAAAAAAAAATTAAAGAAAAATTTAAAAAAAATTGAAAAAAAAACTCGAAAAAAAAATTTTCAAGAAAAAAAAATTTTAAAAAAATTTCAAAAAAAAAATTTTCAAAAAAAATTTTAAGAAAAATTTTTAAAAAAATTCGAAAAAAAATTTCAAAAAAAAAATTTTTAAAAAAATTGAAATTCGAAAAAAAATTTCGAAATTTTTCGAAAAAAAAATTTCAAAAAAAAAAATTTTCAAAAAAAAATTTAAAATAAATTACAAAAAAAAAATTTAAAGAAAAATTTAAAAAAAATTGAAAAAAAATTCAAAAAAAAAATTTCGAAAAAAAAATTTAAAAAAAAATTCAAAAAAAATTTCAAAAAAAATTTTCGAAAAAAAAAAAATTTCAAAAAAAAAATTCAAAAAAATTTTCGAAAAAAAAAATTTCAAAAAAAAAATTTTCAAAAAAAATATAAAAAAAATTACAAAAAAAAAATTTAAAAAAAATTCGAAAAAAAATTTCGAAAAAAAAATTCAAAAAAAAAAATTCAAAAAAAATTTCAAAAAAATTTTCGAAAAAAAAAATTTAAAAAAATTTTTAAAAAAACATTTTCAAAAAAAATTTAAAAAAAAAATTTAAAAAAATTTCAAAAAAAAAAATAAAAAAAATATTTAAAAAAAAATTGAAAAAAAAACTCGAAAAAAAATTTTCAAGAAAAAAAAATTTTAAAAAAATTTCAAAAAAAAAATTTTCAAAAAAAATTTTTAAAAAAATTTTAAAAAAAATTCGAAAAAAAATTTCGAAAAAAAAATTTTCAAAAAAAAAATTTCAAAAAAATTTTCGAAAAAAAAAATTAAAAAAAAAATTTAAAAAAAAAAATTTAAAAAAAATTTCAAAAAAAAAAATTTAAAAAACAGTTTAAAAAAAATTCAGAAAAAATTTCAAAAACAAAAAAAAATAAAAAAATAAAAAAAAATTAAAAAAAAAAATTCAAAAAAAAAATTTTCAAAAAAAAAATTTTAAAAAAAATTTTAAAAAAATTTCAAAAAAATTTTCGAAAAAAAAAATTTCAAAATAAAAATTTTCAAAAAAAATTTTAAAAAAATTTCAAAAAATTTTTTTTTTAAAAAATTGAAAAAAAAAATTCGAAAAAAAATTACGAAAAAAAAATTTCAAAAAAAATTTTAAAAAAATTTCAAAAAAAAAATTTTTTAAAAAAATTGAAAAAAAAAAATTCGAAAAAAAATTTCGAAAAAAAAATTTCGAAAAAAATTTTAAAAAAATTTCAAAAAAAAATTTTTGAAAAGAATTGAAAAAAAAAATTCGAAAAAAAATTTCGAAAAAAAAATTTCAAATAAAAAATAAAAAAAAAAATTTAAAAAAAAAATTGAAAAAAAAAATTTAAAAAAAATTACAAAAAAAAATTAAAAAAAAAATTTAAAAAAAATTGAAAAAAACATTCAAAAAAAAATTTCGAAAAAAAAATAAAAAAAAAAATTCAAAAAAAATTTCAAAAAAATTTTCGAAAAAAAAAATTCAAAAAAAAATTCAAAAAAATTTTCGAAAAAAAAAATTTCAAAAAAAAAATTTTCAAAAAAAATATAAAAAAAATTACAAAAAAAAAATTTAAAAAAAATTCGAAAAAAAATTTCGAAAAAAAAATTCAAAAAAAAAATTTCAAAAAAAATTTAAAAAAAATTTTCGAAAAAAAAAATAAAAAAAAAAATTAAAAAAAAAAATTTAAAAAAAATTTCAAAAAAAAAATTTAAAAAACAGTTTAAAAAAAATTCAGAAAAAATTTCAAAAACAAAAAAAAAATAAAAAAAAAATAAAAAAAATAAAAACTTGAAAAAAAATAGAAAAAAATGAAAAAAAAAATTAAAAAAAAAATCAAAAAAAAATTTTCAAAAAAAAAAATTAAAAAAAAAATTTAAAAAAAATTTCAAAAAAATTTTCGAAAAAAAATTTCAAAAAAAAAATTTTCAAAAAAAAAATTTAAAAAAAAATTTCGAAAAAAAAAATTTCAAAAAAAAAATTTTCAAAAAAAAATTTAAAAAAAAATTTCAAAAAAAAAAATTTAAAAAAAAAATTGAAAAAAAAAATTCGAAAAAAAATTTCGAAAAAAAAATTTCAAAAAAAAAATTAAAAAAAAAATTCAAAAAAATTTTCGAAAAAAAAATTTCAAAAAAAAAATTTTCAAAAAAAAATTTAAAAAAAATTACAAAAAAAAATTAAAGAAAAAAAATTTTAAAAAAAATTGAAAAAAAAATTCGAAAAAAAATTTCAAAAACAAAAAAAAAATAAAAAAAAAATAAAAAAATAAAAAAAAAATTTAAAAAAAAATTCAAAAAAAAAATTTTGAAAAAAAAAATTTAAAAAAAAATTTTAAAAAAATTTCAAAAAAATTTTCGAAAAAAATTTTAAAAAAATTTCAAAAAAAATTTTTTAAAAAAAATTGAAAAAAAAAATTCGAAAAAAAATTTCGAAATAAAAATTTCAAAAAAAATTTTAAAAAAATTTCAAAAAAAAATTTTTTAAAAAAAATTGAAAAAAAAAATTCGAAAAAAAAATTCGAAAAAAAAATTTCAAAAAAAAAATTCAAAAAAAATTTCAAAAAAATTTTCGAAAAAAAAAATTAAAAAAAAAAATTTCCAAAAAAAAAAATTCAAAAATAATTTCAAAAAAAATTTTCGAAAAAAAAAATTTCAAAAAAAAAAATTTTCAAAAAAAAATTTAAAAAAAATTACAAGAAAAAAAATTTTAAAAAAAAATTTAAAAAAAATTGAAAAAAAAAATTCAAAAAAAATTTTCGAAAAAAAAAATTCAAAAAAAAATTTAAAAAAAAAATAACAAAAAAAAAAATAAAAAAAATTTAAAAAAAATTTTAAAAAAAAATTTCAAAAAAAAATTTTTAAAAAAATTTAAAAAAAAATTAAAAAAAAAATTTAAAAAAAAATTTAAAAAAAAATTTAAAAAAAAAAATTCAAAAAAAAATGTAAAAAAAATTACAAAAAAAAAATTAAAAAAATAATTTA
>OX101815.2:37022841-37025341 GCA_944452925.2 Chrysolina oricalcia | reverse complement strand
TTTCGAAAAAAAAAATTAAAAAAAAAAAATTTCAAAAAAAATTAAAAAAAAATTACAAAAAAAAAAATTTTAAAAAAAATTTCAAAAAAAATTTCAAAAAAATTTCAAAAATTTTTTTTTAAAATTTTCAAAAAAAAAATTTAAAAAATACAAAAAAAATTTTAAAAAAAATTTAAAAAAGTATTGAAAAAAAAAATTCGAAAAAAAGATTTTCAAAAAAAAAAATAAAAAAAAAAATTTAAAAAAAATTCCAAAAAAATTTTCGAAAAAAAAAATAAAAAAAAAAAATTTTTCAAAAAAAAATTCAAAAAAAATTAAAAAAAAAATTACAAAAAAAAAATTAAAAAAAAAAAATTTAAAAAAAATTTCAAAAAAATTTTCGAAAAAAAAAATTAAAAAAAAAAATTTTTCAAAAAAAAATTTAAAAAAAATTAAAAAAAAATTACAAAAAAAAATTAAAAAAAAAAAATTTAAAAAAAATTTCAAAAAAGTTTTCGAAAAAAAAATTTCAAAAAAATTACAAATGAAATAAAAAAAAAATTAAAAAAAAAATTAAAAAAAAAAAATTGAAAAAAAATTTAAAAAAGAATTGAAAAAAAAAATTCGAAAAAAAAAATTTCGAAAAAAAAATTTTCAAAAAAAAAAATAAAAAAAAAAATTCAAAAAAAATTCCAAAAAAATTTTCGAAAAAAAAATTAAAAAAAAAAATTTTCAAAAAAAAATTTAAAAAAAATTTAAAAAAAAAATTTAAAAAAATTACAAAAAAAAATAAAAAAAAAAAATTTATTTTAAAAAAATTTCAAAAAAAAATTTAAAAAAAATAAAAAAAAAAAAAATTTTTTTTTAAATTTAAAAAAAAATTTCAAAAAAAAATTTTAAAAAAATAACAAAAAAAAAATTTAAAAAAATTTTAAAAAAAATTTTAAAAAAAATTTTAAAAAAATTTTAAAAAAAATTTTCAAAAAAAAAATTAAAAAAAATTACAAAAAAAAATAAAAAAAAAATAAAAAAAAATTTCGAAAAAAAAAATTAAAAAAAAAAAATTTCAAAAAAAAATTAAAAAAAAATTACAAAAAAAAAAATTTAAAAAAAAATTTCAAAAAAAATTTCAAAAAAATTTCAAAAAATTTTTTTTAAAATTTTCAAAAAAAAAATTTAAAAAATAAAAAAAAAATTTAAAAAAAAATTTAAAAAAGAATTGAAAAAAAAAATTCGAAAAAAAAATTTTCAAAAAAAAAATAAAAAAAAAATTTAAAAAAAATTCCAAAAAAATTTTCGAAAAAAAAAATAAAAAAAAAATTTTTCAAAAAAAAATTTAAAAAAAATTTAAAAAAAAATTACAAAAAAAAAAAAAAAAAAAAAATTAAAAAAAATTTCAAAAAAATTACAAATGAAATAAAAAAAAATTAAAAAAAAAATAAAAAAAAAAAAATTGAAAAAAAATTTAAAAAAGAATTGAAAAAAAAAATTCGAAAAAAAAATTTCGAAAAAAAAATTTTCAAAAAAAAAAATAAAAAAAAAATTCAAAAAAAATTCCAAAAAAATTTTCGAAAAAAAAATTTAAAAAAAAAATTTTCAAAAAAAAATTTAAAAAAAATTTTAAAAAAAATTAAAAAAAAATTACAAAAAAAAATAAAAAAAAAAAATTAAAAAAAATTTCAAAAAAATTTTCGAAAAAAAAAATTTCAAAAAAAAAAATTTCAAAAAAAATTTCCAAAAAAAATTTAAAAAAATTTTCGAAAAAAAAAATTAAAAAAAATTTTAAAAAAAATTAAAAAAAAAATTAAAAAAAAAATTTAAAAAAAAAAATTCAAAAAAATTTTTTAAAAAAATTACAAAAAAAAATTAAAAAAATAATTTAAAAAAAATTCAAAAAAAATTTCGAAAAAAAAATTTAAAAAAAAAATTTTTCAAAAAAAAATTATAAAAAAATAAAAAAAAAATTCAAAAAAAAATTCCGAAAAAAAAAAAAAAAAAAATTTCAAAAAAAAATTTTAAAAAAATTACAAAAAAAATTCAAAAAAAAAATTTCAAAAAAAAAAATTTAAAAAAAAAAATTGAAAAAAAAAATTCGAAAAAAAATTCGAAAAAAAATTTCGAAAAAAAAATTTCAAAAAAAAACTTAAAAAAAATTTCAAAAAAAATTTCAAAAAAAAAATTCAAAAAAAATTTCAAAAAAATTTTCGAAAAAAAAATTCAAAAAAAAATTTAAAAAAAAAATAACAAAAAAAAAATAAAAAAAAAATTAAAAAAAAAAAATTTAAAAAAAATTTTAAAAAAAAATTTCAAAAAAAAATTTTTAAAAAAATTACAAAAAAAAATTAAAAAAAAATAAAAAAAAAAAATTTTTTTTTAAATTTAAAAAAAAAATTTTAAAAAAAATTTCAAAAAAAAATTTAAAAAAAATAACAAAAAAAAAATTTAAAAAAAATTTTAAAAAAAAATTTAAAAAAAATTTTAAAAAAATTTTCAAAAAAAAAATTTAAAAAAATTACAAAAA